>VZTE01002845.1:316835-366256 GCA_013397775.1 Eulacestoma nigropectus
TTTTTTTGTTTTGTTTTGTTTTGTTCTTTTTGTGGAAGTCAAAACAACTGTATTAAAAATATGCTTATCAGTATAAGTCTATATTATTTCTGTTCTTTTTTTATTTTTTTTTTTTTCAAAGATTGAACTCAACTTTGTAAACCTCTGCTCTTTGGGTTGCATGTGAGAGTTTTTTTCTTATTCTGGTCGGAGAGGGGGGCTGAGGAGGAACCTCCTGATCCTAATGGAAACCTCTGAGGGTTCCCTCATATCACATCATGCCAATCCCATGCACTTTACTAGATGCATAATTCAAGTCACTGCAGCATTATTCTCAGCCTAAGCTGGCATACCTCACTGATGGTGGAAAAATTAAAAGTGAACCTGCCCAAGAAAGTGGAGGAAAACCTAATCTCCTTTATGGAGATTTGCAGCATCTAAACACTAAAAGGTTGTGGGGCTCTTTTCCTGAAGAATTGTTCTTGATGAACAGGAGGAGCATTAAGTCTTGTACCACAACTGGCACACACAAGATGAAGATGTGCACCAGAATCTTGGGTCTTTCCCGCATGTCCCATAGGCAGTTAGAAACAGCAGGGTTGTTGGTTCTTTGGGGAAGAGGTATGGGCCTTGCAAGACCACTGGAAGCCACTTCCCAGAACACTAGTCAAGGAGCTTAGGCCAGCAGCTGAGTCACATGCCATTCTTTCACTTTGATTGCTACAGAGGATTGATTGGGAAAGAGAAGGGATCTGTCCAGTTTTTCCAGTATTCCAGCTCTCAGCCTCTTGGGGACCTGATGCTGAGGCAAGAGCCATTGCTCTGATCCTTGGTGTAAGCAGGCTGCTGGCCTCAAACCCTGGCGCCCTGTTAACCTCTGGAGCCCCACCGCCTCTCACGTGGCAGCTCTGCAGTACAGTCCTCAGATGTTAAGCATCAGACCTCACACTGAAATGCAAAGGTTTCGTTTTTAGATATTTATGAAGTCCCCTCACAACATCTCTGCCTTCATATAATGTTCAACAAAACACACCAGAAAAGGCCTGCAGATAGTCAAGTCTCTCACTGCAGAGTTAAGTTGTACAAGATCTCCAAAATCATCTTTTCCAGCCTGAGCCAATGCAGAGCCTGGCATTGCACTCTGACAGCCAGCATATTTGGAAGCAAATGAAGGACCCTCCACTAATGCCCGGCAATTTTGGAAGTGTAATATTACAAAAACTTATTAAAATCTATCTCAGATTGTCTTTCTTCCACGCACCACTTTTTTTCTCCTTTAATTATTTGATGTTTTCAGCTGTAGGAAACACCTCCCTGCCCTTGGAACTAGAGCAACTGTGTCACAGAGATCACGGTCGCTTTAAAGTTCCTGTGGTTACAACATTGCTGTCCCACTTCTATCACAAACAGTGTCACTGCACATCTGGTCTGGCTGAGCCTGTTTTCTGCATGCCCTTTCCTGCCTAGGGATCACCTTGAGCAGATGTTGCCCTCCATCCAGCGGCTGGTGAGCAGCCATGGTGGCACCGATCCAATGAAGGAAACTGATGAGCCATCATGTTTCCCCATCCAATGCCAGCAGGGCCCTGGCTTGATTTCCCTCTTTAAAATGCTGCTTCCAGATGGAAATTCCCACTTGGAGAAAACTCTCTAAAATGCATGGACCCATAGGACATTATTGGGCAAAAACAAGAAGAGGAGTCTGTTTATGTCTCTAAAGCCTGCGTCCACACTAATCTGACTCCAGGCCTTGTTATTCCTGTTGTGCTCACTGCAGTAGCTTACCCTGTCAACAGGAGGATATATCAAGGCAGCTAAGCACTGACTGACTCAGCACAGTCAGAGCTTAAGAATTCCCTGAGGATGGATGGACAGGAGTCAGCATGGAGGACAGAGACGCCAGTGTTCAGCTCGAAATGGCTTCAGGGGGAGGCTCTTCTACAAAATACAATACAGCAGCAGGTCAATTTAAACCCTTTTTCCCAGCTACAACCTTTCCCTCCTTCTGGACAAAGACTGGAGGCTGTTTCAGTCTGAGTGGTGTTTAATACTCCCTTGCCCACTGTGTGAGATGCAGGAGACACGCACCATGGCAACACGAAGGTTCGACACGCTGCTTTCCCACGGTACTGAGCCTTGAACTACAGACCAGGCCTGCCACCTTTGCACCACGCTTTCTGAGTGAGTCAGACCCACAGACCTTCTCTGCTCCCCTCCACACTACAGGCCTGCAACAATGTCCTACTGCTCCTGCTGAAGAAGTCAACAAACAAAAAAACCTGTGGCATATCTTCTACAATAAAGACACTTCTCATAATGGCAGGTGTAGAGGAAAGATGTGGATGGGGTTCTTTGAACACTGCTTAGCTGGGAGGACATTATTTCTGCATATTTTCCTGAGCTGTCATTTCAAAGACGATGCTTTGAGTGGGATTTGTCTCACTCTGCTTTAGAGATCTACATCTGAGCAAGTCACCTTTCATATCCAATGCAGAGAAATAGGCATGTCTGGGGTGTGAATCATCTGATTTACTTTATACATCTCCTTTAGACTAAGATGAATCACACTCCAGAAGTGCTTATTTTTCTCTATTGACTATAAAGGGAATCAAGATGAATGCTCAGATAGAGACACCTACATTTGGTCAGATGACTCTTACCCTGCACCTGCTGAGACACATCTTCAGGTACCATCCTCCACACAGGCAATCATTACACTCTCTCTATCACTCACCCATGCCAAAGCCTACAACCAAGACATCTGCTCACTCAAGGTCCCACTCCAAAATCTGCTGCATATCCAAAGCCAGCACAGGGATCTGAACACCAGCCTTTGCTACAGAAATTAATAGACAAAATAAGTGGGGAATGTATTACTGTATTGAAGGAAGCCCCAGAATGGAAGGGTGGAATTGGAGTAACATGCATGGAAGGAATTATGATTATTGGCATAGAAGATAGGATCCCATTAAAGACACTTAGTCCAGGGTGGGGTCTGGGGAACATAACCATTTCCATTGGCAACTGTAACAGCAGGAATCACAAAAAAAAAAAAAAGAGACATTATTAACTATTAGTAGCTTTTGAATTTTTCACAAAACCCAAGAAACAAGGACAAGGAAGTATCCATTTGGAGAACAACTGCATTCATCCCTACAGGGCTCTGTGAAGGCAGGTATAGTTGAGGCTGGTTCCTACTGCACTCCCAACACTAAAGAGCTGATGTGCACAGAGCTCAGAGAAGTGGCAGATCTCCTGTTGGCATAGCCTTCCACTTACATGAGAGTGGCCATGCCAGCCAATGATCAGTGGCTTTTCTCCCTACAGCAGATACCCATTTCAGTCCATAGCCATCTGCAGCCTGTGAATTCCTCTGAAATTTAGCCCTGGTTCACTTATACCCATCCTACATTTGTATGATATTCTTATTTATCTTCTTTTATTCCTATCATCAGCCATGTGCTGCTTATATTTATTGCAGGCAAGTTGGTTGGAGGATTTAATTGAGAACCAGCTCGCCTCATGAACATGATACCTGGCACATACTGTGGTTTTTCAGTGAAATCAGTTAGAAACATTACCTTGCTAGGGAGAACATTCATTACACACAGCATTGTTTCCTTGACCCATCAGAGCAAGTTCATAGACACCCTATCTGGATGTCCTCAAGGTTCAGAAATCTCCCTGCCTCTTGTCCTGTTCACATCCGTGCCCTCAAGAGCACTCACTTGCTGTCAGAGGTGTCCAAAAATACAGCATACCCCTCTCACATGAGGCCTGTACTAGCCAGAAATAACCAGTGTTTCCATTCAGTGTGGCTATCTGCCCTTTGGTCTCCCAAGCATTCACTATACCCACATTCTGCAGCTACGCAAGGAAACATTCATTTGCTCCTTGTCTTGGCCCATGTCTCCAGCAAGAGATTGCCTAAGTCGGGGCATGGGAGGACAAGTTGTGTTTCTGCAACTGACATATGGAGTCATAGCACTGTTGATATCCATTAGCACAGGCCTACAAAATGTCCAGGACAAACATGAATTTTGGATAAAAACAAACAAAGCAGATTTTTATAACACGGATGAAGTATTACAAGATTGTTTTATTTTTATAAAGACAATTCAAAACATCTGGAATCTCGAATAAGTCTCTGTACAAACTGTTTTAACCCAAACTCCCTGATATTTATGGAATTTCCCCTGCACTGCACTCTGAGCAGAGCTGACTGGCTGAGGTGAACCAGGCTTCTTTCCTGTGTTAGGAAAAACAGCTGGATACAGAGCGCCTGCTTTGGGTGGACAAACGCGGTTAGCTGACAAGCCATTTTTTAATGGGAGTATTTGGCTCAGCATTCATCCCAAAACCAGGCCCGAGTTTCTAAACACTCTGGCATCACAAAAGGACGTGTGATACCCTTCTTTATGGGCCCAGCATAGCTCCTCCTATGCTACTATAGCTTCTGTCACCCGCTCCATCTAGCTTAGGAGTCGACTCACCTGTAGGTGACTCATTTCAAACTCTGCTCTGAAAACAAAAGGCTCAGTGCTGGGTCTTTAGATATGCTAGTTACTGTCAGTGCTATCTTTCCATAACAGGGGAAGACAAGCCAAAGCAACAGTGTCCTTCAGACTGCTACCTGAGGACCTGCGCTTACCATCAGAAATTCACACTTTCTTAACTCAGTATTTCCTCGGGCTGCCACTGACTTTCTCTGCTTACCACAGCAGGAAGTTACACCATATGACACCGGCCCAGAATATTGAGCATTTGGCTTAAAAAGCACAAAGTCATGGGGAAACAATGATTAACTGTAAATCACTGTGGAATCCAGTCCCCAGGGGAATACCTGCAGACAGCCTAGCAAATTGGTATGGATGTACATTAGCTTGCCAGACTGCATCCAGGGCTAATTTAATGGAGTATTGCAGCACAAATAGAGGCAAGATACTGCCTAGTCCTCCAGCAACCAGTTTCAGTGATCTGTTTCAGAATATCATGAATCAAAACTACTCCTATTAAGTTGGCATGCTTAGATGAGGCAAAAGAACATGATGTGTCAAATCTGTGCCAGCCTCTGAGGATCGCTTGCTTCAGTCAGTCATATTTAAAAGCTGGTCAGCATAGCCTCTGAAGCCTTTCATCCTGGCATCATGCATGGGAAGAGGACATAAAAGGTGGAACTTATATGGGGCTTTGTAGATTGTTGTCAGTGCTGTGAGGGTACTTCTACATTCACTGAGGTCAATGGCAAGGCTCCTGCTGCCTTCTTTGGGTGCATAGGATGGGAGTATTGAACTGCACCCAGAAACAGGGAGGAAGCACTATTGGAAAGCTGATAGGAAGTGCAGAGCTCAAGGGAAAGCTGGCACCCACCTCCTTCAGCTGCAGCTACTTGGTGACTGTGAGCAGTACTCTTGAGCGACAGAAGTTTTAGGGATTCACATATCACTGGGATTATCAAAGCCTAGCTCTCAGTGGTACAAAAGACCTCAACTTGCAGCTTTCTGGAACTAGGAGAAAGTTAATTCACAGAACCATAAAAATTCAAACCTGTTCAAGAGCTGACCTTCATTCAACAATCTTTTTGAATAATGACACAAGCAGTCAGGATAGACCAATTGTGTTTTCAAGGCTCTGCTTCTAAAGGTTTTGCCATGTATTTAACTTTACCTCAGAAAACACCCTTTGCAGCAGACAGGAGCCTTGTGTTATATATAGAAATGCATGATAGCAATAGACAGAGAGGAGCCACATGGCTGACAGTAGGAAGGGTCAGGGCTTTGAAGTCAGATTCGAGGCTCATCTCACTTGGTAAGAAATCTGGGGTCCATAGCAGGTGAATGGAGGCAAGGAGGCAATCCTAGGAGGGGTGAATTACAAGCTCTGTCTCAGAGAAGGAAGTTTTTCACTTCTCTTTGCCCTCCCCACACTGCTGGTCCTGCTTTGGGGGCTTCTTCTACCTCAGCCCCTTGTCCCTCTAGCACAAAGGCAACCTCCTTCAAGAAGGCAACCACAGTCCTGTGCTGGTCTCTGCAGCAGCCAAGAGACAAAAGCAGCTACAGCTGGGATCAGTTCTGCTTCTGGCATCTGTGTTCAAGCCCAGCTGCTCAGCTGGGGCCTTTCTCCTGCCTCTTGCCAGGCTGGTAACCTACAACCAAACACCCCTGAGTTTGCTTATCAGTACTCTCCACCTGCCTCCAGCATATGACCCTGTCCCAGTTTTGGATCACCCTTGGGAGCCACATTTTTCCTACCTGCCTCTTCCAGCCCTCCCTGCAGAGTGGCAGCGTGGGGCCAAGAGTAGAACCCATCACTATCTGGCTCCAACCCAGTGAGCACCAGGCTCTGCGAGGGAAGCTGAGGTGCAGACCAAGCAGCTTAGCTTCGTTACCTCTATGTGGGTTTCAGGCATCATGAGGCTAAGGGAAAAGCCACTTCTGCCGGCACCCCAAGACAGCAGAAGGCATGGTTGCTCCTCCCTAGGGATGCTGCTGTAGTGGTACTCCATGTTCTCCCACTGAACTGAGTCACTCGTCACATGTCTGTCAGGGGTAAAGCTGGCCATGAGAGTTGGAGACCAGGTAGGTGACAGAGTGAAAGGACAAACAGGCTCAGGGCTCAGGCAGGAGCATCAGTTCCCTCGCAGGTGTCTGTGCAGGGGCGTGTGCACAGGCTTCACCTGAAGGGCTCCGTCGCTTCCGCGCTGCTAATGCAGGCTGTCAGCTCAGGGTTCTCAGCAATCTCCCTCCTGCCCTGCGGCCCTGGCCTAGCTGCAGGCAGGGACCGCCTGCCTCTGCTCGGGCCCCAGCGAGCACCTCCCTCCTCGCACCGCCTGCCCATGGCTGCTTAGGGAAACAGCTGGCCGTGGGGCGTACGCAGGAGACAAATTCCAGCGCTGGGGTCACATTCCTCAAAGCAAAGAATCTGGAAGTCCTTCAGCACTGGCTAAAGACTGCAAACTAGCAGAGCTCCCTGTCCCCCCGGCAGAACTGAGTTTCAACCAGCAGAGTGGTTTTCTGCTTGGTCAGTGGGTTGCGTGAAATGCATACAATAGTGATAAATTATCATGAGCACTTTGTAGTGCTCCTTGACCGAAGAATCACGAAGTGATTTCTTAGAATTTCTTCTTTGCTCACTCTTCCTGAACTCTTAAATTACAAGTCTGTGATTAATTACTACAGCAAACTGTCACCTAAGAACAAAAGGTCTTTTTGATAGCGGATGTTTACTTTCAGCTGAAAGGGCACATGCTCAAATTTTGTTCGGTGTATCTTACTTGCTTTTTAATTCTTCAAGTTGAAAATATCATTTGGCTGCACAGAGAAGCAGAAAGGTGAAAATGTCATTGGAGAAAACCTCTGACTATTTCTCACAATTGGCACTAACAAATGTCTTCCAGAAGCTAGAGGTCACTGCGCACACAGTCCTGCAGCTTTTGGGCATTAACCTGAAGTTATTGTGTGGAACTGGAATTCCTAAAGCAAGGTCAGATAGTTTATCCCAAATGTTAGCAAATTCCAACAATTGATCTAACACAGATGCTTTCATTCCCTCCAGTGGGATGCTCCACAGGCAGAGAAGGAGTGGTTTTGAACAGGGCTGCTGCTTCCTCAGTGCATCCAAACGGCAATCCCACTGCAGATGGGCTTTGTGCTTCACCCAGATCTGACTGTGACTGCTGTGACCCTCCCCCAAAAGGTATTGAGCCTAATCTACATAGGTATATAATTTTTTAATACATAGGGCAGCAGGAGACACTAGCTACACTGTCACCTAAGTGTTTCTGGAAGAGGAAAAAGAGCTATTCAGCATTAAAGATTCAGGAATGTCTGTTGACATATTAAGGAAACAACCTCGGGGGACAGCTGACACGGCTCCAAGAAGCATTACCAAGGGAACAGTGACGCAAATGTCTTCCATTTTTACAGGCTGGCAGCTCGCCAGGTTCCCTCGCCTGATGGCTGATGTAATGCTAATCTCTATCTGGGTTAGCGCTCGGATATCAACCACAGAAGCTCACTGTGCTGCAATCAATATAGCACACTTTTTATAGAAGAGCGTATAAAAAAAATTCTGCTCTAATCTACGAGGAATATGTACAGTAGAGTAATAGCAGGGGAAATCTAATGGCTAGCCTGGAGCTCACCCAGCGTGTGCTTTTACAAGCGTGCACGTGTGCATGCAGGCTTGTACACAAACCCATCTACACCTCCAATAATGGCAAGTCCAGGCGAGGGCCACACATTGAGAAAGGGCTGGCTGTTCATCACGTACAAGAAGAGCCTTCCAATTCCTTTATTAAATGATGTATTGGCAGAGGAAAACAAGAAAAATGGGACTGGAAAATAAAATGGGTTATCAGTCATAGCGTGGAATAAAATGGATGTTTCTGTTTTAATGACAACATTTTGTAGTTCTGTGAGTATCAGAGGGATCTGTGGGGATTAAAGAAGCCTTACAGCACACCTCTACAGAGTAGACAGCACTGAGTCAGAGTGAAGGACGCACAGCCACTAGCAGTCAAAACCCACCAGCTCCACAGTCGGTATGTAAATTCCTTCATGGTGCCACCAACATCAGCACCTTAAGACAAGAAACGAGCAGGAAAGGAGTCCAGGGTTCCTGAATTACCATGCAATTATCTGAGTAGAAATTTGGCTTCCTCATAAAAGAAGACTTTTGAAATCCCGAGTAATTTCCAATTAATATAGTCCTGGCTTTATACCATCTACCATGGAAAACCTTTCCACTGCTTGACTGCATCTAAAACCACTCTAGAGCACTGGTTTGCTGTGAGCTGATAGTGCATCTTCCTGCTTCATCACTCCAATTCCTGTAAGGGATAACCCCCTGTCAGTTTATTTCACAGGATACTGGTGTCATAACTGTGAGAGTACGTAAGGGTGTTCTTGTCCCAGATAAAATTTTAATATAAACTCTGTGTGTAACAAAGTAGATGGATTCCAGCCTTATCCTGTGCTTAACTAGTGTGATGAGGAATTTTGCAGGACAATACATTGTTTCCTTCTTTTCCCCCTTTATCAGGTAATATTTAAGGGAAAATTTAGGAAAATGCTACTTAAAAATAAAAGCTGATATTCCAGTAATATCATTATTCCTTGGGTCAACTCCTGGCAGATGTGAGAAGAATATTAACCACGTCATTCAGCGTTTCCAAAGGGGGTCAGCTTCATGGAACAGCCCAAGAGCTGGGTTGGTATTTTGGGAAAATCCAGTTACATGGCCTATGGAGATTAAAAAGGCAATACTCTCAACCACATCTATCCCAGGCCACTCTCAAGGCAATCTTTCAACAGCAGCTGACGTTGACTGGACTGAGTAACTGACCCTACCTTTCACTGCAGCAAAAATGAAGGAAATCAGTGTCCATTCATGTTAGGCCATACCTACTCAAGCAGCCACATGGCATAAAGCTCCCGAGACGCTCACCAGCACCCAGCTGCAACCTCACACATCCATCAGGCGTTTCCTTGTATTTCTGCCTCCCTTTTGCCAGGAGCTGCCAGGGCACAGTGCTGTTTGTGGCCGTCCCTCCCTCCTCTGCTCTTCATTCCCCACCAACAGAGTCCTGGACACAGCAGCAGTAGCTTCAGGAAGGGCTGACTATGGTAGGTGAGGGTGGTGATCTGCAAGAGGGTTTTCTGGATCCTTCCAGCAGACAGAAAGACTCAAGGAGCAAAACAGGGAAGAAGAGTGAGGCAGGAACTATAAAAAAAAAGCAGGGCAGGTATGGTGAAACCAAAACAAGAAGAGGACAGCATTTGGCTTCATAACTTCTTCCTTCATTTCTACACCTTTGGTCACCAGAAGCCATGGCCTTCTTCCATCCACCCATCCTGCTCCCTGCTTCCTGGCCCAACATTGGCTCCTCTGCCTTTAATTTTCAAAATACGCTCTAAGCAAAGGGATAGTCTTGTTGCGACAGCCTCACAAAACAGTCCAGTTGAGAGCGTTAATATAATTATATTACCCTCTCTCTGATTTATGAAGAGGTAAAATGTTTGATCACCAAAGAGCTCTGTTCTCCAACAAAGGGTTTAGCTGAGGTTGCTCACGTGTCAGTATGGGAGGAGAAAGTGTATTTCCCTTTCAAAAAAAAGTAAGGAAGAGGCACATAGCTCAAGCAAAGATTACATTGCAGCACACTTTGGAGCACATGTCAGTGCTCCAGACATACCCTCCCTCTGAGCACATACACATGTAACAGGGAGGGAACTATAAGCCCAGTCCTCCTCGTGGACAAAGATGACCTCATGGAATTATGATGCAATACCAATGTGAAAGGAAAATCCAAGTCCTTCCTGTGGAATCTATAGGACATTGGCACAATTTTTAACATATGTGATTATATTTCCTTAATATTTAATGAAACGCTTCAGAAAAACATGTTCTAAAAATTTTGATGCAATTACAGTTTGTTGTGCTTGAAGTCCGAATGAAGAACAGTCTCCATTATTTTTTCCACATGCTCATACGACATTATATTAAAAGCATACTCTGCTCTGACAGACATGTTGTGTGCTTTATAAACACTTCGCACAGTTGGAAACATTAATGTTTAGCAAAAATCCCAGTGCCAGGAAATGCAGTGTGGAGAACCTCCTTTGCAGCAAATGGTCTGCACACTGATCATGGGAGGTGATCTCCAGATCATGCATGAAGGGCGTACTCTGTATGTCCATGCAGCTCAGCAGGGCTCCTCAGGGTCCAGTACTGCTGAGCGGAGCACTCAGCTCTCCAGAGGACACAAAACCGATTGAGAAGACTCCAGACAAGTTAATACTCTGGTCTAGGTGGCGTTTGTATTATTGTATTTTAAAATATGAGATACATATCAGTTAGCACCGGTGCCCTGCAAGGTTCATTGCCTTCCCAGCTTCTCTCACACTTGTGGCGGGGTCCAGTGGCCTCCGACAATCCAATTAATGTGACTCAGGCATTATCACATCATCTTTCTGACTCTAAACACCCTACTTCACTGCAGTACTCCTAGAAATAGTCAGAGAGCTCCAAAAAGATCATTCTAGTATTTTGTTTTAAAATGTTAATGCAAGGCTGATATTCCTAATCTCTAGTGACCAATTAGTAAAACCAGGTTGTTTTCAGGGCAAAATCATTAGACAAAATTCACAGGAATGAGAAAATGTCATCTTTTCATTCTCAGAGCGAATATAGTTCTGTGTTTTCAGTGGAAGAATCATTCTTATCCAGGCCAGCAGCATCTGTGGATTTCCACATTTTTCCTATGTATAAACAAAATAAACTTGGGGTGTGGATCAGTCTCAAGTTCCAAACCCTCTGATTCCCTTCCAAAATGAAGGCTATGTCAGGTGCAAAACTGATTCCAGTTCCCAACTGGAATAATACGTTCTCTGTGTGCAGAGCTGGAGTCAGTGTGTTCATGGATGGATTTGTGTCCATTCTGTGTTAATGGAAGGGTCAGAAGGAAATATAGTGAACAAATGCATTTTACACACCTTCCCTTTACGATGTATCATCCCATACCACATTAATATACATTGGCAGAAAGTGAGAGATACAAGCCATTTCTTATGCTTTAATGCCCAATGGCACCTTGATGTGATGAAAACATGGTTGAACAACATGCAGGAAATACTGCTAATGGAAATAGGCATTTAGAAAACAAAAAGCAAACATTTCTTTGCCTGAGAAACACTGAAATGGAGCATCCTTTCCTGAATTCATGGGAACCTATTTCCTTTACTCACGTTAGCAACTGTGTGGCAATTGATGGTAATTTTCCTCATGGTTTTCATGTTACACTCTCTTTTTTGATGTGCTATTCCCTGTCTAAAGCATGCACTGGTCAGGGGCAAGGCTGAGATCTGTGAACCCTCCCAGCAGCCCTGTGAAAAGCTGGACCCATGCTTTCAGGTGATGTGAGGACCACAGAACACAAAAATTCTTCCTAAAGGTAGAGAAGAATCTGCTTTAGCCCAGGGCACAGGGGTCTGGGTTTCTTTTCACACCCCTGCACAAGCATGAATTAACTAGAAAGGGACTTGCCTGTTCTGTTGTAACAAGTGTCACACAAAAGTAGATGAACAATAACCTTGGTCTTAACAGCAGCACCTGGCTTTGAAGACGCATTTCTTAGTGGCAAGACACCCATCAAGGTGAACATTTGGCCTTATGCCTTAAAGTGAAGGCACAGCCAGCTGAAGAGCTGAGCTGAGATTTGGCCTGGTGAACATTGCCCAGTGGTAAGTTTGAGGAGACCAAAGAGAATGACACTTCTTTATCCTACCCATTAGGCACTTGTGCTCTGTTCGGCTGAGTGCAACTGCACCACTGAGTCTCTGACCATCAGAGGAGCCGTGCTTGGACCTAAGTAGCTGGAATCACTTCACCCCTGGGTCATTACGATATTCGATTATGTCTCTGTACTTAAGTGACACAATAGGTATGGGAATTGAAAGCACAAGAACTCCTAACCTCTGATCCCAACTCTACAGCAGAATCCCTCGCTGGCTTTAGGCAAGGTACTTAACATCTCCTCCTCGGTTTTCCCATTTGCAGAAGGGGGCTAATAATACTTAGCCACCTACTCCACAGGGAAGTCCTGAGGATTCATTACTTAATGTAAAGTGGCTAGAAGATGAAAACCTGCATGTAAGTGCCAAGCGTTATTACAGTTACCAGGTTTAGCTTCAATTCTTGTGACTTGCTTTCCTCTTGGAAATGAGAAAAAGTGTTCCTTTTAGTCGACCAAGATTAGTGTTCTGCACTGCATTTCCTATAGAAATGGGAAGGTGCCCTGGGAATATGAAAGGAAAGGAGAAAAATGTGTCCCTTTGGATCCCAGTCTACCTTTCACATCCTCTCAGGAAATTGTTTTGAAAGTGTCCGACACTTGGTGCAATATGCTGCAGTCACAAGGCAAAAATTTTACTCTTTCAAGAATGTTTTATGAGCCCTAGGAATAAATAATCTCTAGCAGGGATGGTGAAGCATAATGTTAAGAGTCTGTGATTTTCCTCAGAGGTAAAGAAATTATTCTAAGCTTTTCTCCAATTTGTTCATGAAACTTAAACAAGAAAATACCAAGGGCCATTCTGGCACATAGCTGGGATATGCACATTAAGAAAAACCAAGGGGAGTGTTTCAATTGACCAAATTATTTCCTTCAGTCTCAAATGATTTAAATGTTTGATTTTAAGCAACAGTTCTGGTATAGGAAACTACTTCCATGGCAAGGCAGTCAACGTTATGCTTGGTCAGCATCTTTAAACAGACTGGCATAATTGTGTGATGGCGGGCAGGGGGACTGGTCATCCTAACATGAGCTGCACTGAGACTGCAGTCTGCAATAAATGGATGCAGCAAACAAAAGGACCAATTCAGTATTTTCAGATGCTAAGATTATTGGAAACAAAGGAAACAATTTTGTCACCCCCGAAAAAAGAAAAAAAAGGCCTTTTATGATTGTTCTGAAAAAGCCCCCTGCCATGAACGGCTGCCACTCCTAAGAATTCAAAGCATGTAGCTAATGCACATGGCTCTGCTTCCAGCTTCATTAATATGAGATTTTGGCACTGCAGGAGCTCCTCCTGTGTGTACTGGATCTGGATCTGGCATAAGCACACCAGTATGTTTCTGTTGAATTAGTCAGAGCACATGATACGGTGTTTATGCCAGCTTTATGCTGACTGCAGGACAGACGTTACCTGATTTGGTGCAGTGTCTGCCAGAATGTGTCAAACATATCTGAACCAGCATAGTAAGTTTGTGCTTGTTCAGTGCTTGGCTTCACATGGCTGTGATGTCCTGGTCCAGCACAGAATGCTTTTTAGGCTAGATTTTCTATCCCATGAAACTGTGATTTAAGACATACAGTGCAGTTACATGCCTTGCTTATATTAACTAAATGTTCTGCCCCTTTCCTGTAAAGTGTTGTTTAATTACCATATTCATAACAGAGATTATATAATTCCAGAGAAAAAGCTCTCCTTTGATGTTTACTCCCAGGCTTCAGGTTTCTTAGTGAATGCAGGAATTGTCAGGTGCCTCCTGAATGTAAAATGTTTATGTATCTCTTCAATAAGTAAATGAAAGGCACCAAGCTAACGTGAACAAAGCATGTAAAGAAAAGGAGTATTAGATCAGAAGAGAAATCTACTATCGGCTTCTGCTCTTCTCACTTCTCATTGACTGGGGACTAGGACCAAGCCACCCGGTACTCTGAGTTGCTCCACTTTCAACAAATATTGGTCAAATCCTGCAGGATCGGAGCCAGCTTTGAGACATGTTGGCAAGAGGATTCTGCTAGGATCCTCCCTTCCCCATCATCCCTCCCAAGCAGAACAGAGTAATTTGCAGCAAAGTGGGTGGGGAGGGTTCAGAAATCTTTGAGCCCCTACAGCTTACCCAGGCGACACAGAGGCAAGCCACATGTACACTGGGGATGTCAGCATCCCAGCTATTTTCTAGAAACAATTCCCTCTGAGGGGAGCAGTCCTTCAGACAAAGCCTTATGACACATCCGGGTGACTTTCAGTCTCTTTTCCTTTTCTTCTAATTACTTAGTCATGAAACCCAGAATAATTAGCCATAAGTGGTCAAAAGAGCCACAGAAACAAAATGCCTCCTGGGACATTGCAACACAATACTGAAGTAGTAAAAAGAAACTTCATTAACCTAAGAACAGTGTGAGTCTCTTTGTTTCACCTGCTTTCTCCTGTGTCCCTGTCTTATTATTCCTCCTTCCACCTCTGACTTTTTCTGTTTTCTCTATATAATTCTCTCCTGTCTTGGTTTGCATTCCCTCTTCTAAAAACAATTTTTTTTCTCTTGTTCATTATGTCACTCCTTTTCTTTACACTATGGTTTTACCTACTTCTCTCATTTTTTCTCTGGTCATTCCCATTCATTCCTGGCCATTGTCATCCTCAGTTTCTTTGGTCTGGCTCTTTAGCTCTCCATTGCTCTTCTCTCCCCTTCACTTCTCCCTGTCTGATGTTTTCTTTTCTTTCATATTTGCATCCCTGAGGAAACTAAGTTCTCTCACCTTGAATCTTACACATTCTTATTCCCCATCCTTGAAGTCCTTCCCTTTCTTACACTGTGTGTTATTCTCATTCCTTCTCACCTCGCTGCCCTGCAAACTTTCTGTATCCTTACCCATTAACTACTTGACAAAATGGCATTGACAAGCTATGGATGTCACTACAGCCACAGGAGCCACAGCCATGGGAGTGATGTTTACAGAAGCAAGACTGGGCTGAAAAGAAGCTCTGCTTGTGCACAAGTCAACCCATGGAGAGTTATTAGTGTGGCTTATCGGAGGGTGGGTCAGCAGACAGGAAAATCCCAAGCTTATCTGTTTGTCCCTTGGACAGCTATGCCTGTTTTGTCACTGTTACTAATCCTTTCCCGCTTTCCCAAAGAATGCTGTGGGTGCTGCACAGATCAAGGGCTGCTAGTTGCCCCTTCCCTTGTCCCTCTTGGAAGTGGGGAGGGTTGCTGTGGCCAAAAGCATGCAGTAGCAGAGCCAGATCCCCTCTTCCACTTATGTCGGTATGCAGCTTGGAGTTGTGTCAGCTCTTTGGATGAGATGTTCTTTCTGTGGCTGGAAATTGCATCAGAAGTTCATCGCAGAGGACAGCTGAGCCACCAGGCAGCAGCCAGCAGTGCCTGGTAGGGTGCTTTTGCACTCTCTGCCCTTCCTGAGCTCTACCCAGGTAGTTCCCTGCTGCACTGCCAGCTGATCCACTAGAAGGACAGCCATGCACAACCCGGGTGCTAGAGCTGGTCACTGGCCATGTAGTAATAGCGCACAATGTGCTTTAAAGTTGCTGCGATGAATCTCCTCTGCTCATGGCCAGCCTTCACGCTAAATTCTCTCTTCACAGCGAAGAAGTCTAGAAACTACCCAGACGAACTCCTTCCCAAGGGTACCATCACTAAGTCAACAAAGTTGCAATATAAATGCATGTGTCCCATTGTTAGGGGTGGGAGAGGCAAAACTGACAGGGGTTTGTCAGGAACACCCACAAAGATCCCTAGACACAGAGCAACCAAGTTTAAAGATCCAAAGGCCAGTGTCTTGCAACAGCAGCAGCCGAGCACAGCCAAGCAACAAACGAACATTTGCTTTTCTGCTTCATATCCTTTCCAGTTCTTTCCTTAAGAAACGCAGAGGATTAATAATTTTGGCCGCAGAGCCCAAGTTCACACAAACACATATGAAACCGGCAAACAATACCCCCATTAAACGCATTGAGAAGCTCAGAGACTGGAACAACTCACCTCCAAGAGCTTCACCCAAGTCCCACAGGAAGGCTACAGCAGAGCCAGAAATAGAGCCCAGACCTCCTGACTCCAAGCCCTGGGCCCTAACAAAAACACCAGCTTCCCTCCACCAACCCTCTCTTCATACACTACATTGACCAGACTGGAAAAGGCATTCAAAATAAATAAAACCTGCTTCTCGCGCCAAGTTTTAAAAAACATTTTCTTGTCATGGCTGGTTGTTTTTCTCCTGCTAGACATTAGGCAGTCTCCACGAGTGAGACAGCTCTCCTTTCTTCTCCAGGAAACACAGTTGTCTCCCACATGTTGCACTCAACATAGCTCAAAGAAATGTTTTAGGAAATTCCCCCTAATTCGGTGAAATTGTTAGCTTGGCAGTGGCATGCTGGAAACAGGACTGAAAGATTGCCTTGGAGCTTTTTTTTCGTTTTTCCTTTTTAAAGTGTACAGGAGAGCTCGGGCTGCAGGCGGGCTGCTGAGGAAGACAGAAACTCATGTTACACAGGAAGGTCTTGGCAGGCCTGAACACAGAAATTTCCAGAAGTGTTTGCGTGGCAACAGCTCTGTGCCAATCCACATTTTTTAGCTATTCTGGCTGCATGCCCAGCCGAAAAGAGAGTCTTGTATCTCCACGCAGTTCACTGGCTTCCCTGAGGAGTTTCCATACTGCATGGCAACATTGGATAATCTCATTTGCGCGCCAGAAAAGCTCCTGCTACTTACACTGTTACTAAATACCAGATGTGCTTAATAAAGAGTAAGTGGAGCCAAACCTAGGGTAATCACATAACCTATCATTAACATTTTCTAAAAACAAAAAAATGCCATTGGAACAGCAGATTACTGTTTTGCTTTGTTTGCTTTACGCCCTGTTACGGGAACCCCTGGGGTGCTGGGAAGGGAGCGCGGCAGGAGCAGACAGCTCTGGCACGGCCGATGACATTGTTTACAATCACACCCCTGCACATCTGAAACATGTGTGAGAAAGTAAAGGCTAAGCAGATTTCCCTGTGCTGGAGAGGGAGGGGAGGATTGCAACAGGAAGTCTATGCCACCAAGAAAGTGCTGGAGTCTCGTGTTTCTTCGTTCCAGGGAGGTGGCTGGGGAGGGGGGATGCAGCAAGGGCGGTGTGAGTTTGGTCTTTCACGATATGCACATCCCCAGGTCCCCGGTGCACAGCAATACAGGAGTGGGCCTTGTTCCTTGAAATTTAATGACAGCCCAAATCCTCCAAGCCCATTTAAAATACATTTTTGTGTGAGTCAGGGGGCCAGTCACCACACAAAATGTGTGTGCACATTTATTATGGATTTAAATGGATGTTGCACATGTGCATATCTGATGCTGACCAGACCCTTGAGGGAAATAGCTAAATCTCAGCGATGGCGAGTGAATTCTGCTCTGACAGGCTGTTAAGAGGAGGGAGACAGATCCACTGCAATATCTGCAGCCCCTGTGTGCCCTGGGCAGTGGAGGTACAGAGGCAGGTGTGAGAGGGGCAAGTCCACCCTGAAATGAGATGAGGATGAAAATTCTTGCTTCTTCCCACAGCTGTCTCTACAATTGACAGGGGAGAATGGACTTAAATGACTAGAAAAAGAGCTTTTTTCTATATTTTAGTGCCCACTAAATGGAAAAGAAGCCTGGCAAATGCGTGCCACCCTTCACAGGTCTGCTTGCTCTGGCTGTGTGGAAAGCAAGGTAAGGGGATGGGAACAGGGACAAGTCCAGGCCTTGCTTGTTTTGTACAGGAAGGCAAAGGCAGGGAGCGGGAGCAGTGAGTCACTCTCATCACACAACAGCCCAGAGCAGTGCCATTGCTCTAGGCCCTCAAGGTAAACTCTGATCCAAGTCAGTAGGAGTTGCAACTATGAAAGCTGGGATATCTGATGCCAGGAGCTGTGCCAAGGGCACCGGGTGAGGAGGTCACAGTAGGTGTCAGCCTGCCACAGCCCAGGAGCAGGAGGGTGGCCACAGCCCAGTGCTCACATGGCTCCCAGTGTGACTGAAACCCAGTGTTTTTCAAAGCCTGGATGCAAGGAGAGAAAAGCCAGTAGGCCAGGGAAACACAATGGTCTTGATGCTGCAAGCCCACTGCTTGTGCCGTTCGTTCTTGGCCCCGTTCATTGCACCCACTGTGCAATACTCCATACTCCATGTTTCCCCACGAATCCAGCAGCACTGGTCCCAAAGGCTGTGCAGTGTGTCAGTGAGTAGCATGGCCGCCTGTGCTGCCCCTGGGCCAAACACATGGTACAATCCTGCTTCCCAGCACAGGAGCCAGCTGCACAGCGGTAGTGATGGAGCAGCTGGTCTTGCTCAAGCCAGGCTTTTGCCTGATGTAGGTATTGCTTGGCTGGCCCTTAGCCAGGGGCTCAGGGCAGCAGATGACTCAGGGCACCAAAACAGCCATGTCCCCACCCGCTATTCTGTCTGCACCGCAGCCATGGAGAGCTGGGCTTGCTGCTGCCACCACTCAGAGGTCAGGCTGAGGAGGATGTGGTTAGCCTGTTGAGGGGGTGAAACTCTAGGACAGTTGGGTCCTGCCACACATGTCCCCCTTCCAGCTCCCCTTGTCCCATGGCTGGAGTGGTCCTGGCTGCTCAGCGTCCAGATGGAAAGACTTGCTTTCACCTGTCCTACTGAGAAGCCCCAAAACATCCTGCAGTATTCCAGTCTTGTTGCTGGCGCCTTTCCTGTCTTTGTCACCATGGTGTCTTGGGCACTTCTGGAGCATTGAGGGAGAAGTCTGTTAATTGGCAGCCAGAGCAGGAAGAGGAGGCCTCCTTCACCCACAGCTGCATGCACAGAGTGACCAGCTTTCCCAAACTAAAAACCTGATATGACATAGCCAGCAGCTCACTCCCTCAGCCCGCCCGCTCCCTGTCAGACAGAAGACTTTGTATCAGTGCAGCTGCTGGTTTAGCGAAGCCTCACCCCACCAGCTGTGGGTGGTGTGCAAGAGTTAGCCAGGAGAAAATTAGGTAGCTGCTGCCCAATGCTGTATCACTGTTTCCACTTCAAGGTTTAAGGGTCTTGTAAAGTCAGGAAACAGCAGAGAGGAACAGCTAATCAGCTGCATAAAGCCACTCCTTCCTTCCCTCAGTGCTGCCAGGGTCTCCTAGCCCCTGCCCACCCTGCGAGATGCCTCCAGCTAGCTGCTGCCCTCTTGGCCTCCCCCCAGGAGGCTGGGGGAATATTCAGGCAAGGCTCCTTGACTTTGAGGATCCAGGTACCTTCACACACCCCACCAGATCTGTCCCCTTCCTCGCTGCACTGTATAGACCACTCACTTCAGTTTGTAGACAAACTAACAACATGTTTTCTTACAGCTGCTTCCAGGAGTTCAGCAACTGTGCTACTCTTCGGAGTTTGGTTTGATTGTTGTGTTGTGAAGGGGTACCCATCAGATGGTCCTGGAAATTTACACCTAACCCCATTCCTAGCTGGCAGCAGGAAGGAAAGGCTCCTGCCAAGAAGTCACAAGGCATGCCACAAACAGCTTGCTCCACTGCCTCACCAGGGAACAAAGTCCATTGCCAGTAGGAGACTTCAGCATGCAAAGCAGAGCTCATGAGCTTTATGGTGTAGGGATGCACGTGAGGTTTCTATTTTCTGGTGTGGCCAAGCAGAACTGCAGTAACATTTGGCAAGGCACTGCACAGGTTTGAACTGTGGGGCAGTCCTTGACCTGAAGGGCTATCTCAAGAGAGACAATAAAGGCAATAAAAGGAACAAGGAAGCAGAAGGGACATAAAAAGAATTTGCAAATATGACAGTAGTGGCATGATCAGTGTGAAAAGAGATAGGGTTTAAGATCTTAATTAGGAAAGAGCTAAGGGAGAGGCATGAGAAGGACAAGAGGAGGAAAGAGCAGGGAAGGCAGATGAGATGAGGCTGAGAGGAAGGCAAAGGAGAAAGGGAAGGAAACTCTGACAGGTCCTATTACACTTTTGTCTGTTCCCTAGCCTGCAAGATATAGGGAAAGGGACGTAAAACATCACGTGCAGTAAAGATGCAGAGGGTGACTGCTTCATCCTTCATTTCTTACACCAGTAAGCCTAAGCTGACCTTGTCTTTTCCCATATTACAGGGCTGCTGTGTCTGTTAAAACAACCTCTCCCAGCTCCCATCAATCAGAGCCTACGTTGGACAAGCAGGCAACACAATGTCAGGGAGCAACCACAACGTAATGCACACAGGAAAGATCTGTTAGAGCTCTCCAACACATTGACAGGTTTTATCTTATCTGTTGCCAGGAGGGACAAAGAGCTGGAGGGACAGTGAAGGTCAATCAGGCACTTAGGAGAGCTCAGAACAAGGGAATAACTGATTACACTGAAGGACATCACATTTGCAATTAAGGCTGAGCTCCAAAAGTGTGGGGAAAGTAAGCTGTTTCTCTTCCCTAGTTCAATGTAAGAAAGACTCCCGAACTACCAGAACCAACAACTGTGCAGAACTGTCTTTCCCCGTCCTACATGTCCACCGGGTTCTGAATGAGGGAGGATGAGCAATAAGCCTGTGGGTATTTACAAGAAAAAGACTTAGCACAGAGTGCTTCTGGGCACAGCTCTATTGCCAGTAAAAAGCATGATGAAAAGCATACTTTCTTTGATGAAGCCTCATTTGAGTGGTTTATGGGTAAAGGAGAATCTTGTATATATCATATTTGTCTGATGGCAAACAGAGTGCACTTGTGAAATCCATCTGACTAGATGTTCTGAGAAAATCTTCATGAAACGTCTGTGAGCTTTGAATCACTCCATTGTTGTCAGGGTTTCAGCTGGAAATTGTTCTGGATGCAAAGGAATGGCAAGTCACTAATGGCTTATTTCTTATTAAATGCTTTTGGTTTAGGAACTTAGAGGATATGTAGATACTTTTCTCATTTACAGCTTCACATGAAGCAAAATACTAGATGAAGATAAATAACCAAAGCAACTTGCCTTTTGCTTGAGAAGTAAAGACCCAGGTTATTGCTGTGTTAAAAAATGTGTGAAAATATGTGAAAAGTACTTTTGACACTCTGTAAGAGAATTGCTCTGTCACTGATCCGTATTAGCAGGCCTTGAAATGCAACTGCTGTGGGCCAAAGAGAAAGGTATGTACCAGAAAGGTTATGTCACAGAGAGAGACAGTGTATCTGCCTTAACCACCCAGCTCTGTTGCTGACGTCCTATCATTTTATCCATCTTTCTTGGTTTAGCACAGTAATTTCAGAGCATCAAAACAAATTGATTGCTTGTGGGTTTAAAGTTAGGTCCTCTGCTGGATGGCCCTTAAATCCTCTCATCAAAAATGGCAAGCATAAGATGCCCTTCCTGACGGCTTCAGCCTGAAAAGAGCAGTTTCATGCTCCAGGGAACTGCTGAAAAGATACAAAGGCTGTATCCACTGGACACCCTCTCTGTCACCTCTGCTCATGAGCAAAGCTTTGCAAGTTATCTCCCAGCTTTCACCGGGGGGGGGGAAGTAATCACAGCTTTCCTGATTTAGTACCCCCCTCAGTGGACTTTCATCTGCTTAGGGCCACATGACAGTGTCCCTGCTATCCCAGCCTGCTGTCAATTCAGCCTTCTCTCACTTCATTTACTTGGCTGCTAAATGATGCTGAAGTCACAGTCAGAACATCAGTCACAGTGAAACAGGGGACTAATACACTGAAATGAGAACCTCTATGGAAGCACCTCACAAAATCATGAAAGGTGTGATGTAAAACTGGCGTAGGTGTTTGAGTGCTGCCTCTGCATGTCACTGTGATATTGGCCTACAGCCGGTGGTAGGAAACTTGCCAGTGCAAGCTATGCTAGATCAAGTCCAGACCCCCCCATGACCCCTCCCATCCCTCCAGGTGCCGGCTAAAACTCTTCATCCCTGCCACATCCCAGCCAGTTCTTGCCTTTTCTCTTGCACCTTGCGTGATCTTTGGGATGACCAGGAACAAGGTGGGAGAGGCCACAGCCATTGCTGTTGTCCCCCAGCTCTCTGTCTCAGCCACACTTGCCACTCTACCCTCAAAGGAAGTGAGGTCTGATCACAATGGGGATTTTGAGGGGAATTTGTTAAAAAAGCTGCTTCGCCATTCTCACCTGGGGCTTCCCCTTTCCACCTGTCTTACCTGCAGTTAGGACTGTGCTGACTGTAGATGGTTGCTGGGGCCAGAGGTGACAGCAGACACAACTCCACAGCTACCCATGTGCCTTCAGCATCCTGTTGGGAGGCTCGGGAGCTTCTCATCAGTGGGGCTCCTCCTCCCTTCCCCACAACTGTGCCACAGTCTCTCAGCTATAACACTGCTACAAAAAATTTTGTCCAGGCACCATTGAGACGAGCTCCTTGCAGCTTTCCAGAGTATTAATGGTGAGTGGCGATTCTGCAAGACTTGGCCTAGGTATAGGCAGTCACCCTCACTAGCCACATGGCTATGGTTGAAGCCCAAACAGGGAGCAAAGTATCTGACACCGAGCAAGCTGGTGGAGGTACAGGAAGAGACCCCCCAAGCCCTCAGTGTTTAACATGCGCGGATCATGACCTTGGGGGAAAGGAAGGAGTGATTTTCCAGTGTAACTGAGAGGAATGGAGGCAGACAGCTATTGGGATCTCCCAATATCATACAAAAAATGCATTACGTGATCAGGAATGAATGCAGATTTCCTAATTCCCAGACCCATGGCAGCCATCATACTGGTTCCTGCCCAGTATGGGCCATCAGGCTTCATTCAGCCTTTTGAAATGACAGCTAGCTATTTATAGATGCTGCCTACATTACTCCAAGGAGCAGCATCTATCTATATTTTACAAACCCACTCCAAGTTTCCTTCAGTATCCTGCCAACACAGAGTGAATTTCTGAGAGTAATCTTCCCTCCTTTTTCCCAGAACAGAGAACATCTGGGACTACTGAGATATCATCTTGTGGCATTGGCTGACTTTTTTTTTTTAAACAAGTTTCTGTGTAAGAACTTCATGATGTTTTTCCTGGGAGTACAACTGTCTCATCTAAAACCTTGTCCCACATATTCCTTTACAGACAACGTTTTATGCTAAGGTTCTTGAAAGGATTTCCTTTCGTGCTCTGTCCCCACCTTTCTCTGTTTAATTCCTCCCAAATGTCTCTCTGATGCTTAACCTGCAGGTCGCCCTATCCAACAAACAAAAGCAAAATGCTGGTTTGAATAAGCTCAGGATACATTGATGTCATTTCTGAATATTAGCAGGCCACATGATACTACCAACTTTATTTGATCCCATTTGCTGAAGCAGCCTGAATTTCTCAGGGGCAGGTTTTTTTAATCCTGGTTCATTATTGTTCAAACCCATCAAGTAAATGGCTGTGGAGCGGAAGCTTGAATGAGCTTGTTTAATGGGAAAAGTCATTCATCTGCAGCATAGCAGCTCTGCAGCAAGGCTCTCTTCCCTCTTCTGCTTCTTACTGGGTCTGCATCGGCAGCAGTGATGTTAAACCCTGGTAGGGAAATGCTGGGGAGAGTAGATCTCTGGCTTCACACTAACTGCTTTTGTTCACTGCAAGAAATCCTTTCTAAAGTAAACAGTCTGATTGTTTCTATGGGTCAATCACCTATTTCAAATTTATTTCTCACATATCACTCGGTACTGCTGAGGACACTGGCCTCATGGCAAGCTGTGTTCTTTATCTGAGGCAGCAACCCACTCAGGCCCCAAATTTTAACCTTGGGATCTGTTGATGCTACATTTGCAGCTCCCCACAGGTCTTATCACTGCTGCTATGGAAAGCCAAGATAGGCTGTGAAACCATGGCACCTGCCAGCTTTGGAAAACTAGCCCTAAGGTGTTGGGATGGGCATGACCCTGTGAGATAGGAGCTGCACTGAGCTTCTTTACCCTCCTGGCTTGTACCATGTTTGAATTAAGAATCAGACCCTCAAATGGCCTGAACTGGTGCATGGAAGTCCAATGGAGCTCTGCCAGGTAATGGCAGATGAAGTTCTGGCACTCAAACCTATATTTTTATACATAAAACTTGCTATATTTGCCAAGCCTTTGGCTTCACAGCAATGCCAGGAAAGTGCCCTGATTGCGTTTCCCCTATGAAAGCACAAATGTGAGATCTTGTTGCTGGACACTTGCACCAAAGTTCAAGGCAGACAACTGCTAGTATTGGTCACAGGGCCATTCCTGCATCGAGCAACACGCGTGGGACCCCGGCCTGTCCCCCTGCTCCCTGCCTGCTAAAACCCAACTGAAACTCATTACATACCAGGAATACCAGCATTCCCACAAAGCCTGTGCTGGGTGGAGGAGGAGGCTCTCCCTCTCTCCCTTTTTTCCTTTCCACCCAGCTTGGCTAGTTCTTTGGCAGAGCCCCAGGACTTGGGAGGGGGGAGTAGAGGGGGGCTTGGGAGGGCAGCAACTTCCCCAGCTTACCCACGGCCTCATTTTGATCTGCAGTACTGCCTGCTCATTTCCACTTCACAGATGCTGCTGAGCTCTGCCACGAAGAGACAAATCCCAGAAGGGGAAGGGAGCGTGGTGGGGAGGGAAGAGATGAAAGCAGAAAAGAGCCGCATTTATTAAGCTGTTTTTCTTTCAGTGAAAAGAAGCATTTATCAGTGATTTCATATGTCATGTGAGATGTGGCTCCCTGCCAATTTCTAAGGATGCAAACAAGCCGCTGACATCATACACTAAATATAGAGCAGCTCCTGCTTTAGGTGAATAAATAATGCAGATGCAAAAGCCCAGGTTTTCAGTTACACATTCATTACCATCTGTCTGTCAGGTTCCCATCATCAGGAGAAAAACGTCCGACTCCAGCAAGGAGTGACAGGTGAAGAATGCAAAACAACTGCAGACAATAGGTGATTAAGCAGAATTTCCTTGTTCTCTGCTTTTTTTCCTTACAGCTACATTTCATTTCAGCAGTAATCCATGGTGCAGCTTTTCTAGCACAGCTCTGCTGCCTCCCTCCCTTTCCCTTGAAGCCAAGCTGGAGTGACAAGCCTGGGTGGGGAGAGCCTGAACAATGAACACAGCCAAAATGTGGAAACTTCCCTAGGCACTTAGCAGGGGAAAAAAGGCAGAAGAAAGAAAGTGGCCAAAAAAAAAAAAAGCCTCTGATCAGACTGTGCAAGCAGTAAAGCAGCAGCATCCCTCAGTGAAGCAGTTTTCCATGCCCTGTCAGAGAGAGGTTTTAATTATGGTCTCCCAATGCTGATCATTCTTGACTTCCCTATTGAGTTTTTTTTTTAAGGCACCCATTTTAACAGCCATACAAGCAAACCTGTAACTGGTTCCAAGGCATATTATTTTAGCTCTCAGAAAGCCCTCCAGGAAGGATTACAATTGGTAATAAAGCTGAATCAATAACTTTCTCCCTTCTCCTCCTTCAGATCAAAGGCCCTGAGCAGGAGGAAGCATCCCAACCCATCCTTTCTGGGGGAGAACAGAGACAGGAGAGCGGGAAACAAGAAGACAATGCGCCATCAAAGCTGCCGCAAGGTGTTGGATCAATGACAACATCTGCATGAGGGTCTGGGCTACAATAGAAGCTGTTACCATGGAAACGGGTGCAAAAGCATCAGGCGGGAAGAAGCAGGCAATGATGAAAGGTGAGAAAGAGGGAGAGAATATTTTTAGATCCCTTAGGAGGAACGTTATTCAGTGACATCACCCTATCTCATTATTTGCACCCGTGCTGTACAACACATTGTGGCACCTGCCCCAGACTGTTAAATGGGAAAATGTTATTATGGATGCGAATTATAAATGCTGCAGTGACACTTGAGCTTGGGAGTTATTAGACACCACTATTCTGTAATAAAAGAGAGCATTTAATACTTTGTGCTGTAGAGATTCACTGTACAGTGTAAGAAGCATCATGTCTAGGATTTTAATATTCTCAGAAAGTAATTATGACTCAACCTTTTATTGTTATTAAGAAGCAGAGTGAAAATAATTTTACACATCTGATATCCCACACATCAACAAACCTTTTGCACTGGAGAAACATGGCCTAATTTTCCAGAGCTCTGTGTGCCAACATGTTTTGAGTGAATGTGGTAGTAGTCATAGGTGCTCAGCCCTGCCAAAAATCTAGCCATCTGTGTCACATGTGAACGAAGCCTCTTTAATCTCAAAAATACAAAGTATACGTTTCACTGCCTGCATTCAGCTCCTTTGGAAGGCCCAGACCCCTTTTGCAGTTAAGGACCAGTAGATACCCATAACATCTGCTGAAGCCCTGATTCCAGGC
This sequence comes from Eulacestoma nigropectus, assembly GCA_013397775.1. NCBI lineage: Eukaryota > Metazoa > Chordata > Aves > Passeriformes > Eulacestoma > Eulacestoma nigropectus. The sequence continues at coordinate 343,341 of VZTE01002845.1, forward strand.
AGGGAAAAAATCTGGCTGTCAGACATCGCTCCTGGCTGCCAAACAGAGGGGAAAACCTCCATCCTGGGGAGTTGAAACAAGCTGGGGCTCATCTGCCTTGCGCCAAGAGGTGGGTGCCCAGGGCTCACCACACCAGAGAGGCTGGAATCACTATTCCTGCCATGCTGCTTGCAGGGAAATTGGAAGGATAAACCCAGAAGAATGCGTGTTTCTTGTGACTGCAGAACTCTGAGCCCACTTCCAGCCCTGGAATAACTATTGATAAATGCCGCGCTCAGCCAGAGCGTGTCGGGGGCACCGGGACCTGTCACCGGAGATAGGCAGGGACTGAAATTCCCAACCCGTGCTGGCACCCACCGGTGCTGCCAGGCAGGTGAGTGACAGGGCTTGCCCTAGCTTTTGCCCTGTGCACAGCAGAGCACGTGGGCACTCAGCCATTTGTTTTCGCAGTTTGGCCGGGCCCTGCGTCAGCAGGCCAGAGCAGGAGCGGGTGACTGGGGCGGCGCCAGGCACCGGTGCCAAGCGTGTAGGGCAGGCGGTGGAGCGTGGCCTGGCTGCGAGGAGCGAGCCAGGCTGATGTCATGCTGTAGCCCTCCTCCTTGGTGAGCTAAATATACCCTCCCTGTGCCCCACCGCCTGTCCCAGGAGCACGGGTGGGCTGGGGGCAGCAGCGAGAGGCTGGGGGCACAGCTGAAGCACTGGCCTCGCCTGCCCTACCGTAAAAGGCACTGGTGCACGACCCAGCCAACTGGGGAAACAGAGCAAGAAATAGCACAGGGACCATGGTGGACGACAAGGAACACGAGCGAGCCAGGGAGTTACCACCTAGAGGCAGGCAGAGGGGGCTTACAGCAAGGACAACTGGTGGCAAAACCTGATTTTCTTTTTGGTTTGGGTTTTTTCACCATGTGATCACGATGTGCACTCTTCTCTCTGTTTAAGCTATCTTTCCTACCAGAAGATCTGAGTCTTTATATAATAAATAGTGAAATGTACTGACGTGTGTGTGCTACTTCTGATCCATCTTCTGGGGGGAGAAGACGAAGGTTATCCAACACAGCACAGCTCAGGCTGCTGAAGGTCCCATAGGGCACATCTACAAGGAAGGGTAGAAAAGGTGAGTGAATTTAGCTGAGCCTGAAATAACAACACCTGAAAACATTTTCTTTCCTAGTCTAAATGCAGCCTTCTTGCTCCAACATCCCTGAGTCTCTTGTACCTAATCCTCATGATGATTAACCAGACCATGCCTGAAAGAGCAGGCTTTTTTTATTATATCACTGGCTAACTTGAACTATTCTGCACATCCGCTTCACTCAGCTTAACCTCACGCCCATTTCCTAGTTAAGCTAATGCCCAGCACAATGCTGAATTGCTTCTGCTTTCTTCTGGCACCTCTTTTTTGGCACTTCTCATTTTATTTTTAAGGAAGGAGGTTACGGTTCTACATCTTACAGTAGTAGTGTTGGATATAGATGAAACAATATTTCATGTGACTTATCATTTAATTTGTCTTATATGTTAGCTTTGGCACTGCCAACATTGTAGTCATGCCAGTAGAGAAACTGTGATCTGAATGAGTGTAAAACTCAGCCAGGCTTGATGTACAGTTGCAGAAAATAATTTCAAATGCGAAAAATCTGGCCTGTGCTTTTGGGGATACAAGTGCTGTTGATGCTCTAAGTATCACATTTTATAGGAGGTATGACCTCTCTGCTAAAATCAAGGACCATTTTAGGACAACATAAAGAGTCACTCTGGGCACGTGTGGAATTCACCAGACACATTTTGGGCTCTGCCCCAATCTGAATCACTGCAATCGTGGACATGTATGGCTCAAGAGACCGTCCAGCCCCACTTCCCCTCCCCTTCCCTCCCTTTCTAGCTGATATCCCTGACTGATACGTGTTTAACCTTTTTAAAATATCTTTGGGGGCAGGAACAGCCCTCAGCCAGGGCTCACCTCACTTGCTGGTTACAGCATGTTTTTCTCGAGCTGTAACCCAGCTCCCTCTGACTGAGAAAGAGCTCAGCTTCTCTGCCTACCTGAAGACTAGTTGGTCTAATGACAATCCTTAGATATTTGACATGCTACCACATCTGCCCTCATCCTCTAGTTCTCCATCCTGAACAAACCAATTCTTTCAATCTCTCCCTGTAAGCCAGGCCTTCCAGCCTACCACCATGCCCCTCTCTGTTCCATGCTCACTTGCATCATCCCTGGATCAGCGGGATGCTGTTCTCTGCCTGGCTCAGTCCTGACGAGGGAGAAATGGTGATTTCCCCAGACCCACATCTGGCATGACCTCTGGCACCTCTCGCTTGGCCCCTTTCCCATCCCAGACCTCCATCTTCTGCCTTGCCACTCGCCCAGACCCACCCTGCTCTGCGGCTGCCGGCCTGGCAGTTCCCCACAGCATCATTATGTGTCTGAGTCCTCCTTCTAAGTGTGTGCTGAGCACTCCCCTGTATTGAATTTCAGTTTATTGATCTCAGACCGTTGCTCCCATTTGCCGAGACCACTTTGACTTCCAGCCCTCCAAAGTGCTTGCAAATTGTGCTTCCCCAACTGGAGGAACTCACAGATTTTAAAATGTGCTTTCTATTCCATTATGCTCCTCATTAACAACATAAATAACAGCAGCACCATCCAGCACTGTCTTCTTGCTTGCTGCTCTCCCTTCCCTTCAATCTCTCCAGGTACCAGGGCAGTGAGCACTCTTGCCCACGAGACAGAAAAGACATGGGCTTGCCACCTGGATGGCACCTTGGTAACAGCAGCACCCTGAAAACAGTGGGTAATGCACATTGTCCCATGCTTAGCCTCTTGTTGCTGCCAGCATCAGGCATTAGGGCCTCATGTCTGACTTAAACTTGCCTCCATCCAAAGTCAAAAGCTGCTCCCATGTGCAGTGTGCACCCATGGGGGTGTTGAACCACAAGCTTGCAGCTAGAAGACAAGAGGGGATTGGTTTGGCTCAGCAGGACTGCTGAAGGTCGGGCTACTAGAAGTGTTTACTGAGTGAGTTTGTGCAGCTTCAGCTCATGCTTGCCAGGGACCCAGCTGAACAATTAAAGGAAATATCAGTTCAGTCGCAGGTTGCAGCACACTCATAGCCCTGCCTTCAATGAATAAAATAAATCATTCACACTGATTCTCTAATCAACCCAATCCTCAGAGGTGTAAATTATGCTGGCAGGTGTATAATCAGTGAAGTTTCCAAATTAGCCTAAAAACCCCCAAAGAACCCTCTGAGTCTCTCAGCATTGGCTGAGCTGAGCAAAGGCTGTCTAAAAAAAGTGCAACACAAAACTGGTTGGCAGCAACGGGGCCTTGCAAAACCTGATAGAAAAACAACCATCCTGGAACGTAGAGCTTTGGTTCAAAAGGATGGTGCTCCAACCTGGGCTGTCTTTTCCTCACTGACCCTACCCAGATGCTCAGGGCATGCCTTGTTTGCATGGAAATCCCATCAGGATCCTATACCTCTGCAGAAGCATCTTAGGAAAAGTCCTAATCCTTTCAGCCAGCAGACCTGTAGGCAGGAAATACACCATAGCACATGACTAGGAATAAAACACAGAGTGCAGGGGTATGGCCAACAGTTGGTGTCACCCTCTGCTAAATACACCCCTGACAGCAGCCTTAGTCTGGCTGTTGGCTGGAAGGGGACATCAGCTTGACAGCCTCAGCTTGATTTCGTCCTCTCACTGCTTCTGTGGTGGGAAACACCAGTGTTCCTCGAATAAGTGAGGGTGGCTGCTGTGTGACAGCACCCAGCAGACAGCCAGTGTTGTTCACCCACCGACCCAGGTCTGCAAAGGAATTTGGAACCACTTTATTTACTCTCTATAGAGATGTGGATTGAAATAATTTGCTGGTGTGGACTGAGTAACAAAAGAGATGTCAGGATTCTAAATGCAGCATTTGGAGCTGTGAGAGGAAAGCAGTGAAACAAAGCAGCAAAACCTGAGTTAAAAGCATATTGCCTGTTCAACCTGGGGGAACAAGAAGTGCTTGGATGGGGCCCAGCCTGCTGCTTTATGTAGCCACTGTTTTATTGTGTAAAATAAAAATAAAATGGATTCCAGCAAATAATGGTAAATATTTGATGATATAATTATGTCTTATTAATGCAATGTTCTTTCTTTTGCAAATTAAATTTTCACAAGAATTCATCACCCATTTAATTTTTATTATTTAGGCCATGAGTATGTCACAGTTGTTTGTTATGTACTTTCATAACCATTTGATTAATATTAAATGTTTAAAATAAAAACTCCATTTATATTTTAGTTATAATGGCCCTATGAAAATATTACAAATACAAGTTAGTATTTATGGCCCACATTAGCTCTTAGTACTACTTTTGATATTTTTATTGCTGTACAGGACATGCACAGTTCATTACGTATGAAAAATAGTTTCATTTTCAAGAGCTTTGTAATGATCTGTAAACTGAAGAATTTTCCTTGCCATGCTGCAGAAACCCTCTCAGTACTCCTGACTGCACCTCTTTTATCCTGAAGAAGGCAGACCCGAGGAAGGGACAAATCTGCCCTATTTATATGTATGGCTGTAAGAGAGGATCTCTTAAAAGGCATGAATGCAGGAGATACAAGGTTTGAAAATCCTGAATACACAGTGCCTCTTCATCCAAATGTACAGATATGGACTATGACTGCGCAGGAACTGGGGGAGAGCATTAACCATCAGGAGTTATCTCATGGGTTTGCAGGGCATCTGTCATACCTGTTGGATGTGGTAATAAACGGAACCCTGTCTGTCTGACAATAAACCGCGCACAAAAAAGCTCCTTCTGGCCACTTACAGTGGGGGGCTGCTGTGGGTTTCAGGCTCCAAAAATGCCCAGGAGCAGGTTCCCTTGCAGCATCAGGAGCAGCATAAGGTTTTCTGCTCCAGTAGCTCAGGCAATTTCAAGCGCATCAGCTTTTTTTTATTTTACAGTACTACAGAAAAGTGCTGTTGGCTTCTAAAACAAACACCTCTCCCCCAAAAAAAGGACTAAAAAAAATTGTCCCCAGCATTCCCCCTGCTCTCTGCCAATCCACTGGGAATCGAGCAATCCTATGCAATATTTTCAGAAGGATAAAAAGCACCACAGTCATTAGTGTGCCTGTGTAGGATGTTAGACCTAAACCTACGAAGGCCTTACTTTCCTTTAGCTATGCCAGGCTGGTGCTCTGTCAGCTTTGAAAACATCCTTACAGACTTAAAGCGTCACTGTATCTCCTGCCAGCCACAGGCTCCTCGTACAGAACATCTTCTTCCCAGCTCCATTCATGCTGGATTTCACCTACATGGTCATCCGTTACCTGCTGGAAGAAAATTAGATCCCAGGATTTGCTAAACATCTTAATGCCAGCAGGAAACATCCTAATGCTGCAGATAACAGCATCCATGCCCACCACCACTTCCAGTGCTGGAAAATGACAGGGTGACAGGGCACAACTAGGCTTCTCTTGCCCAACTTTCTCTTAGCAACCTGGAAGAAGCATGCTTACATCCAGCTGTGCTGGGCTTTTATGAGGAGTGGTGGACTTCTGCCACACACCTCATGCTCATTTATAGTGGTGCACAGTGAATGCAAAACCTCTCCTATCTGTCCTGATGGTTTCCTATATGCCTATCCTTGCTACACCTGACTAGCCGAGGCAAGTACAAGAAAGACAAGGAGCTCCTGGAGAGGGTCCAGCAGAAGGCCAAAGATGATTTGGGGTCTGGAGTATCTCTTTTGAGGTGAGACTGTGGGAGCTGGGCCTGTTCAGTCTGGAGAAGAGAAGGCTGAGAGGGGATCTCATTAATGCACATAAATATCTCAAAGGTGGGTGTCAAAAGGAAGACTTTTCAGTGATGCCCAGTGACAGGGCATGGAGCAATGGCCATAAACTGAAACACAAGTTCCACCTCAACATGAGGGAGAACTTCTTTATGTTGAGTGTGGCACAGAACTGGAACAGGCTGCCCAGGGAGCTTGTGGAGTCTCCTTGTCTGGAGACATTCAAAACCCACCTGGACCCATTCCTGTGTCACCTGCTCAAGGTGACCCTGCCATGGCAGGAGCGTTGGACTGGATGATGGACCAGAGGTCCCTTCCAAACCCAACAATTCTGTGAAGTGGCTGCAATGGTGGGTCTATACAGCAGCAGTATGCACCTCACCTGGATGAGGCCAACTAATGGTGGCAGGCTTTAGAAAGTTAAACAGTCCTTCTAAATATTCTCTGCTCCTCTGCTTCTGAAAGGCTGCCATACAGCCATCCTACCTCTGCAGTGGATAGTGCCCTCTGCGATTTGGAGTTTGCTAGGCAGAGTGAGCGGACACAGCCACCAACAAAAGGCGTGTGTTCTCCTCAGAGACTGCTGAAGTGACATTTCAAACAAGCACAAAAAATGCTCCTGAAGGTATAGTGGTTTAAGTACCAGAGTTAAAAGCAGTAGTCTCCCCATGCACCACCAGCACGTGCTCTCCAGAGCTCCTCCTGATTCTCATTTTAGTTCCCCAGGTTCTGGGTGTGTATCAGGCATGGCTTTTCACTGACCTGAAACCTCTCATTTAAGGTGATGTTTAGAAAAACATTTTCTTCCTGAGGCTGGTTTGGGAACTTTTGGGCTGTGAGAGGCAGAGTGTGCATGGGCCTTCATGTGCTGTTTTCACCCCTTCCCTCTCTCGGCCTCATGCCCATGCTGTCTGCCTGCATGTGTAAAGACCACTGGAGGAACACAAGCTGTGTGTGGCCATGACCTTGTCATCGCAGCCCACTGTGGGCTGCTAGGTCTGAGAAAGCGAATCCAGACTTCAGTTTGCAGAGGTAGGGGAGGCAGTACCCCATTTCTAAGTGCTCTTGGAACCCCTGCTGGGAGCAGGAATCTTCTCTTACTGCCAGAACAGGATGTGCTTTGTTTTCTTCCAGTGCTGCCATTTCAGAAAGCAGGAGGGGAGCAGTGCCCACCAGTGCCCGGGGTGGGGCTGGTGGCTGTGACTTGGCTAGCAGGGCACCTGGAAGGAGGTTTGTGTCCCCTCACCCCCGACACTGCTCTTGACTCACTGGGCTGCTGTTTCCATTTAGTGCAAAGCACTCCATGTTTCTCAGCCACCATCATAAAACAGGTTAGAGGGTGTCAAAGTGGGAGGCTTGATTAATTTGGTTTGTAGGTAACAGCTGCCATGGAAAAGAGAAGGCTGTTTGGCCCCTGGGACCCATCGTGCATCTCTGCTAAATTGAAGGGAAGCCTTTCTCCCTTCAAAAATTATTCTTCCCTTCAGCTGTTAGGTTTCGGGATCTTTGGAAAGAAACACAGCCCTGGTATGGAATCCAGCATCAAGAGCCTGGGACAACAACCAAATTACACTGTTCAAAATACTCAGTCCTTTGAACGAACTGAAAAGATTTTTTTCTTACGTACTAGGGAAAAGATGCAGCTGCATTACCAGCTTCAGTGAGGGCGAGAGTGCACAGGCACAATGTACTAAGGCAAGGGCAGGGGGAATGAAGCCCATCGAGTCTCTTTGCCCTTTATCATTCCCAAAGTGCAGAGCCTGGCTGTTTCCGGAGGTGCTGCCATGCCGGGCTCTGCAATAAACAGGGCCATTGGGCTGCCTCCTGTGAGCTTTGTTTGTTTCTGGAAACTGAAATGCCTCAGCTTCCAAATCATGACAGGAGATGATGCTTTACTTAGGGTTGAAATTTGAGCCAAAATCTATTCCTGGCCATGGCTTGAAGGTCAGGCATCAGTAAAGAGTTCCTACCCCAACGGTATGTGCTATTAGATAGATGCGGCTGTTGCTCTTTCTCTGACAGTGACAGATTTTAGGCCACCCTTTCATGGGTGTGTTTGTTTTCTCCTCCAGTCTGCATTGCTCTCCTAATCTGTACCCCCAACTCAAGTTTCACTCACTTGTGCCCTCCCCAAAGGGATGTGATTAAGCACAGCTAGTGCAGAACTTTACAGTAACAGCAAATTCCTTTGTGCCTGCAGAGTTCACCAGCAATGAGATGGCAATGTGACTTTGCAAGCATGCCTTGCATAGCTTCTCGTCTTCATATCCCCTGCGGTGAGCAGTTCACACACAGCCCTTGCACCTGTCACAGGAGCTGGGGACAGCCTAGGGGACTCAAAAGTGGAAGCCGGTCAGCAGACCCATGAGAAGTGTCCATGGAGACATGTCCTATCACTGTCCTTTCCCAGCTGGTGGGATGCAGCACTGCACACTGACCTCTGAGGTGGCTGTGAGGAGCACAGCTCTGGTTTGCAGCACTGAGGGTCTGGCTCCCTTTCTTGAAAACATGAGAGATATGCTTTACAGGGCAAATGTCTTGGTCTTCACACTGCGGAGGAGTTCAGATTCCCACAATACAGAGGTAGTTTATTACCAAATCCCATTCCTCTTCACTCTTCTCTGGAATAACACAGCCATCGTGCAGAACAGAGAAGAATAAAGCTCCCAAAAGGGCTGCACTGCTGCCCCCACCCACCCTGCACCACTCTGGTGCCTCTGCATCTCAAGAGGATGATTTTTTTTTAAGACAACTCTCTGTGGGTGTTTGGCATATACGGAGACATCAGTAAGAAACAAAGAAAGCTGCGTATTATGAATGGTGGCCACAGGATGGGCAAGTCAATCAGGGATAAATTGGGAGTAAGGAAAGAGGAGCCTGGTGCACCACTTATCCCTATGGTCAGAGCTGGATTAGAGCAAACAGTTGCTTGTATTTATAAACTTCCCAACACCCTGCTGCGCCTGAAGAAGAGGGGAGAGGAAGGATCACAAGACCCTCACTGGCTGGGGCTTGGGAAAGGAAGTCTCTGAAATATGAATGCTGGACATTCTCTTCCCCTCCCCCCAGGGTGAAGATTTTCCATGGTGTCACTCCCGCTGTCACTCACAGTGGGAGCACCCTGGTGATCCGATCCTCACTCCCCAACCCTTAGAAAAGTTTTTCGTGTGCCCAGAGACCCAACCTGAAGGGAAGCAGGGAGAAATCTGCTCCTCTGGTCCCTGCCCCTCACCCCCTGCTGCCTCCAAGGGCTGGTGGAGCTAATTGATTTATTATTAGTACAGTCCTTTTCAGTGTGGGTCTGTGTTTATGTTTACTTTCAGGAGCTAGAGATGGTACAGATGGCTAATTTGTTTGTTCGGTATTGTTCTTTCTAGCTGCCTAGAGCTGTTTTTGTACTTCTGTATTTGTCATGGTTACTGCATACTCAAAATCTCAAGTGCCTCTTTTCCTGTGTGATGGAAAGCTTACTGAGTATCAGCTGAAAAGTCATGACTGTTTAGAAGGATTCTCTCTTTTGTCCGTTTGTCCGGCACTACCCCCATTGCCTTTGTTTAGGTGGGGAGTTCTGGGAGGCAGAGAGCCAGTGGGCAGTTCTGGGAGGCAGAGAGCCAGCTACAGTCCGGAGGTTTCCCAGAACACCCAGAAAACATGGACAATGGGCTTTTCCCTGGCTCTGAGCCTCCAAAATGGGTCACCTTCCGTGACGGTTAGCAAGGAACATGGGCAGGGACAACTAGTGCTGCTGGCAAGAGAAATGGTGGTGGTGGGGAGGGAAGCAGCTGCATTGGATCACACGGTATTGCTGCCCAGTTGCTGCTGGTGGGAAGAACAAGCCTGCTGATTAGCATTCCCAAGAATACAATTAGGAGACAAGGCTATTTTCAGCAGTGTCCCCTCTCAAGGCTTGTAAAGACACAAGCGCAAAGAAGCCTGGAGTAGGCGCTTCCTCCACCGCAGGCACTGGATGGCTTATATTAGCACAGTGCTCCAAATCCCCTGTAAGTCCTCCCAGAAAGGGAGAGTAAATATAGTTTGTCAAACAGTTATCTTTAGCACACTGTCTCGTCTGCCAGCATGGATCTTTCTGCATGACCTCTTGCTAAGTCAGGGCAACTTCTTCTCGTTCGCTTACTCCTGCCTGCGATGCTGTTCCCAGAGGGGAACCGGGGCTCCCTAGGGCTGGGGGAGAGACCATTTCCACCCCCCTCACTGACCAGCCTCTGTACAGACATAGCTGTGTTATTGACCTCTAAACCCAGTTTTTCCCATCTGCTTTAAAAGGCAAAAAAATGGGATGGAAGATCACACAAAAGGAGGGCGAAGGGAAGGCAAGCTGTCTTTGCTGGGGACCCCCTCTGAACCCCAGCAGGCAAGGGACATGCTGAGTCCACACCTCTGCAACAGATTCTCTGTGACGATGGGATGGTGATGGAAGAAGAAACACAGGGAGGTTTTGCAGGGGTCTGAAACCAGCCCTACCTCACACTGCTGCTTAGACAGGCAGTCTTTCCCTGCCTGGCCTCACTTTGGCATCACTTCTCTTGTGCCACTGCTCATGCACACACACACAGTTCTCCACTGGGCCAGGCTGCCTCTGACTTGCCAGTTCCACGAGCAGTACCATAAGCACAATGAGGAGGGTGGGTGTGGCCACCCACCAGCTGCCCTGTGAGCTGGAGCACTGCAGCAGGGGAAACCCCCTGCCCCTGGGTCTGCAGTCTCTGCCCCACCACAAGGCAGCCCCCTCAAAGCAAGCAGCTATCTGGACAACTTGATGGCACCCAGCAGCCAAAAAAGCCTGATCCAGGACAGGTCATGGCTATACCAGGAAGTCAGAGGCAGAGTTTGCCTCCCCAAGGGTAAGCTGGAGCAGAGAGAAGGCAGGCAGCCCCAGCATGCCGTGTCCATAGGAGTACTGGGTTTCACAGCAGGTCTCCTGTACCCACTGCAGTGGGCAGTGATGTGCCTCTGCACAAAATTCCATATGTCTGAACCACTAATTGTCAAACAAATCATTTCCTTTTTATTAATCTCAGCAGAGTCTCATCTCTTCGGGATACTGCCGCAGGCAAGTGGTGTAACACAAATCTCAGAGACTCCGTTGTAATGAAAAGGGGGAGATTAGAGAGTTAATGGCCCCAGCTGCTACTATAAGCTTTACTCTCCAGGCTGCACTCAGTTGGAGAGGCGTCATGTTGCAGCTCCTTCCCCAGTGCCACTCTCTACAGGGTTGGGGAAGTCTCCAGAACAAGAACAACATCGTTTTGTTGCCGTCTGCCAGACGAAGAAACCAGACTGTTCTCTTTCATCAGGAGGCCCCCTGCTTCCTTCTGCACTTCTGAACAGAGCTCTTCCTAACTCACTGAGGCCAGGTCCCCATCTCTGCTGTGCGGCTGTACATGTACAGCAACTCCAGCCTCGGTGAAAGAAGGCCTGGCAAGCTGCTGCCTACCCCACAGGTGCTGAAGAGGGACCAGCTGTCCCATGGGGTGGCCATGTTTAATAGTACTCTGGGGATGGAGAGCAAACCCAGCTTTGGCTGAGCACCAGGAAGGGGATAGAAGAGGAGCTGTCACCAGCATCCAACTGCCTGCTGCAGAGGATCACATCCAGAAAACCTCCCTCTCCTGGCAATAACCAAGGGTAGCTCCATTAAATGTGTATCTGTAAGAAACCTGCATGCTGGGGTGACCTGGGTGACTACAGCTGAAGGAAAGTCAGACAGCTGCGTGCCAGGTGTGCGGCATACAGCTGCATGCATCCTGTGGCCACACCAATGCAGGGGCACCAGAACCACCTCCTACAACACAGGTTGTATGATAGGCTCCAATCCATGTGCTCTTTCCTCTCATGTCATCAGCTCCATCTTTTCCTCCATTAACTTTGAGTGATGGAGGAAGGGAGTGCCAGCAGGAGCCTGTGCCGCCCACGGTGCAGGGATGCCACTCACCTCTCTGCATGCAGGACATTACTCAGCCCTCCTCCCTCTGAAAAGGCCTTTTCCAGGCACCTTGTGGTGCCTCCTGATGGTGCTACCCCCTTGCAATTCTCCCCTGCCCGGTGCATGCCAAAATGCACTGCCTTGGCCCTGCACAGCCATTTGGTGCTTCCCTACCTCCCCCCAGTAGGGAAATGAGATTAAGACCAGCCACAGGACTCCTTCATCCAGCATAGTTCCACTCCAGCCAGCTATGACATGATGGTCAGCCTTACTCCCAGGTGATTTCACCATGGTTTCCTGAGATGCCAATGCACATGTGCAGCACAGACATGCCAGCAGATAGAAAACCTCTTGGAGCGCATATCCAGTGATTCAAATGAAGCTCACTACTTCAGCTCAGTTCCCCAGCTTATTCTTTTCCTTAACTTTGAAGCAATTCCTGACTATTGTAACTTCCATGTGCCTGACCCAGTTACGCTTGCCCCAGTTCCTGCCTTCACCAGCTCTCTGGTAGGCTTGAGGGTAACAGAGCACACCCCAGTACTGGAGTCCAGCCACCCCCACCCCTGACTCTGACATGGTTTGCATCCCAGGACTCACAAAACTCTTTCCCATTAGGACACTGCTAAGGAGACAGCAACAGTAAGAAATGGCTTCAAGAAATTCTCCCAGCCCTGAATATTTATTACAAAACAGTGAGATGCCAGTACCAACGAGCAAAGTCTTAAAATACTTGTGAGATTCTGCTTGGAAATACGAAGTTTTCCTCTTGTTATTCATGAACAAGGATTGTATTTCCCAGGTAAATTAACTTGAAAAACATTTCTAAAGTTAGTTTAAGTGTGAATTTTTCAACAACATTTCTTGCTTGTTTTTCAAAAGGCAAATTAAAATTGCAGTGACAACAAAAACACTTTTGCCTTTACTTGAAGGGAAACAAATGCTGTGGAGCAAAGGCAGACCAGTGGATCAAGTCCTTCACTCCATCAATTCTGCAATTCCTTCTGATAATTCTGAAAAGCAGCCCAGCATGGAGACAAAAGCCCTACAATGCTGGAGACAGGACCCAGCATTTTATTTCACTCACTGGCCACCCCCTGCCCCTTTCCTTCCCAAATTTTCTGAAGATGTGGTTGTGAAAAAGTTGAGGATGGAGCAACTTTGCTCTGCTCAGGTCCAGATTGCTCTTCTGCCTTAGCTGAACATACCCCGAAAGAACCAACATTTCTTCTGAATTATTTATAGTTTATGGAAATGATAATAACATAGAAATCGGCAATGATTTAATTAATTATGGATAAGTAACAAGGTAATGCTAGCAATACATTTAACTGAAAAACCTATTCATAAGGAAATTATTTCTTATAAATAATTAAAGCAAAACCGTCTGTGTTGTAACTCATCATTTACATTTAAGGCCTGATTTTTCTCACATTTCTGGTGAAACTTTACTCATAGGAATGCTCCCATGGAGCTGATGAAGTCCATGACAGAGCTGTTGGCAGAATGGAATCCAGTTTAGAATTAGAAGAACTGATTCTAAAAGAAAAACGTCGCTTTTTCTGTTTTGTGTTTTAAACTAAGGGTCAGCAATTCAGTCCCTAAAGATGAGCTTTGCTTTCTGCTTGGTGAAGAAATTCACATTATTTTGCCTTTCTTAACCCCATTTTAAAAGCAAATGAAGCCCAGATGATACCCACTGTTTCACAAGTATTGCATACCATTTCCTTAAACCACTCTTGCCTGACTGTACAACAGCTCCAGGCAATTTGGACCCTCACTGATACACTTGTGGGTGCCATAACAAAGCCCAAAGTTTGGTTACTGAGCAGTGATGGGAGGAAGGGCACCTGAAGGAGTATGCCACATATCAGCTAAGCAAGAGGAATCAAATTCAGACTGCCATCACCAGTGTCTCCCAGGTGAGTATTTCACTGAACTTGAGGACTGCAAGATATTCCTTTTTCATTTTGTCCCTTTTCAAGAAGGTGACAGTAAAGAACCATCCTTTCTATTTACTGGGAGTTCAGTGAAACATGCACTTCAAGTACCTCAGCATTTCTCAACAGGCGAGGGCTGAGCCTCAAGGAGTGGAGGGTATCAGTCCAGGCCCTGTTGTCAGCCTTCCTTGATGGTCCTCAGAACTTTGCAAACTTGAGAGTCTGTGAGCTCCAAAAGGTGTCCCACTCAGGGGGATACTGGTGGCAGCCCACTGTAGTCCAGGAGAGCTCAAGCGGCCTTACATGGGACCACTGTTCACAGGGTCGTGAGATGACTGGCTTTAGTAATCCACAAATTTCCATCCTGGACACAATCTGGCTCAGTAATTACTGGAATTTTCCAAAGTCCAGTAATAATATTAGCGTTCCACTCAGGCTACAATTCAGGTAAGGAAAGTTCCAAGGCTGTCAGGGGATGACTGATTATTCCTGCTCTTTTCACCACCTTGGCCACGCAAGAGTTCCTGGTACAGTCAAGGGATGCTTCATTGGCCAGCTCCTTATACAGAGCCCAAGGCCTGATAGGAATTCCTTGGATCATAAAGTGGTCCAGAGGAACAGGGGTGAATGCACCATCACAATCAGGACAAAATGGGCTGTGCCAAGCACCTCTTTGGAGCTGCTTGGAGAGAGCTTAAACAAGCCCTGAGGTTGCACACAGTGAGAAGGGTCAGTACGGCTGAAACCCAGCCCTCTTGGACAGCCCCTCCCCTCCAGGCATCTCTCAAGGCTCTCCTCCAAGGAAGGTGCTGCCAGCATCAGGGGAAGGGAAAAAGAGAGGCTGGCAGGGCTGGTGCTTCTGTCCCTCTGCAGCCAAGGAGCAGCTAAAAAGGGAAGCCAGAAGCTTTCCTACGCAGGCCACATTTATTGGTGTTGCTCCAGTGCTTCATCGACTGTTATCCATCAAAAGCAGCACTGAAATTGGCACTCTTCACAGAAAAGGAAGGGATCCGCCCCAAAACACTAAATGTCAGGAAATTTTTGTGACACAAGATGAAGAAACACATGCTGCCGCTGCAGTTCAAAATGTTCCTGCTTGGAAGATAACCGGGAAGCAGCATGGCTGGTTCACACCTTTTGCCAGTGCCAGGACCACACAAAACCCCCAGAGCCCTTGCTGTGAGCCCTCCCTGAGGGGTGTCCAGAGGCCAAATGACTAACCACCCAGAGTGCACCACCATTCCCAGAAAGTCTTACTAGCTGGAGAGCCTCCCCGTTAAGAGGCAGATTTCAGGAAATACCCAAACTGTGCAGGAGAGGAGAGGAGCTGAATCAGTCATCCACCTTCACAAGTTAATTTTAACATGGTCAGACAAAGAGGTCTGGACAAAGAGCCACAGCAACCCAAAGAAGCAGAACGGGTAAGATAAAATAACCATTTGGATTATAAAAATATCAATTGGGGGCATAAAGGAGCTGGTTCAGTTAAGGGCACAGGTTATTTGTATCTCCAAAGCAAAGCAGAGGGCTTACACAAATGGAAGAGCTCCCACTATGAAAGTAAACATCAAAATACTAATTAAAAAGCACATCTAAAAATGTTTATCATGGCTTGTTTCATCCAAGAAAACCAGAATGGATGTCTAAGCAGAATTTTTAAACTAATTAGAGCAAGTTAAAGACCCAGCTGGGCCCATCCAGCCCCCGTCTTTCCAGGTGCAGGGAAGCCCATACCCAGTGCCATTACTGCATGGCGTGTTATGTTGCCCAGAGCTAATAAAGACAGCACGGTACTTCCTGCAACAAAAATAACACCTTCCCTCTGTAATTTCTGTAGGGGAGGTTGCCTTAATTGTCTTCTCACGGGGAAGATGGATAGAACCCTATGTAATCACCACCACAAAATCACAGGGAACTTAGTATTTGGATTTTTTAAATTACTGCAGTATGAATAGTTATGAAAGTGTGATGGAAAAAGTGGTCCTTATGCTAGTTTAACTTCCCTGTGATTCCTGAAGTAGGATCTGCAAAGGCATGAGTCAGTGTGCAGAAGCTGATTTATTTCCCAATTTTTGTGAAGTGAAAGAAACGTGATGTTCAGCATTACCTTCCTGTGCTCGCATCTTTCAGCAGTACCCTGATTTTAGAGTTTTCTAACTATCAACTGAGGGGTGATACATCTTATAAGAGAAAATTATTTGTTCTTAGTGCTTAGCAGCACCTGAATGAGGTAGACAGAAAAAAACCCCAACTTGTAAGTAGTCTGGATAAAATTAAATGCCTCATTCTGTTATGCAGTTGTTGTCTAATATCTGTAAGTCCCTTTCTACATACAGTTGGAGAATATGACACACCTATAAAAAAGGGTTAGAAAATGAATGAAGAAAACATGGATTTCTGGTTGAAAAAAATTAAGGGTATCTACTCAAATGCCCTCCCCCCCCCCCAAAAAAAAAAAAATCAGGCCTTCTTCAGCTCACAAAGATGCAAAAAGAAGAAAAAAACCCCAAAACCATGTGAGGAAGAAGAGGAAGGTCCACTTGCTTTCTCGTGCCCCTGGCTGAGTGGGTGGCAGGGTGAGGCTCCCATTGCAGCTGGGGCATTCCTGAAGCCCACCACGTGCACACTTCCCCACCAGCAGCCTGCCACTCCTGCCCAGCAGTGTGGGAATGGCTGGACTTGCTGCCACTGCAAGGAAGCAACCTGGTGAACCAACAACCCATTTAATCTCTGTGTACTTATCTCCTGTTTGTTTTTGAAGGGTTGCCAAAAAGAAAAAAACAAAACAGCACGAGGCTTCTCTGGGCTGGCAGTGGGTGGGGAAAATAAGTGGTTTATAGTGAAAGAGGGTAAAAGACAATGCAGACTTGGCATTTTTGCAGTGAAAAGTGAATGCCCTCCTTCCCAGAGTTAGCAGCTGAAAATCATAGACTCATAGAACGTTTTGGGTTGAAAGGGGACCGTGACGATCAACCAGTTCCAACCCCCCTGCCACAGGCAGGAACACCTTCCACTAGATCAGGTGGCTCAGAACCCCATCTAACCTGGCCTTGAGCACCTCCAAGGTTCCTCCAAATTGGAGGCTCCCTAGGATTTATTTCTCAGGGAAGCCACAGACGCCCAGCTAGGACACTCCATAGCTCTGGACAGGGCACCTTAGGATGGGAGGGGGGCACCCCATAGCTAGGGATTACCAGGGCAGGAGGCAGTAGGTTGGAGGGCAGATAAAAGGACCACGAGATGCGGGCATGGCCGAGTGCTGTGCCAGGCAGAGCAGGTTCTCACACCTGCCCCAGTGCTGCTAGAGATGGGAGCTAATGGGCAGGGATGTTTCTTGTGGTGTTTGCTGAGTCAGAGGTGATGAGATGAAGAAACACCTAGTACAGCAAGAAGCTTCTATGAAGCACTTCCTGGTTTCTCTGTAAGTTGTTTTATAGGGGGTTTTAACTTGATGCAACATTTTGGGATTTAGCATGTACTCTTCTATTCCAGTCTCTACAAAACCAGCTCCGGAGTGGCAGAAAGAAAAGCAAAGTTAGGTGAAGTATGTCTAAAAATACCTGCAGAGCTGTCACCCCATCTTCAGTGTACCTACGCCAGCCAGCAAGACAGCCATATGGGCACTAACATGCACTTGGGAGCTTTTTGTGGGAGATGTCAGTGTGTCTTCTTTCCCAGGAGGGAAAGTTCAGCCTCTCAGGGAGTTTTCCATGATTAGAATTTGAACCCCACACTTAATGCTCAAAGCCCATGGCATGCTCCAGAGGCTGTCTGGAGGCAGTGAAAGAGTTACCTCTGGAGCAGTGCAGCAGCTCCGGGTGATGAAGTGGATAAGCAGGCACTCCATTCATCTGCTTCGAGCACTGCCTGACCTTGGGCCCTGGCAGAGGAAAGGCGTCTGCTCCTGGGAACAAAGGGCAGGGGAAGGAGGATGACTCAGGAATACTGGTGGCCTGCATAGGATCAGGGCAGTGCAGCTGTGCTGTTCCATGGCCATGCCTGGCAAGTGGCAAGGGTCACTGGCTGCAATGCACCTACTGCAGGAAGTGCATCCATACACTGCTCAAGCCCATCTTCTGTTTTAATAGGGGAAAATAAATTTTCTTTTTCAGTTTTTCGTTTTTCTTTCTTTTTTCTTTCTTTCTTTCTTTCTTTCCTTTCTTTCTTTTTCTTTCTTTCTCTTTCTTTCTTTTTCTTTCTTCCTTCCTTACTTTTTCTTTCTCTTTCTTTCTTTCTTTCTTTTTCTTTCTTTTTCTTTCTTTTTTCTCTTTTTTTGTTTGCCTCATTACAGGAGCATATACTGAAGGTAGTTTATACTGGGCTGGACTATGGCATCTGTAGAGACAAAAGTCCACCTGAGGAAAGGTGGTGATTGGGTTTGGGTTATTTTCAATTATTTTTCAAAACATGTAGCTGCAGCTACCTAAATGCAGATGCTCAAGGAGGAGAAACATGAAATGCTGAGGGCTGAGGCTTTTCAAGCCTAATGACTGGACAGAGCCCTGTTGTGGTGAAGCAGTAGAGTCAGGGCTACAAGCAGCTCAGCTAACCCTGGTGCCATTAGTTTCCACAGGGTCCAGTGTTTTCCTCCCTCCTGCGGAGAGGCGGTGTTGCTGCGGACGCCGCAGCTGCACCCTAAGAGCCTGCACAGCACACGGGGTGTCCCCCAGGGCTCCGGGGCAAGTCCGACACACGGAGCGGGTGCAGCCGGCAGGGCAGGTGCCCCACTGCAGGCGGGCGGGTGGCCGGGTGCCCCCAGAGCAGCGCCCCATCCCGTCCCACCGAGAGCCACCGCCCTGCCAGCTGGACGGACAGGCGAGCAGGGCTTGGCCCGGGTGCAGAAGGAAAGGATCCAGGGGCTCTGTTGACATAACAAGCCACTAGAGAGCACTCTCAAATGTATTTATACCCTTTGCCTAAGTGCTAGTTCATAAAAACACGCGGTTGCCATGGCCTGCTTTACAGCACGTCTAAAAAGAGAGCTCCGAAACATACCAGGTTTTCTGAGGCCACCGCAAAGGCGGTCAAAGCCTCCCTTGTGTGGCACCTTTCCCACCCCCTGGGACCCAGGCACAGGGCAGCACCCACCAGCTCCATGCATCCCTTCTTGTCCCACACTGCTGTCTGTTTACAAATAAATGTCAGGACGGTATTAAAAAAAAATCAATTAAAAAATTATATTATACTTGGGCAACTATAGCTTTTTCAAGTTTTCCTTTTTTTACATACAAGAAATGCAGTAAGCATTTAAAGTTCCTAGTTTCCTTATGCTTAGTGTCACAAGAAAAAAAAAAAAAAACAACAAACCATAAAATGCCAAACTGGCTGCGGGTTAGTTCAGCAGCTATCAACAAAAGCACCCTGCAGCTGAACTGACAGGAAAAAGTATCTTTGAAAAAAAAAGTCATGGAAATGGGTTGGAAAAAAAATGTAATAATCACACATTCTTCATTAAAACACTTTTAATACTACACAAGTTACAGTATCACCTTTTAAAAAGTTTAAAAAGGAATATTAACAGTAGCACTGTTGCAGCAAAAGCACTTCAAAATAATAAGGAAAAAAAAAAGAAAAAAGCTTGTAGCCCAGGAAGCAGTAATAAAGGGAGAATCCACTGGAGCATTATTGTAATTGAGCAAAGCAACCAAAAGGAAAAAGCAACATTCAATGTGAGAAAAATGAGCTATGTATGAACACCCTCAAATTTTTTTCCTTTTTCTTTTTCTTTTTTTTTTGTTTGTTTTGTTTTGTTTGTTTTTCTTTTGCAGTTCTGAAGTTTTATGGTGGAGATTAGACTTGGCTGGGGGCTGAAAGTCAGCTGAGTGAGCAGAGCCACCATGTGCCATTTCTTTTCCATCTATGTTGTTTCTGGGCCACTGCCTGGCACGCCGGCTGGGGAGTTTCCATCCTCTCCAGGAGTCACAGAGCTGCAGGAGCGGGCGGCTGGCAGGAGGAGGAGGAAGGTGTGCTTCCTTACAGGCCTCTCCGCCGAGTCACACCAATGTCCCTCGGCCCCAAAACAAGGGTGTACTTTGTCAGGAGCAGGTCTCACCCTCGGCACGCTCACAGCTGGGACACCTGATGACACAAAAGGGGGGGGCTTTTTTAGGCAGGCTTTGGAATTCAGTTTGGCTCCTTTTTTAAGCATAGGGATACCATCTTAATAAAAACCATGAACTTCATCCCATGTAAGGTATTATGCCAAGCAACTTTGAAGAACTTGTTACCATCTATCAGCTCAAATTCCATTTTTTTTAATAAAGTGCCTAAATACACATTTACACAGATCATAGTGGTTCCAAAGAATCCTTTACAGTTGGCATTTTTTTTTATATATAGGTATATATATAGTATATATATATATAATGTGCGTTTTCTTCAAATTGGCTAAATGTGTTTACATAAGACACCAATCTTGACTATAACTTTTAAAGCGTAATATCAACTCAATGAATTTGTTTATCATGCAAGTCTTATCTAATATTACATTGACCTGTAATATGGAACACAATGTAGTGGGTGTGCTCATTAAACACTTCATAGAAAATCACTGTGCATGTGCAGTTCTGATCTTCAAATAATAATAATGACCATTTCTTTTTCTTAAAAAAAAGTAGTCTTCCAAAAAAAAAACCAAAACCTACTCTGCATTAAATTGCAGTTTGAACATTATCACAATAAGAACAGTTGACGAAAAAACACCCAAAATTCTTCAATTTTATACTTGGCTGAACAGATTTTTCCTCCTCCTCTTCCGATACTGAAAGTGTTTATTAGCTGGTCCCTGGGAAGGGACGACCTCGCCACCCTTTTGCTCAGAAACAACCGCATATAACTGAGTTATAAACACCTCGACAGAAGGGCTCGTACAGCTGCAGTGTTGCCAATGAACTATAAACAGCACAAAAACATCACTATAAGACTTGAACTATTTCTAGTAACCAATGATTTATTGATTTTAGAAGTCTGCTTGGTGATGCAGAAGCATGATCAAAAGAAGTGGCTTTACAAAAGAGTTCTCCAAAGTAGCTTAAAAGGCAGGGCCAGGGCCATTACGTGCAGCCCTAATTGCTTTCATTTCAACCAGTTTATATTTTCATTTTCAAAGAATAGCAGTAGGTTTGTTTCAAGCATACGTAACAAGGAAATTACAGGTTTCCTCCACCCACATTTGGGCTGTCACTGATATGCCCGCGGGCAATTTGGCAGAGCCTCAGTCACTGCTGTCACTGTACCACACCGTACCTGCCACTACTTGGAAATACCGGGTCAGCGATAGTAACAATAGCAACAGCACTAGAGGTGACTGATAAGCAAAATCAAAATCCATATGCACTATCTGAAAATTGAAGTAAAATAAAAGTCTCTTCCCCACACCCCCAGCTTTGTCCAAAGACACAAAAGCCCCACAAGTGACACTGAAGACCTTCAGAAATGGCAGTGCTACACTGGCACCTTCGCCAATCGTGTAACTAAGTTCGTTATCAGAATTCCACATTATGATACGCAATTGGTGAATAAATTCAGTTCTGTAATCTTACAACTGATCATGAGAACTGCGGTCAACTTTGCCTTCAAAAAAAAAAAAAAACAAAACACCAAACCAAAACCAAACAAACCCAGAAATCCCTAACTCAACAGCGCCTCTTGGACACCTCTCCACATCCTACTCTGGTGGCAACTTCCCTTGAGAAACGGTGAGCAATTTGGGACTGGATCTGAAGGATCTTCCATTGCAACCCGAGCCACGCGCTTCTGGGAGAAAGCCCTCCTGCTCCCTAAGCTCGCCTGGCCAGCGGGATGGCAAAGGGCATGCCTGCCTTGGCTAGCCACTCTTGTCCCCAACCACCTCAGACCAAGCCTGCATGCGACCAGCTTTACAGGACAGGGGCCAGGAATAAGGAATCACAGACAGTAAGGCAATCTTTACAATGTCAGAAAGTGTATTTGGCATTTAAAAAAAAAAAAAGGAAAAGAAAAGAAAAAACAGAAGAAACAAGTGCATACAAATACAGCTAGAAGCATTTCTGGTTTGCCAAGTGCTCTCTAAAAAAAGCAGCGCAAGTCACAGCCTACATTGAACAGTAACTGTCACCAGGGAAGCACAACAAATAGTTGCTATAACAAAAGGGAAAAAAAGAAAAAAAAAACAGAAAAAAAAGAGAAGAATTAGAAGAAATGCCTTTATAATAAGTACATACCTTTTGTCTTCAAAAAATATAGAAACACAATGTATTCAAAAAAATCAAAATTATACAGCCATGTTTATGAAGTCTACATTTCCCTTGTCTTGGAGATATATATATATTTATAGATATATACAGAATTCGAGCAGTTCGAGTTCAAGGTGACGTCGGGCGGCGAGCGCAGGCGAGTCACGAGTCCCTCTCCTTTTTCACTTTCACATCTCCGGCCAGGATGGTGGCGATCTCCCCTTGCATGAAGGCCCAGGGGACGTTGGAGCCGACCAGGGGACACTTCTCCCCGCTGGGGCAATACACCTCCCCGCTGGCACCCTGCTGCTTGATGCTCTGCCGGGAGCAGGGGAAGCAGAACTTGTGGGAGGGGACGGAGGGGCACTGCACGAAGTGAGTGTCTTCCAGGCGCTCGTGGCAGAGGGTACAACACAACGGGACGCTGGCGGCGAGGGACGAGTCCGGCAGGCTGGCGGGGTGGACGGGCTCCAGCCCGCCCGCCGCCGCCGCGTTGGCCCCCTGGCCCGGCACCTCCCTGCCGGGGCCCAGCCTTCTTTGGTTCATGGCGGATGGCGAAGGGGGGCTGCTGCTGTTCCTCCGCGTGGTGGAGTGGACCTGGTTGGCGTCTTTGGAGGCGTGGTTGCCCCCGGCATTGTCCGCCACCAGAATGAGGGCGGCCATGGGGGACTGGCCGTTCTGTGCCGCCTCGGGCGGCGTGGTCCGGTTGGAGTGGGGCGAGGCGGTGGGCGGCGGGGGCGACATGAAGGGGGTGGCCGTCAGCGGCAGCTTCATCCCTTCCGAAGAGGTGGGCAGCCAGGGCTGCACCTCCCCGTTGATCTTCGGGGGTCCAGCCTCGCCCTCCGGCTCGGGGGAAGGCTTCCTCTTCCGGGCGGCCCGGGCCCCTGCAGAGGCAGAGGTGGGGGGAAGGAGGATGGTAAGAAGGCAGCGCAGTCACAATGCATCGCCGAGCAACCGCAGAAACGGGTGGCCTCGGCCACCCGCCGGGCCGCCGCCCCGCACGCCCAAACCCGACCGA
>VZTE01002845.1:369936-406163 GCA_013397775.1 Eulacestoma nigropectus
GGGGGGGGGGCGGGGGGAAGAAGCCGGGTTTCTCGGGTGAGGCAATGCGCCTGCAATTGGCAGGGACAAGGCAGGAATTGTAATTGCACTTCATCATGTGATGGCTTATGAAAGAGGAAGTTTGGATGTTTTAGTCACGTACTCCTTTGCCCTCTTGCTTTAGCCTCCAGGTTCTCCGAAGGAAAAAATTACATATATTTATATATACTGGTGGAAAGCCAAGAAACAGTGTGTTTGCGCATTTCAGATCATGAGCAGAGCTGGAGTGCTAGCTGAGCGAGGCTGCAGGGTAAGAAGAAAGCAAAGCTTTGAGCTGTGGCAGGCTTTTAACTGCAGGACAGAAAATGTGATCTGTATTTATTTTCCTTTATTTTTAATGAAAACTAGCTGCATAAAAAAGTCAAGATGAGCAGTATTCTGGTTTTGCCACATTTGCTGCCTTTGAATTCATTCTGGTGGAAAAGAAAAAAAAAAACCAACAAAATCATGTTACCAAGCTCAATGTCAAAAAGCTGATAAAAAATAGTGGCAGTGCTACATAGGAAATGTGGTTTATGTATCAAATCACAAAAAAAACCAGCTCAAAGCTGCTGACTGTTACAGCAGTAACTGCACAAGAATCGAACAATTAATGCATTTGTCTCTCGTTCTTTTTTTCTCTTTTTTGAAACAGAAACCATCCCTTTGTGCCCGATCTCTGTGAAACGCCCCTTGCTGCAACACTCCAAGGCTATAGATAGGAGCAGTGAGTGCTGGACAATGTCTTATGGGGTGCAGGGCTGTGAAGGTCTGAGGCAGTCCCTGACCAAGGAGCACCATGGTGGCATGGATGAGGGTCCAGCATGGTGTGGAAGGCTTTTGTCTTATTCTGGTGTGCCCAGTGTTGTGGGTGAGGGAAGAAGGGGAGAGGAGATGTTGGAGCGGGGCAGCTCTTTGAGATGAACTCTGTTTGCCACCCCCACATCAATGCCATGCCCTTTCTCACCATGTGTTCTTTCGCCTTTGTCAGTGAACCACACTGAGATCTTGCTGTGTTTCTCTTCCTTCCTGCAGGGTCTTATATCCTTTCCCACCTATCCTCTGCACTGGCAGCAGTGATCACATGCAGACCCTTGTCCCAGAACTGTGCCCCTACCCTGCACTTCACCCACATACCCCCATGGGGCCTCTCCTTCCTTTTGTGTATAAACCTGTGCTCCTCACCTGCTCCCCTCTGCCCTCGGCATTCTTCTTTCCCTTCTGATTGAGGGCTGTCTCACATCCTTCTCCAGCAGATATGCACTGCTTCCTCCACGGCTCTTATTTGCATCCTTCTGTTGTGGCTGAAGTCCTACTGGGTATGGCCAGAGCCATAGGAAGGGCAATTATGCTGAGGGGTGCTACCACCTCTCCTTCATTGATCCATAATGAATTATGGTGGTTGCTCTCCCAGCACTGAGAGGAGAGGCTGGAGAATAGTCCTTGGAATTTTGGATTTAGTCAGATGCAGGTGATTCTGGGCCAGCAGTGTTTAATCTAGTGCTATAGGGAAAAAAAAAAGATACTGATGCAAATGAGTGTGTCATCAGGCACAGCTTGTTGACATAAATAGGCTTTGGACAGGCTCATGGTAAGCCACTGATCCTGCAGATGTTTACACCCAGTTATAACTTTATTCACAGGAGCATCACTATGAGTGTAAATCTGTGTGCACTTACGGGCTTGCAGGATGAGAGCACGCTTCCCCGAGAGCCGCTCATCAGCAGCGTGCTGACGGCTGCCCTGCAGCCTGGAGCTGACTGCTGATGGCAGGAGCTGACAGAGCCACTGGCACAAAAATACTCCACTGAGGCCGGAGAGAGGTCACTGCACTAGCTCTGTGTGAGGCAGGACGTGCCAGAGGATTGAGAGGGACTTGAGCAGCTACTCAGTGTCTGATACTTGCCATACATGGAACCTTTTATTAACTCCTTGAAGACAGCTGCATTGAATGCTGCTGTTTGGTGTTAACTTCTGAAGAGCTGCGAGGCACCTAAGCAGAACCTGCCTGGAAAAGAAAACAGCAACAGGACAATAATTTACCATTAGTTCACAGATGTGTCCCGAAATATGGAGATGCGATGTGTGCTGCTATGCTGCTCCAATGCTTTGCTCTAGCCAGCTTGGGCTGGGCTAGTTACCAGGGACTCGCACTGTGAGCAAGAGCCTGGGTGCTACAGCTTCTGCTCCATTGGTGGGCTCTGCTCTAGGCAGTTTGGAGCAAAATTTGCATGCTTTCTTTAAAAAAGAAGACAATTCTGGTTTTAACAGTGCAATTGACTTTATGCCCTCTTTTCAAGTAGAAGTAGAAAAAAAGCAGCAAGGAAAATATCATGGAAATACTTGAGAAATTCAGAGGTTACTACCCTCCAAAGAGAACGAAAAACTTCAGAGAGACACTTCCAGATACCAGAAGAAAGGGCAATTGATGTGGAAAAGCTTCCGCCCCTTATCCCCAGGCTGAGTAAATAGGCATGTCGGGTTATCCCATTTACACCCCGCCTTGGTGCTCTGCATTTCGAGCCACAGTCAGCAATTGTCTGCAGCCACGGGCGAGGGGGGCAGGAATGTGGTGGCCGGGGGCTTCCCGGGGCGCAGGCAGAGCGGCCGGCTGGCCGGGTGACCCCTTCCCAAAATAAACAGGAAGCCCAGGAAGCAGTGACCCCTCCGTGACACCGCGCTGGCTCTGCTCCCTGCCTTCTGTGCGGGAGTCGACAGGCTTCCAAATACCCTCAAAAAATTGGACAGGGGCGAGGACTCCACAGGAAACGTTACAAAATAAGAGCAGAAACAGATCGTCTGTTGAAAAAATTACAGAGGGCTTTACAGCTCCTTCTTTTTAGGCTCCTGGATAGTTGTATTCCTTGTCTGTGCTTCATTCCCCTGAGCCCATGTCGATGCAGCTTGCAGAGCCCCGAATAGCTGCAGAGGGGCAGAGCTTCCCTTTCTGCGCGTGTGGAAGTGCTGGTGTGCCTGAGCAAAGCACAAAGAGGAGCCCCAAGGAGGCTGCGCCAAGGGCTTTTTCAGATGGGCTGGGGAGTTCAGGCTGGGAAATGCTTTTTTCCCTGTTTGTGGGAGTTGGCAGTAGGGTCCTCACACAAAATAAAAGTCAAAACTGAGGACCAGACCTTCTCAAAGCATGGGCCAGGGCTATTAATGCTGTTTCCAACATGGGAGTTCCTGCATTACCCAAACATCCCCCTGAAGCAGCAAACTGGCGCTTGCTGACAGCTCCAGCTGGCAAATCACCTCCAGGGCCTGCCAGAAGAACTCGCCGTCCCAAAAGCCTCCCTGCCTCGATGGCTGGTGGCCCCACAGTTTGGGGCAGGACAGGACCACCACCAGTGGGGCAGGCAGCCCAGCTGAAGGGAGACAGTGCTGCTGCTGATCTCCAGGCTTCCTGGCAGTGCAGGCCATTTCGCAATCCCATTTTTCTACTCACACAGCAGCAGTTGTCTCGTCCTCCCTGCAGGGCACAGACACCTGGAGGGGCTGGGGGCTCTGGGGGCAGGTGCCGATGGGTTTGGCCTCCACACAGATCAGCTAGTTCAAAAAGACTCGGGGGAGAAAAAAAGGGAGATGGATTCCCTCTCTGATTCCCTAGCAATTGCTAGGATTGTATAGCTACCAAACACTGGGTAGCAAACCAGACAAGCCCATCTAGCTGAGTAGCAAGATGCACTATGCTGGTGCCCTTCCCATGCTTCCCTATCCCCCCACCTCAGAGGAGTTGCTCGTTAGGGAAAGGACTCTAATACAGGGAGCGATGGGCAGCTCCTACAGGAGAGTCCCTTGAACAGCCCAGTCTTCCTTCAGGAGGAATTTTGATCATTGGCATGCAAAGGCTGCAAAATGATTCATTAGGCTGCAGCCTTGGTTTGTCCCAGGCACACTGAGATACTGTTGGGGTGCCCATGTTTCTGCTAGTCATTGCAGCTATACTATTTTAACTTTGCAATGAGACCAGAGACCAGAAGTGTGCCAAAATCTGAGAAAACACAAAATGCAAACAAAATTTGGTCTTGGCCTCTCAACTCTTCCTCTCATTCTCTCCCTTTCTCTCCTTCTGATGCTCAGGCAGTGCCCCTCCTCTGCGGGAAACCCCTTAGGGAGCATTCTGGGCAGTCAGAGCGGGGAGGAAATGCTCCTCTCTGTGCTTCAGCCCATAGCCTTATCTTTTTGCTGACTGCAGTCTAATATGCTAAGTAAAAACAAGTAAAAAAGGATATTTTTATCTTCTTGTACATTCTGTCATATGAGTAGTATACTACTGTGTAGCAATGCTAAGGAGCAATACTTACAAGTTTAGGCATTAAGGATGTATTTGTAAACTTAAACAGCAGAGTTATATTGCATTACTTCATTCTGTCCATATGTACTTTCAGCCAAAAAAATCACACAAATCCCTTTTCTAGGCACCCGCATCCCTTCTGCTCATGCTGAGCTCCAGAAGGAGGTGCCTGCTAGGAAGTACACTTGAGTTCATATTCAATTAAAAGAACACCAGCAACATTAATAACTGGTAGACCTGTGTTGGAACTGGCAATTAAACTCAGTCTCCTCCTGCAAATTCCAGTCATTAAAGGAACTTGCCAAAGGCTGGGACTTGCATATTGCTTAGTCTCCCAAATGGGATTGGATGAGGACCAGTCATTTTCATAATGGGTCCTGCGAAGGACCTCGCATCTTGCTTGAGGAATGGCCATGCCAGTGAGCTTGCTGGGGCAGCTGCAGAGGCTGCCTGCACAGCTGCCACTTGCTGCTGATTCAGGGGTCTTGCATGTGCTTTTGGAAGGTGCCAGACAGGCACCCCTTAACAGGCGTCCCCCTAACACGTCTCACCAGTTTCCACATGCAGTCCATCATGGTAAGGAGCACCAAGCAGCTGCCTCTTTGCTCCATGGTTTGCTTGCACTTCCCTACGCCTCATGCAGCCTCAGAGGTGAATGACTTTTGAATATTGCAGATCTGGGATGGGTTTCAGTGGCTGATCCAGAGGCAAGAGGACGATCATCTTGATCATCCATTTTCCCTTTGCCAGTTACTATTATTGCTAACTGCTGTTCCACACACATTGTAATTAAGTGGAAAAAATACAGACCAAATGAAAAAGAGTACAAGTCTCTCAAAAACATCTCTGCTTTAGCTGCAGCCTGACTCAGCCTTCAATTAACATTCTTACTTAAAATAGTTTTGTTATATAGCTTTTGTTAAATCTTACATAATAGCAGACCAAATCACCACCCCAGAGCACCATGCTGAATAGAGGAGCTTGGCCCTGGTTTCCAGAGCACTGTCTCATCCTGTCTTTGATCCAGATGGCCTTGGGCATGAGCTGCATGAGCTACCAGAGGAGAGCATGCAGCACACCTGCAGCTCTGCTTTGCTGGGCACAACGAGCTGGTGCTGTCACCAGAAGAAGTGGTCCCGCTCTCCCCCACCCCAGCTCTCGGTTCTGCCAGCACTGCCCTCGGCATTTTGCTTGTGTGGCTGCTGGAGCAAATCTGGCAGCACCAACAGCTGCAGTGCAACCTGCCCTGGTGCCACCATCCTGCTGTGCCAGGGGTGCTTCTGGGGCAAAAGGTAGCAGGTCGGGATGGGTGGCTGCGAAGGGACCTCAGCAGCAGCATCACTTTGGAGCTGCTGCAGAAGCCCCTCATGCTGCACCCTCAGGTGTCCTCCCATCACCCACCAACAGCTGTGACAACCCTCCCCAAGCTGCCAGAGTGCATACTGAGGAGGAGGGAGGGACACGTGGACCAGCGGGGCTTCCCAGGGGCACAGGGCCCCTCTGGAGGTGGGTCTGATTTCCTGCCAGGACCTGAGGAGCTTAAAGGCTGGGCTCCATATCCTGCAGAGCAAGGTGACAGCCCTGCCTCCATCACCAATAATGATAATGTGGGGAAACCCCTGCACAGGACTTCTCTTCACTGCAGAGGGGTGTCCTTATCACTCAGTAGCACTAAAAAATCATTAACTACCAGTATGATTTTTCCTTTGTTGTTCTTATCGGGTCTATGTCTAATGGGTACAAAACTAGAATAAAACACGTGTGCATGCATGTGTGTGTAAATAAAATGGGAGTTTACATTAAAATCTCAAAAATTGGTACATGCAATGCAGGTATGAGGCAAGGAAGATACTCCCATGTCTGCTTCAGTATGGGGGCCTACTCTCCACTTGAATACATTGCTGTCAAGTTTATGCCTCCACAGATGCTCTCTGGGATTGTGAGAACCTTACCCTAGGAGTGCACCATGCTCGTAAACCAGGATGGTGATTCAAATGGAGAGAGAGCTGGGAAAAGAAGGAGTCAGGCACATCTAAACCTAGTATCACTCACCACTCCCAGCCTCAGTAAGCCAGTGATCACAGGGGAATCATAGTTCCTGCTGGGGGCAGCTCTGCTAAGTCACTGAATTTTCACTAGAGCGGCATTTGGCCTGAGGTGATGATGCACTGCACTGCTTAACGTGAGGTCAAGCAGTCCTGCAGCTGACAGCTCACTCCTGCCTTGTCCAGAGGACCGTTGCATCTGCTTGGCTTAGCTCATCAGCCTGGCCTACCATCAGAGCTGAAGGAGGATCGCTCCTGCCAGTGTCCCACTCTGCCAAGGAGCTGGGAAAACCCCTAGGGAGGACAGGAAAGTCACATAATGGGCTCAGCTCCTCTTCCTCTGGGAGATCCTGCAGTGGCACGCAACCTGGAAAGAAGTAGGTTAATGCAAGAGAGGCCCTTTCTTGTGAATTTTGTTTTAGACTAAGAGTTACGTGTTTTGGCAGACTTTTTGATGAATAGGTCAGCAGGGTGTGGAAACATATTCTAAAGCTTTCTGCATCCTTGCACATGCTCCTAGTTGCCGGGGGTTTTGCCTACTGCTTCACTTGGAATGGTTTAAAAGAGAATGTAAATCATAGGCAAAGAGTAGAGAAAGATTTTTGTGCATACTTTTGGCACAGATTTTAGCCATTCCTTTGTCATTTGTGAAACAACAGTAAGAAACCCTACTCAAGTGTATACGATATGAAAATACCGGTTTCTCTGTTTACAAATGGAAAAAAATCCCATCACAACCAGCTATATGCACCTCCAGGTAGCATACATAAATGTCCTTAGAACGTTTTTTGCCTCAGAATGGATTCCCACTCAGGGCAAGTGGGAAAAATCTGGACTTTTTCACATCTTCTTCCAGAACTAGCATTGGTAATAAAAAGATATTGTTTCATATACTTCAAAAAGATGTGAATGTTTCTGCATGCTAGGCTTTCAGAATCAAACTTGTACACTTGAAATATGAGAAAAATCATATGAGCAAAAGACTAAGAAACTCTTTTCAGATGTAATCAGATACACTGTCCAACAGACTGGAATACTTAAAATCCTTTTCAACCAATGGCATGTCAAGACATGCCTGCTTCGGACACTGTTAAGACATCCAGCCCCCATATTTTACATACCCTCCTAATTACATTCATATGTTTAGTTTCATATTTGACCTCTTTCTTGCAACAGCGTGCCAAGTAAAGCACTCCACCTCCTAGGTCTCATATAGAAATTAAGCTGGGGAGTGTGGACGATTCATGATTGTTTTATTCCTCAAACATACACCAATAAGCAGTAAACAAAATAAAAACATTAAAAAAAAACCCTACAAATGTGCACTTTTAAATTTAAAGTACACTCTGGGCTCTTTCTCTTGGCCTTGTTTTTGGAGCACTTTAGTGTTCACACCTCTAATGCTTCCTCCTCCATCCGGCAGCTCACCAGCTACCAGATTTCAGCTTCTCTTTATTTGGAGGAAAAGACTATTTTCACAAAAATTGCAACATTCCAGAGTGAGAAACTGGCTTATCTCAGTTGTTAGGACTTTTGTCACTGAATCCAGTAGGTTCAGGTTTGCAGTGCACTGGGAATGGCTTTATATAAAACCCCATGAAAACACTGACCAGAAGACACCAGCTGAGAGACAGTCACTATTTTCTCCCCTCCCCTAAATTCCCTAAGAAGCCAAAAACAAAAAGCACATCACTGTCAGCAAGAAGAGGATTGGAAAACCTGATAAATGTGGTTACTTGGTGTTAAATGCACATGCTTTAAAAGCATGTTATCAAAGAGAAAAAGATCTGAAGACACAGTAATTCCTAAATGGTGGCCTTTGGACCATTGCTGTTGTTTTGGTGAAGGAAACAGCAACGGTGACAGAAAGAGCAAAGTGGCTGGCAGCCTGCACCTGAGTGCATTTCACTCCCAGCTTGTTCTCAGGCAAGACAAGAGCTTTTCCCGAGTGCAGTCCACAAGGCTGGATCACAGGCCCTCAGCCTTCAGCACATCAAGACTACCAGATTTAAGACAATGCATCTGGGATATTTTGGGTGAGCTGTACCTCCTGTATATTTTAGTTGGACAGTCGGGTTTAAATACCATGCTGCTCTGCTCTCCTTTAGCACTGTTATTGCAACCTTTTTAGTGGAGAAAGAAGAGTAATCCTCATGTAAAAATAATAGTATTGCAGACCTAGACAGCAGATGGTGTTATTAAATACCTGGGCAAAGTCTAAGGTCATAATGCTCTAACAATTAACAAGATATATTGTCTATCACTTAATAGGTAACCTCCTGGTGTGGGATGTTTGCAAGGCTGAGCACAGTGGCAAGTGGTATCTTGTCCAAGCCCAGATAACTCTTCCAGCTAAACAAATATTTGACAACCATTCTCTTGCCTAAATTTGTTGCTACTAACATGTCGGATAAAAATAATATGATTCCATTTAATCTCCTAAACGATCCCTTCTTTAACCAACTACATTAGGTTTTAACTAGACAGTAACAATTTGAGTGCTTATTGATAGTTGCCTGGCATATAGGATGATTTATAGGAGCACAGAGAGACAAATCCTTAGGGGATGTAAATCATTGTGAGCATGCTGCAAAGTATGTCTCTGACTGGCTCCCCAAGGCACTGTGCCTGTGAGGTGTGCTCGCCAGCCAGCTTTTGTTGTCCACAGAGATCTTCAACCATGGCACATGTTTTTTTCTACTCATGGGTCCATTGTTGTAGGGTTGCACACATTTATCTGCGTTGATAAAGTTGAAATTGAACCTTGGTAATATGTGTCAAGGCTGTTCTCATTGCATGATCTAATACAATTTTCAGGCAGGATTAATTTTTCTTCTCTAAGGATTAATTTCATATTGTAACAACTGCACTTTATCACCGTTTCCCTTGATGTTTGCCTAGCCTTCTCTGAACTTGACCTCTCAGCTGATGGGTGACAATTTCACTTCTTTAATGCACTCCCAGGTGTGAGAGAAACATTGTGTATTTGCTCATTTACCTGTTTCTTCCTCAGATGTTTCTTCCCTGCCAGTACCTCTTAGGAAGTTTGCCCAGGCCAGCTGCCCAGGCCACCCTGTTAAACAGCCACAGCCATTCCTGACAATCCCAGTCATATTTTTGCCTGAGCAGAGCAGCTAGTTCCTGTTGGCATGCCTGACTCTCAGAAAGGCTGCTCCCCTGAAGTGCAGCCTTCTCTTCTGACTTTGCCTTCTTTTAGAAGCATAGGCAAGAGTGCCTGCATCACTTTCAGAGATGTAGAGCCCTCCATCATCTCTTCTGGCCCTTCAAAGAAACCATGGAAGCTAAGCATGATCTTTGGGCCAGATCCTGGCTTTCCTTTAATTACTGTAGGGTGGCAAGATGGGGGGCTGAAGAAGAGTCCTGTCACTGCCAACAGTTTCACACAGTACTTTTCCTCAACAGTAATTGCTCTCCTGCTAGGATCCATGAACTTGAGAACAAAGTACATTTTATTATTTACAAGGGTTAGATGACAAATACAAACAGATGGTGTGAAGATGACTCCTAATGCATAGTGATCAAGGAATTTAATATTCATGGGTAAAGGCCTGGAAGATTAAGTAAACAGATTCAAATGTGCAGGGAAAAGTATCTCCTAACAATGCATAAAGTCAGCATGGCCTTTTTTGCCCTGTTACTGCTTGGCTCAGGGCAATTAACATAAAGGAAAAGACTGGCCAAATTTTCCAGTCTTCCTCAAGCATCCAACTTGAGCAGCTTCTTTATAAGGAAGCCCTCAGCAGGAATTTTTGCAAGGCCAAGAAAAAAACCCTTCTATTTTGCTGTTGAAGAGGGCTGCAAAGCCTGAGCGTGCTCCAGTCTGCTGCAGCTGCCCTTACGTAAAGCAGTTTTACCTGAATGACAGTGCTGTTTTAGCTGGGACTGGTCGGGTGGCTTACGATTACTCACCCGAGCAAGGGTTGTGCCACTGGAGTCTCACCACACCACTTCGCCGCTAATGATACTTCTCGTGGCAGAAGCTGGGATTTCGCTGGTGCTGTTTTCACATGCAGTCATCTTGCAGAGGCAATTTCAACACTGATGAATATTACGAGTCAGGTCCTCAGAATGAATCATCTTGTCCTTCCAGATGACTTCTTCTTTCTGTTGTTTACATCAGAGGCAGGGAATTTTGATGCTTTTTTGTGCCTCTGACTAAAGGAGTGTTTCATATGGGAAGCAATTTCCAAACTCTCTTAAGTCATCCCTCTATATATTTCCTTTTGTTGTTGTTTTCGGTCCTTTTGAGCCCAGGCAGATAGTGAGATGTTTCTAAGGTACTACTGACTGAGTGCTGAATGCACATCAAGAAAGGAAAAGCAGGGGGAAGGGTTTATTGATGCATGTTTGGGCTGGACTGTGCCCAAAAGTTTGCTCTGAAACTTCGATTTTCCTTGTCCAGATTGGGTTACTGAACAAACAGATTATGTGGGATTTGGTCATCCCATTGATTTAGATGACCACTCGGCCCCAGAAAGGTGTGCCCATGGAGTCAGGAGCAGGACAGCAGCTCTGAGGTATCTCTCCCCCTGCCTTCTCTTGAAAAAGCCCCTTGCCAGTTCAATAGTCAGGATTCCACAGCCTGCAGAGAGATGGGAGAAGCTAAGAGATGGGGTAGGGCTGGGGAATGGTTGAGCTCCAAGCTGCAGCATGCAAAGGGTGGTGGAAAGCTGCCCATGAAGGTGGAGGTGAGCTCTGCCCCTGGCACTCCATCACTCTAGCTCCAGGAGGAAAAATTACACCCCAGGCTCAAGAAAAGGAACTGCTGTTTGTCTGCTCTATTTTCATCCTCCTTCAGTAGTTGTAGCCACCACAGCTATTCTTATGGAAGCCTGTCAAATTTTGGAAGACATCAGGCACCTCTTTCTTATGATCTTGCTGCTCTGCCATGCTTTCTCCACAGCACCTGGCAGCATCTTGGAAATGGTATCTGGTACCTGAATCCTTTTAAAGGCTGTCATGTGAGGAAAGGCGTTTTTGTTTATTGCCATGACTCCAAGGCTTAGATTTCCAGAGGGGCCAAACTGCTGCACAAGTAAGTCATGCTGCTCACAGCAGCAGGTGCCCAGCATCTCCATGTCTGGTATCCTCTCAGAAATTTGCCTGGCTCTGTGGGTGCATTTGGTTGATACGGCTGTGCAAGCTGGGATACAGCCCAAGATACGCCGCAGAGAAACCTGCCCTGTGAATAAGAGCCTTTGTTAAGATGGATCCCATCTGTACATGATTTCATCAGCTCCATGAAATGTACAGGACATTCATATGGTGAAATGGGCAGAGTCCCTGTTCCAAGAGAGAAAAACCCTTCTGTCTGCTTTTCCACAGGAGACTGTTGCCATATGAGGAGGTGAAACCTTCTGTGATGCTGTTGTGCTCTTAACCACAGGATGGGACAAGCACTGTGACCATACTAACATCGTCAGAAAAATAATGTGCATGGAGAGGCATCAAAAGCACACCCAAAAAATTGGCATTGCCCTCTCCTTTGCCTTCTCTTCCTTAAATATGGAGCTGCTTAAAGCAGCATAAATACAATTCAGGCCAGCTAACAAGCAGTCCACAGTGCTGAAACACTCCTGCTGTCCAAGCCAGCTCCCTGCCAGCGATTTCATTTACCATATGTTTGGTGTGGTTTTTGGCAGAGTCAGCCTGAGGATTTTTTGGGCAGGCCTGCGAAACAGTTTTTCCCTGCCTCCACCCAAACGTGAGCAGGTCCTGTCTGCCACCGTCACACTGCTATGCAGGGTCAGCCTGGCTGTTTTGGACAAAATTAGTCAGAAGGGCCTCTGGAAAAAAGCCCAAAGAGGGCTGATTCATTTTCCGTACGAGTATTTGTATTAAGGACACAGTAGGAAGATGACTTCTTCAGCATCACGCCCAACCACTGTTGTAGCTGCTTTTCCCATTGTGCAGTAATATCCCCAGGGATCACCGCTGTGATCACTGTGTGCTTTCGTGCTGGAGAGGCAGCTTGAGGAGGCTGCAAACAGCAGCAAAGGTAGATCCTGACAGGAACAGGGAGCCCCAGCAGAACCAGCAGTACCCAGCAGCAGTCCACCAATAAAGCATTTCTGCAGATGCCTCATTTTTCTGGTTTGGTTTCTCTTTCTTTGCTGTGAGCATCTGTTAGGTTTGCAGAGGAAGCCACTGAGGTGTGAGCTAGGGCAGCACCTGGTGCTGGCCCGTCTCTGCAGCCTGGAAGCCCAGGTCAAGGCAGGGGTGGCTCCCAGTCTCCCCATGGGTGGCAGCTCCGCCGCCCAGTGCAGTGCTGCCAGGTAAGAAGGCTGACAGCTTTCCCAGGGAAGGAAATGGGAGGGCTGGGTACACACTGGGAAGGATTAGCTCACGTGGGTGCCAGTAAGGAGCAAACCTGGCAGGATTAGGACACTTTTCTCCAGGCACTGGATCTGCTGTCAGGCACAGCTTGCTGAAGCCTGTCTGCACATCACGCTTCTGCTGCCTGCTGCAGGGCTGCCCAGCTGGGGCACAACCAAAGCAAACTGCAGCATGGGGAAGGCTGCTCTGGAAAGTCAGCACTGGTGCTAATGCACCTGAACAGACCAGCTGCAGCAGTGCAGTCCTGCCAGGTGGGATGGAGGTGCTGGGCAATGTTGGAGGACCACACTGGGATACTTATCCCAGGATGCACTACCCAGGCATACAGTCTGGCTGGTGCCATCCAGCTAGGGCCCAGGACAAGTCTAGCTGACCCAGAGAAAAAGAAAAGGGAATTTAGACACACTTCCCTGCCCTTTTTTAAGCAGATCCCAGAAGGTGGGAAGGTCTAGCTGCCTCTTTCTTTCCTGCCCCATTCTCAGAGCACATATTCCCAAGGGAATAGCAGTATTTCACAGAGACAAGTCATGTTCACCCAGCAGAGGAGCTTTGCAAAAGAGTCACAGGTTGTCTGTTCAACAGACACTATTCTCTGACTTGCTGACCTCAGGGAACAGCTTTGCCAGGTAAGCCCTCCAAGCAAAGATGAAAAAAACTCAATAGCCTGCAGGGCTACGATTCTTCCTCCCTTTCTGCTGAATTAATAGCTAGAAAAGCACCACATCTGCAGTGGCCAGGCACTCTGTCCCCTCTGGAGAAGGCATTGGTATTTGGTCTCACCTCTACATTTCTGTTCTGTGAAGCAACATGTCTGATCATCCTGATTCATCCTGGAACTGAGATGTGGAATTTGGCTTGATACCCATTGGAAGGAAATTTAAATATTCATGCCTATAGCAGCTTCTTTTGCAGACTACTCCAGCAAGCAAATGTGTCCCAGCTGGGACACCTGCTGTGCGCAGCATGGGCAGGAGCATCTCTTTCCCTCCCTGCCTCATCTTGTCCAGCTCCTGCCCATCCTGGGGCTGCTCCTGAAGGCACCAGACCTACATGCCGTAGGACTGGCACAGGTGCCAAGGAAACTTCCGTGTACCCACAGAAGGGCTGGGGGCCCTGCCCGTGTGGGGACCTGCCGGGGCAATTCTGGCTGAGTCAGCGCTGCGGCTGCCCTGGGCAGCATCCCCTTCTTGCCCTCCTCCCCCGGAGACACAAGCTGGCCTTTAATCAGCGTTAGCTGTGCACTGGGAACTGTCAGCATCGCTTTTGTTCCACTAATGGGTCTTGGCTGTAGCAAGGCCGGTGTGTTAACCCCAGGCGGTGACTCAGCATGCACAGCACACCCCATCGCACACCCCTACCTCGAGTGTGGGAGAGCTGCGGGCAGGGAAGGGAGCGGCGTGGGATGACCGGCGCTGCCACGTGCAGGGATGCAGCGTTTCTCTCTTCTCTATTCTCATGTACGGAGAAACTGTTGCAAATTTCACAGCCCTTTCTAGCTAAGGCAAACAAAGGGGAAATTAATTCTGAGCGGGGGAACTGACATCAGTAAATAGCGAGGGCATTGCTAAATGCGAGTGGCTGGTTGTTTTCCTGCAGAAGCAGAGGCGGGCAAGGGCAAGCTTAGAAAAGAAGGGAAGAGCGGCAGGGCAAGGGCAGGGATCTCTGCAGAGAGAACTCAGCAGATAAAAGGCGAAAGAACAAAGGGAGAGACGCTGGGGAAATATGACTGAGCAGATGCATTGCTTATCTGCGCCTGCATCAAATACAATTCCTATGTGTAAACCAAAAGCAATGACTAACCCAAAGCTGAGGACTGGCCTGTGGGAAGGGGTTATGCTGCTGTAATCAAAGGGCCGAGATTAAACCATTTTAGTTAAGGCATTGCACACGTGAGCTGCTGATAGAAGAAAAAAATCTGGCTTTATGGCTTCCAACAAAATATCACAAACACGGTGGCTTCCTGGTGCAAAGTGCTGATCCTGTACAAATGCATGCTTCCATTTGTTCAGAAATTGTTGACAAGTGTGCTGGCTGCCTTTATGCTGGATAAGGCATGGTTTGTCTTCCAACAGGTGGTTTAATGCCAGAAAAAAAAAAAAATTGAGAGCCACAGAATAAGCACATGGTACAGAATTTTGGCTCTTCCAACAGAAATGTGCCTGGAAGTTCACAAATAATCCTGATCAATCTTATCCTGGATACTGCCACTTGTCTTAATTTTCACTTAAATCAAAGCAATTTTAGTTTAATTGGCTATTTCAGTTAAATATATGTCAGTGCAAATGTTTCTAGCTCTTAGGTCCCAATAGAACTAATTTTCCAAGGCAATGCAAATGGCGAGAGGAATGGTGCTTATGATTCTTAGAGCGTTAACGCATGCTTTTGACAAACACCTGCCCCGAGTTTAGGTGCTAGAGGACTCCCGTGGTGTGTGGGGTGAGCAGAGAGACCTTTCCATGAGGTGCTGGGGCCAGGCAAGGCGTTTGGGCAGGGGCAGATGAGACAGCCATGGCAGGAGCCAGTGAGAGCCATGGCAGGGAGCTGGCAGGCGGGAGCGGCCGACATCTTCCAGCCTCTGAGTGGGATGGAAGCTTCCCTCCCGGGTTTATTGCTGCAAGGTGTGTGCTCGCCTCCTCACTCACCCTAACCTGCCCTCACCTGGGGTTTGAACTAGCACGTCTGGCCGAATTTTTGAGGTGACTGTAGGAGTGTTTCTGCCACCTCCGGGAGAGGAGCAGCGCAGACAGATGTAGGCGGCAACATCTTCGAATTACAGCTTAATCCACAGCAGCTCATGAGTCAGGGCTGTGACTCACAGGCAGAGACAACTCGGCGTGAGGGGCATGGGACTGCTGCCCCGGCTGCCTGCCCTGCCGTGCCCTGCCGTGCCCTGCCCTGCTCGCACCGCCTGGGGACGGGCTGCCCGCCCGGCCTGCCCAGCAGCAGCGCTGCCAGGCCAGCCAGGGGCAGCTGTGCTGCTGCAGGAGCCAGCTGCTGCAGTCCGGGCACCACAGCCTCCCGCCTCAGCCGCGGCCTCCAACAGCACCGCAGGCCGTGCGGATGTGTCACTTCTGTGCCCAGCCCTGTATAAATTACTGACAGTGTAGCCTGGAGACCCACGTGTCCTCTACATCCTCTAAACTGTGTTTCCAGAGCAAAAGGAGGGTGGAGACATGTTTTTATACCACTGTGTTGGTTCAAATAACTGTTTAGATATAAAAATTAACTCCCACACATCCTGCAGCTTCTTGAGGTTTTACTTTTTCTTTCACTCTGAGAGTGATTAGCCTTTGGTGACTGAAGATCAAGAATATTTCTACCCGTACAAGTAAGTCTGTTGGTGCTCAGAGGAAATGGGGTTTCTTTGAAGGTCTGATTTTAGGTGAACCAGTGATTTTAGCTGCATCACTGTTCCAGGCATTAGAGGCAAGCCTGCATTTTAAATGTGTTGCATGCTCAAAAAAACCTGTCTACCCTAGGCCAGTCCCAAGGCGTGAATATTAATGAAAGAGTTTCCCCACATGAACAACATGCACTGTCACATGCCTTATGCCTGCCTCGAATTTAAAATAGCCTGGTGCAGCCATAGGGAAGTCTCATGTCACTGTAACTCCGCATCAGCCGCAGGTAAATGCTGTGGGTGATACTCTTTTGCTGGGATGCATTTCCAAGTAGCTTCCAGAACAGCTCTCCTGTGGGGAATGGACTTGATCTGGGCTGAGTACAACTGGACTTTGAGGACTCCAGGCATGCCGGCTTGGCTGCACAGGGGCAGAGCTGTTTGTCTCACTGTTTCCACACGGCTGCTTTATTTTTAACTGCCAGGACTGAATTTCCCAAAAGGACTGCATCCTCACAGACAACAGGATATTAAATTTAAGTGACAGATTTCCGCAGTGGTCACTTTTTTTCCAAAATCCACAGAGACCAGGGTGGCTGTCAGAGCATATGTGCTGAGAACGGGTGCTCCTTTGCAACACATCTCCTGTCCCACGGGCCGGTGTCCCTTCTGTGTCCTCCCCTGGGAGGAGAAGGGCAGGCCAACCAAAGAAGCCTCTCTGGCATTTTGTCTGAGTTACAAAAAGATGATAGCTGGAAAGTTTCTTCCGCGTTTTGTCCTTTGAAGGGACATGTTTAGTGTCACTGCCTTGCTTCAGACACCTGCCATATGTGGTGTTGAGAGCAGCTCCAAGTGGGACAGCGAGGTTTCATTTGTGTCTCTGAGGAAACCTGTCTTTTATTCCCAGCACGCTGGTGTTGCTGTGCTCTCCTTGTTTGAGCTCTAACTGACAAACCTGTCCATCGCTCCCTGCATATCTGCACTTCACAGGCATCATTGCTTTTAACCAGCCTCTGCCTTTCCAGCCTGTGCCTGGCCATAGGCAGGGTGCGAGCAAGCCTGGTGCTGGGGCATTTCTCAAGGCATTCTTGCCTTGCCCCTTTCCCACAGACGTTTGCCCCAAGCTGGTTATCACTTCTTTGAAGTCTGACATACAGAAAGTGTGTTTACTTAGAACAGGGAAGTAGGAAAACACTAATGGCAAGCAAACTGACTGGGGAGGCAAACATCTCCACTTCTCCTTTTTGGGTGTTTTCCCAGCTCGTAGAAGTGTCTCATGCCCGACTCAGCCTGACAGATCAGCAACCACCCCCAGAGACATCCCCCATCACATCTGCCTCCACCAATCCCCCTGTCCCGTGCCAGCCTGCAGTGGCTGGAGGGAGGGGGGTCTGGCTGGGATGGTTCCTGCTTCCCTCAACACAACAGACACCCTGGCTTCAACGAAAAGGGTGAGGCTGCCCCTGTGTTTCCGTGGCATGCAGCTAGTGAGTGGCATGGCCACACTTTCGTTACCTCTTTTGTACACTGTAATATGAATGTCCCTTCCTCTTCTCCTCCATCTGCCCTCCGAAGGTTCACCAAATCTGGGAATGAGCGGTGAAGGGAGTTGTGCCTTTTGCTGCTGCCCTCTCCTTTCCTGCCACCCCTACCTACCCTAGGTGGAGTACAGGCAGCAGGTGTGGGATGGGTGGGCAGCCAGCACTTGTGCCTGGAGTTTGCTCCCCTTGGGGAGACCAGGCCTCCCTCCACACAGCTGCTTCTTTCAAGCTGTTTCCGAAGTTTCAGATGAGCTCAGAGGAATTGCAACCAAAGTACTTGGGAGATGTTGCAACGGGACATTTTGTTATAGTGAAAACTGCCTTCCTTCTTCCCCTCTCAAACCTTTTGCTCACACCCAGCCCTGCTCTGGGGCTGCACGGAGACTCACATCTGGGACCAAGTTAAAAATAAGTTACCTTTTGGGTTATTTTCCAGCCATATAATTTCCTTGATCCCCTTGCAGTGAAAGCACAGCATGGGAAGGGAGCAGAAGTGGGGGACTCATGGCATGGGTGGCCCCCAGAGGAGACGTGGGTATGGGGGGACTCCTTTGTGCTGCCACAGATGCCCACTCATAGAACCAGTCCTTGGAGGTTTTTAAGGCAGGCTGCAAGAGGCTGAGATCACACCCATTAATTGTTGCCTTTGCCTGCTCTTCCCTTGCCTGATTACAGGTTGTCTAGACAGAGAAGTGGAGGTTTTGCTCTTGGAGCATGAGCAGAATAAGGTGCAACATGCCGTCCTCCCCGTAGTGGAAAAGGGATGTCAGTGCCTGCTCAAGGAGGCTTTCTTTCTCTTTTGGCTTGGGCTGGCTTGAGATCTGCCGTCTCCTGGTGCAGGGAGAGGATGGGGCAGTCCCAGCCTCCACAGTGCCTGCTTCACAGGTAGGGCTTGGATCTCCAGGCACTGCAAAATGACTCAGTGTGGATCAGAAAGTGGTGCTGTTAAACACCAGTCACTTCAAAGCTGTTGTCAGTTGGTAAGAAAATAATTTAAAATTAAACCAGCTCTGAAACTATCTACCGCAAGTGGTTACAAGCCTGAGTGTTGTAAAACTGGACCGTTTCCTCTTTTCCTCACAACGATCGTGTCCTTGATTCCTCCTTTAGGGTGCTTTGGCAATTCTTGCACAGTAATAAAAAGGCATGACACAGCATATGTTTTGTGGCTCACTTTGCCAAACAAAATTACAGTGTTAGTGTAGCTTCTTTGCCTTTGCATAATGAACTCTACAAAGAAGCTGGAGAGAGGGTAAGCATCTGTGCCAAGATAAAAGCAAAAACAAGAAGTACAAAGATCTGGTTTAAAGCAGTCTCCATTTAAAGTAATTATTTTTAAAGTGACTTATCTTGAAACTGTTACAGACAGTTAGGGAAAGTCATACAGTTTCTAAATGGCTGTTATGTTCTAAGTCTGCAGCTTCATTGCTCAGATCAAGAAAAAAAATAGACGCAACTTTGAGACATGTCACAGCAGAGCATCATCTGTGCAATGCGTGCTGGGGCCAGGAGGAAGTGGGCT
The DNA here is from genome assembly GCA_013397775.1 of Eulacestoma nigropectus. Lineage (NCBI taxonomy): Eukaryota > Metazoa > Chordata > Aves > Passeriformes > Eulacestoma > Eulacestoma nigropectus. The sequence continues at coordinate 389,051 of VZTE01002845.1, forward strand.
GCAAAGGAACTGCTTATTCGCCATTCCTCAGGCTGGATGGACATCATTTGCATTTTTAATAGTTTTCGGGACAATGTTTATATTATGGTAATTACACTAACCGACAGCAAGGGGAATTTGGTGTGTGGGCAGGAGGTAGTTTGAGAGAGAGCGGTGCCCAGTCATGCTGCCTTTTTCATCACCTTACGGTCACCCCTCAGGGAACAGAAATGAGAGCATGAACCTCACTGGGAAGTCCAATGGAAGGGAAGGATTTCCTTGTAGAAAGGATGATGACAGAGTAAATGGGAAACCCTTCAGCCTATGGATCTGCTAAATCTGTTTCAGGAAAAGGCAAAAAGCTGCCCCAACAAGCGTACTGTGCTTATGCCACTACATACCTGTATTAATAGCTGAATTCAGATTCAGGCAGATTGAGTGATTCAAATACTGAACATTTAAGATCAGAACCTACCTCAATAATGACAAAGACAAAACTCCCAGTGAAAGATCTGGCACGTAGTTTCTGGAAATCCAACTAAGTCAATTAAGGGGAAAAAGAAGAAAAAAAAGAAAAGAAATGGGTGAGGAAAATTTTTTCATCGGCTCTGGCAGGTCACCCAAATCTTGCCTATCATAAATGAAATCCAGTCATTTGACAGGCATTAGATATGTTCATGCTTTAATCACACTCAAATATCACCTGCTTATCCTAACCCTTTTTTGCCCAGAGCACCTCTGTGTTCATTGTGATATACTATGGGTGACATTTGGTAGCACTTGCTAATGGTATAAGAGTTCAGTCAACAACTCTTCTTTTTGGTAAGAAATGCCATCAAGGAAAATAATTTAGTTATTTTTAGCTAACAAACAGAAGCAAAATCTCCAAATAAAATGGCAAAATAAGTCAGTGCTTGAAGAACAGCAAGAGGTGGAATCAGTGTGGAGGGAAATGTGACCAAATCTGTGAAGCAGCTATCTGACAATACTCATCTTGCATAAAGCACTCTGAGGTGCCCTTCCAGCTCTCTGTAGGCAAGTTTACATGGGATGCTTCAAAACCAGCTTCATTCCCAGGCCATCTCGCCATGGTCCACATGTCCTTGGAGGCTGAGGGAGCACCTCCATGGCCCTGGCCCTGGAGCAGCGCACCCAGGAGGTGGCTAGACTCCAGCAGGCATCTCTGGGTAGAGTCAGAGATGCTCCACACTGAGACATGCTCAGCTCACTCCCTGCACAAAGCAAAGAAGACCCAACCACCAGCCCCTAGCCTTTAGCCCAGCACGACTCTGCAGGGGAGCATCTCCCCCTTGGAGGCAGGGATGGCTTTGAAGATGCGCTCTGGTGTCCACATAGAAATCGTGGGTCAACTTCAATGTTTCTGGGCATCAGTGGCCCATTTTGGATGATTGCTGCTATTTTTCTGGTGGTGGGTGCCTGGCAGCAGTGGCTCTGAGCCAGCTCAGTGTGCTGCTGCACCCAGCGTGCCCTGCCCACAGCCTTGGTGCAGGGCTGGCTGCTGAGCTGCAACTGATGGCATAAAGCTTCCAATAAATCAAGTGGCTCACAAAAGCATGAGTGACTGCTTTCACAATGTGATTAAAATTACCAAGGGTAAACATTTCAAATGTTCAATAATTTACATCACCACCTGTACTTTAAAGTACCTTTCCCGATTTCACTCCCTTAACCTTATGGGATTCTTTCCATGTTCTTGAAGCCATTTCCTTCCTCAGTTCAGCTGTCATTGCAGCTGAACACTCTCCTAATAAATAAAAGTACGGTATGGCTGGAGATTGTGCTGGGGATGAAAAACGTAATGCCATCTATTATAAAATCATCTGGGCAGGCAGCTGATCTTAGCATGCACTCTGCATCCTTCTAAAATCAAGACAATTTGTAAAGTACTATTGCAAAATTTGGTTTATATTCCAGCTCGCTTCTTATGATTCTTATTTTTATGAAAGCATTTTCAAATGCATTTTCAGTTAGGTTTTTTCCATGCTGGCTTTTCACTCTAGGCAGTGTTACCAATGTCAGGCCTTACCTTCATGGTTTCGTTTTGAAAGGTTTTAAAGGTAAATTTGGAACTCGTATTGCACATTACTGAGCCGTTTGTTTTTATATTTATTAACTAGGGCTTACTTTCTCTCCAGCATTCTTCAGTTTCCTACCAGGTAAGCTCTTTGGTGACCTAATTCTTCAGGATGGACATGAACTGAATTATTGGACCAAAAAAAACCAGTAGGGAAGAGGTAGGGTAAATTGTCCTTCCAACTACTTCTGCAAATGTGTCAATAGCAGGATGAGTCCTGGGACTGACATGTGGCTTTCAGTCATCTTCTGGCAAAGCAGGAGATCTGAGCAGTGGGGGTAGGTGCAGTGGTTTGGGCCATTGGGTGTTCTCAGAGGGGAAGTGGAAAGACTATCTGTTACAACATGCTTTTCCCTCAGGTGAGTTACTTTTAATAGATGCTTTGTTTTAGGAAACCATGAGTTGGCACTGCTACTTTTGATTTTACTTCAGGGAAGATGAGCTATAGGTCCAGGGGGGTTCTCTGCTTCCAGTAGTGTGATTTCTTTTAATCAGAGTAGGCTAATGCAAATACACCAGTTGTCTAAGCCTCTAGGTATGTATTTAGAAAATAAATACATTACCCATCCATGTCTTTATGGGGAAGCCTTTTAAATCTTCCCACCTTTTTTTCCCAGGTGTTTTTAAGCATTGTAAGGTCTGATCAAAAAACCAGGAACATGACCAGGAGTGTTCTCCAACTGATGAGAATTGATTCTGAATTAGACCATAAAAGAAGGATGCACTGTGACAGCATTTTGTAAATTTGGACATTTTTTCTTTTTAATGAGAAACTGGCTTTTCAAGACCCATCCGAGTAGGGGAATACGCAGCGTTAGCGCCGTGGTTCACCCAGTCAACCACTTGTGATCAGTTTATTCTCCCTGAGGTCTGAAGGTCTCTGCACTTTCCCAAGGAGCTTCCTATGACTCAAAGAGCAACCATCGGAGGACACATCAGATCAACAATTTCTAGACAAAGAACAGAAATCAGGCTGCTTGCAAAGATACCAGCTGTTGATGTATCATCATAGCTCTTCTACAACAGTGGAAGAGTTGTTTTCTTTTTATACAATTATGTCAAGAGGAATCAGTTATAAAGTTGCGCTCATATGGTTGTTTGGAGCATTAAAGCCAACAGCTTCTTTAGCAACCATCCCAGCTTCTGGGCAGATATCCATGGGAGCTTTGGGAGTTCTCTTTAGTTCTGGATGCCCCATAAAGAAACACCATTTATACTGAATTAACTAGCTGCTACTTCACCCCTAATGCCAAGACTTGATGTAGTGAAGCAAAACTACAATGAAGTAATGAAATCAATAATGTTATTAAAATAACTCGCAGCAGAGTTACCAGACACCCTGCTGGCGAATCTCTCAGTACCTAAAGGGATGTCGGCAGGAACATGGCAGAGACACAGATAACAGCCAAAAGCCAACTTGCCTTCACCCCGCTCAGGGGAGATTTTCCAGAATAGCATAGGGGCATAGCACCCAGGGACAGTCACAGGATTGATGAAGGTCAGCTTGGGTGGGATGGCAGCAGAGAAGAGAGGACAAGCAGTTCCAAAAAGGTAGTTTTTGGCTTGGAGTTTTGCAAAAGAAAGCTTTTCTAGCACTAATGCAGCTAGAGTGAGACATTACCAGGAGCAGTGTGCGCTGTGCACTGGAAAAAGCTGTCTGGAAAAGATTAATCTGGTCTTGAAGGCCAGATGTATCTTGGTTGGCCATTGAGAAGCTGGAGGGTCTGGCTCATTGATGGATGCAATGAAGACAAAACAGCTCTGCTTGGCCTGAATCTCTGTGTTTAAAAACACATTTTAGTGTCAATGCATAACTGAATAAAGATTAACTATATGCTAGTAAGGCCTAAGCCTTCTTATTGTACAAAGACCATAAAACCATCCTAAGACAGACAAACAGAACTGAGAAAGTATTTTAATAACATACTTTTACTGCTCATGTTTTACACAAATAACACAAATATTTCCACCACTATTAGCCACATATCCTGGAAAAGTTCATAGGCAAGTAATTCTAAGTGCTAAATATGTAAGGACTTCTCTGTCTGGCTCTATTCTGGTACTCTGTCTGCTCTTCCCTGAACTGACTGCAGCTGCCATCTCTCTAGCTTCGTCCTGGACAGCTTCTCTGAAAACTTTTATTCTAATTAAAACAGAGGAACTGATTTTGCAGGTGATGGTGACAAGCAACTGGTGTGACAGTGATCTTGAAGTATTTCAAGTCATGATTACTAGGAAAGAAGGCAGAGGAAAAAAACCCTACAAAGACAAAACAGTGGACTTTGAGACAGACTTTAGCTAACTCACAGTGTTGGTACACACAAGCCTAGAGGAACAAATCCAAGGCAGAAAGGACATTTGGGGAGTTGGCAGTGCCCTAAGGAAGTCGTATGAAAGGCAAATAACTACTGTGAGCCTGTTGGTACTGGGGCAACTTAGCACAAGTACAGAGGGAAGCTAGCAAGATATCAGCTGGCTAAGTCATGAGCTTTTCATTAGTTTCAGAAGTGCAGAGGAAGCATACAGAAAGTGGAACTAGGTCACGTTAGTAAGTATGAAAGAGCAGCATAAGCATGGAGGAACAACATGAAGATGTAAGTGATGCAACAAACAGTGGGCGTGAAGCATATGCACTAATAGCAACAAGAGAGCCAGAGAAAGAGCTAGGTTTCACAAAGAGAAGCAGACACTGAGCTGATGATGTCAAACAAGCAAAAGTGTTTGATATTTTTTCCTTCACTTTTGGTCAAAAGTGCCCGGTTTAACACAACCAGCATAAGCAGTCCAAGGGTAAGAATATGGACTGCAAGAGAAAATGAAGAGGTCAGACAGTGTCTAAATAAGTCAGATATATTCCAACTGACAAGCCCTAAAATTCTCCTGCCATGATGGGTAAAGCAGCTGAAGCCCACTGAGCACCATCAGCACAGAAGTCAGGGATGGGGGCATGTGTTTCTGCACACTGGGAAAGGCAAATCTAGCACCTACCACAAAAAGGGGAGGATAGACAGGAGGAACCAGGAATCAGAGACCAGACAGATTAATTTCAATTCCTGGAAAATTACTGGAAGTGGTAATTGGATAAACTATTTTCCAGCACCTAGAAGAAAACAAGCAGATGAAGAACAGTGAGTACTGATTTGACAAGAACGAATCACATCAAATCAATCTAATTTCCTTCTATGGTAGGTCTTAGATCTTGATTTTGGTGCAGCTTTTGCCTTTGTCTCACCTGACACTTCCATAAACCAAGCAAAGAAGCACGGCTTTGAAGAACCTGCTATTAGAGGAGTGTACAGCTGGTTGGAAAACCAGACTAAGAGCAGTTATAAATGTTTCACTGTCAAACTGGCAGTACGTATCAAATGAAGTCTGAAGCCATCTGTTTTATGTCTGGCAGCACACAGTATTTTCATTAATATCTTCAAAAAAAAAATGAAGAGCAGGGAACACATTAAATTAGCACAGGACACTATGAAGAACAAGCACTTTGGAGAACAGGAGGAGAATGCAAAACAATCTTGACAAATGAGGTAGAGGGATGGGATGGGAAGTGAAGCGCCATTCGGAACGGACAAATGGAGCTCTGGGTTTTTTTAGGCGTCATCAAGGACTACAAGACCAACTGTGGAACAACCAGCACAGCAGCAGTTCCGAGAAGAAGAAGATCTAGGATGTCAGCTCAACATGAATGAGCGTGGTCATGCTGCAGCAAAAAATGAAAGTGCTCTAATGAGGTGAACAAACAGAAGTGCAGCCTGTAACAAACAGGAAACCGGTCTTCCCCTGTTGTCTATGCTGTCAAGGCTTTGTTTGAAGTCATCTGTGCAGTTTTGGCCACTGTAGTTCAGGGAGACTGAGCTGATTGCAGAAAGTGCAAAGGAGAGCAATGGCAATGGTCCAGAAATGGTGCCAAGTGGAAAAGGCTGAAAAGTCTAAACCCAAAAAACTGTGTTAATAAGATAGTCTGTACCATGGTGTAGAGGCTAGGAAGACATGATAGTGATTATCTAATATATAAAACAGGAAGGGAATAATCTCAATTCTAAGTCCATCTGGGCTACTAGAGTCTTAAATTAGAGCACCAGAGTAGGCTGCCCAGAGTTGAAGAATACCCAGCATTAGAGGGTTTTGAGCACTAGTGCAAAATCCCACATGGGGCTTGGGGAGGAGCAGTCAGGCCAGTCAGTGATTCTGCCAGCCCCACCTCTAACAATTTCCAGGAGTGGATAGTCTTTGGGATTCAACTCACAGCTTGCATCTAAACATCTCCAATACTGGAGGCCATTTCTCGGTGAGGACAACTGAGCCAATCAGCGTAATTGTATCTTTAACGAAATAGGTTTGGTCAGAAAAAGGAGGGAAGACATAAACTCAGTATCAATTGAGCCAGTTGGGTGATGTTAGAATTTGCTTGCGGCCTACCTGATGTTGTCCCATTGACAAAAGTGGAATCTTGTTGCAAGCTTTTGGGAATCTGCTGCTACAAGTTTCCTCTTGCAGCTTACTGAGCGACACCATGGCTCTGAATACTCACACTCACTCTTTGTCCTCTGTTAACCTTGACAGTATCCTCCGCTCTAGTATCCTTTACGGACTGTCCTGGTGTTGCAAATGCTGCTTGCTTCTTGCTCTTAGTAGAAATCCTCACCTCAAGTGCCTCTTTGGCTGTAATACCCCGATACCTACCGTTCCCTGCCTTCCTTTCTAGAAATGCAGCTCTGCTGTCCTCCAATTCATGTAAGCCCTCACCTTAAAGCTCTTCCCAGGGTTTTATATCATGTGGTTTTGTAGCCGTCTCTTTTTACTAATGTCTTCCCTTCTGGTCTTGGTCTCTTCCCAGGACTCTCAATTTGCCACCCTAGACTTCCACACTTCATCACCCCAAATCAGTGTCATACATTTGCCTGGCTGCCCACAAAGCTGAGCACTCACCACAGGAAAAGGAAACTATCCGTCAGCTCAAGTAAAATGCAAAGCAGCAGCTCTGGTAGTCCTCAGCAATCCCATCTGAATTCTTTCTCTCTTCAGATTAATTCATTTCTGTCTTTTCATGTCCCAGTCTCCTACTGGTACAGCAGAATAGGTGGCTACAATGGTGCCTCCTGACCTTAAACACCCAAAGATAATCTATGAAGGGGGGTTGTGGCACAGGTAAAAACCACACACCACATTTTCATATAAATGCTGCATTTATATATGCCTTGATATGCTCGTGCACAGTGTAAAACAGTCTGACTTGGGTATGTTCACTTGTTTTACCATTTGTTGGGTTCTTGTTAACTGTGTACTGATTTCACACTGAGTTCCTTGCTGCAATTTGCATTGTTATATATGTCAAATATATAAAACATTGCCTAGCTGTACTTTTGTTAGATGAGATTTCGCATGCCCACACACAAGGCCATGTGCCCCACAGAAAATGCTGCAGCGTCCCCAGCCAGGGAGCTCCAGCAGAAGAAATGTTATGACAGTGCAAACATTTACCTGTGTTCCAGGCGTGATAGGAAGTGACACTGCAAACAGACATGTTTGAGCAACCTGGTCTAGTGGAAGGTGTTCCTGCCCCTGGCAGAGGGGGCTGAATGGGATGGTCTTTAAGATCACTTCCAACTCAAACTAGCCTATGATTCTATGATTCTTTGTAACCTGTCAAGGCCTCAGCTGTACTCTTGGGCCCATCAGCTTGTCTTTTAACCAAAAGCAGTCCTGAAGCTCTCTGCTCCCCAAAGCCTGAAGGCATCTGCACACAGCCAGTGTCCTCGATGATGAAACCTGCATAACCTGCCTGAAATCCCCCAAGCAAGCCACCCTAGAAGCGCTGACCCTGTCTGCGTGTGCATGTCGATCCTTATTGCCTCCAGTGAATATAAAAGCCTTCAGTGCCAGTGCAAACATTGCAGTGCAATGGTGGAAAACATTAGAGACAATTAACAGAAGGTCCCAAAGAAATAAAATTGTAGCTAAAGGAAGCTATCCCGAAGAGCACAACATTTGAATTGTTGTGGCTTGAACCATAACCCAAAACAGTCCTGAGTTTCGGGTTTCAAAAACTTGAAATGAAAAGGAAGAAACGAAATATCCAGAAGGATGGAAGACAAAGGAGTGAAAGAAGTAACTGAAATCAGAAACTTCCAAAAGAGGCATTTTATAGTCAGGCTTTTTGAAGACCATTTTTGTTGATTGTACCCAATAGGGTCCTGGTATTTGCTAGGCATCACCATAATAGAGTTGTAGAAGAAAAAGATAAAGGATAAAATATACAGTCCAGAGGAAAGGAAATTTCAAAGCCTGAGAGAAAGGGAAAAGAAAACAAGAGAGGGACATATTAAAGCTGGCTGAACTGTCTTTTTTAGTCTTTGATAAAGTTACGCCATATAGATTTTAGAAATTTAAGAAACACAAAAGTTTGGGATAGTGCAAAGTCCTGAGGCAATGAAGATTGCATTTGTAGGGTAGCAGATGCAGTTCCTAGACATCCTACACCCTGGGAGGTGACTGAGACCCTCTCCTCAGGCTGGTTCACAGCTGAGCACCATTCCAAGCCTGGGCCTGTCCCAAAGCATGCAGTTGGCTCAAAGTCATGCCATGTGGAGACGTGGCCCTTAATGCAGATCTCAAGCTGGTATCCAGCCCCTGCCACTGCCAAGCCCAGCCAGTGCACCCTGTGGGTCTCAGGAAGAGGAGCCACACCTGATCAGTGCTTTGCAACAAATGGAAAAATCCGCAGGTCATCTGCTAATGGTGCTGCTGTCTCCAAGATGGGTAGCAGCAACAGACACTTAATGAAGTTAAAGGTAAAACAAACCTTGTGTGAATGTGCCAAGACTCTAAAAGTGCTGCTGAAAAAAAAGGCATCAGTGCTCAATATTGACTGCAAAAAACCCCTTCCACAGGTTTGTGTGCACACATGGATATGTGCAGAGGAAGTTTGAAATACTGCTTGCTGACGTCCTGCTACCACAAAGGGCTGTGCAGCATCCAGCTCCTGCAGCACAGGCAGGTCACTCACACCGTGTGCATCTGTGTGAGTCCCCCAAGGCCACCTCCAGCTCCAGCACACCAACACCTGTGCACTCCGTGAGTCTTGCAGTGCCAGAGCTTGCCGGGTCCTGGCAACACCAATTCTGCCCCATCCACAGCAGCCCAAGATTTTGAGCCCACCCTACACATGTGCCCAGGCACCCCAGCCCTCCATGCCAAGGGGCAGGGGGTGGCTGGCACCTGAGGACAGCGTCACAATTCTGTTGTGGGGTGATTAACAGGGGATTTCTGTACTGGGGAAGGTTATGCTGAGCTCATTTGGGACCATGTCCAGCTCATCACTGCTGCGTTTCTGAACACCTCCCACTGCGTGGTCGGAAGCTGCTCTTGTGGTTGGCTCCACTGGCATTTACAAACCATCTCTAAATCAAGTGGAGACATAAAGACAACATTGATAATCGTGAGGCTGAAAATACAATATGCAAACAAAATATGCTGAAGCCCCATAATGGCCAAGCAGTTGAAAGAGAAGAGCATGTACAAATGTGACCAAAGAAGGTAAAAAACTTTTTTGAGTGCTGTTTGTTACAGAGAGAAGAAACTCTCTGTTAAGGAACCAAACATGTGAAAACCTTGAGTTGGTTAAAAACACGCAGAGCATTACATGTGCACTGGGAGGGAATGTGGTCTGGGCATTGCCACAGTTCAAGAGAGTGCCCTTTCATGTGTTTCCCAGGAGCCTGGACAGTTACTCGATTTTATATGAGAACTTCAGGCTGCATCCTTCAGGAAAAGAGAGGGCATAAGTGAGCCAGATAGGTGAGCTGACTTGTGACTGCTGTTCCTAAATGAAGCAGGAGAAAACAAGGAAGGATCTGGTGGAGGGAGGGAAAAGTCAGCTGTGGGCAGGCCTCACCATGTGGGGCTGTCACTTTTCCTGCTCACACCATGCTACCTCTCTCCTCCAAGCTAGCTTCCCACCAGTTTCATTCCTCCAACACCTCATCCCTCACAGACGTACTTTTCTGAAAAACAGTGTACAAATATGCTCTCTGAGGGATGGGAGCAGAAACCATAGCTCAGGGCTGTTTCCCCATGCAGGTACCCCCTTGCATCCCTCTGCAGAGCTGTAGGGTCTCAGGCAGCAGCAGGCCAGCTTCTCACCTTTGCTCTTCACTTCCAGTACCCTGTTTACAAAACTCAGTAAAAACCCCTCAAGGCTAAGGAGTTAAACTTTGGCACTGGGGGAGAGAGTTATTCATCCTCCACAGCTGGTAAGTGTGCCCACTGACCTACATAGTGCCAGCAGCATCAGAGATGGGCAGCAGATCTGAAAGGCTCGGCACAGACACCTGGCCTTTCCCACAGGAAAAACACAGGGTGTAAATGTGCCTCCAGGAAGGTGTCAGTGGCAGGGACACTGGCTAGCACCTATACATGCCCCAAGGCAGCCTCTGCTGTTACTCCAGCACTAGAAAAATGACGTAACAGCAGTGCTTTCTTGGAATCCAGCAGCATCCACCCATCAGGCTGCATAGGATGCCCACATGCAAGGCTGCAGGCTGGGGCTCCTCTTCTATTTCTGCTATCAGCGCAAGAAAACTGAGATGGAAGCCAACAGGAGATAAAACGCAGACAAAGGACTGCTGGAAAATAACAGTTGTATTAACTCTTAGGACTAACCTTAGGTGTCAGATGAGTCGATGCCTCTCTTTTGAACATATGAACCATTTTGTGGGTGTAACAGCAATACACTCCATAATCCCTTCCATATTTGGCTTTATTGGCTTATTGTGCAGACCCATTAGAATCAGGATCATCTCTTATGAAGCTGTTAATGGGATGCAAATTGCATGAAAGATTTCTCTGCATCAATAGCGAACAACCTAGTAATACGTTCTTGCATAAAAATCTGCATAAAAATCTGCTACAAAAGACATACTTTGAAAAAAGCAAAAATCCTGCATGACTAAGGAAGAAATATGCACACCACAGGAAAATGAGTATCAGGATTGGAAACAGACATGACCTGTCTTAGACCTGCTTGATACCAAAGAACAAATGTGCCTTTAACTACTGAGGTATCCCAAAGATGTGATTCACACCATATCATGGCTAGAGCCAGGTAAAGAAAGTGCAATTAATATTTTATGCACTGAAAAATGCAGTTTCAGTCTGACCAAGCCTGAATCTGTGCTGAATTTAGCAAAGAGCCATGGCCAAAATATATATGCTGTTTGAATTAAATTCTAAGTCTAAGCATCCTGCTCTATGTAATGCATTTCTACTTTTCATGCTAAAGTGATGCTTCATGACTGAAATTTGAGTAAGGTAGAAACACCTAAACTAACTAGCATGAAGTGCCAAGCAGTAAGTCAAGAGAAATGTTGTGCTTTATCTGCCACATCACTTTGGAACTGTTTTTTCTTTTTAATGTGGACATCAGTGTGACTGTGATTTCAGTCCACTATTTCCAGCAAGCACACAGCTGGAATGAACCTGTTATTGGTGTTCAGCCCGTGCCACCTAGACTGGCTGCCTTGCCCATGTGGCATAAGTGGCAGAATCCCCAGCACCTCCATGCACCATCCATCTCTCACATCGTGCCATGGATCTGCCTGTTCTGTCTCCAGTCCTGTGCAGCCACAAATGTCTGGCACCAGAGTGCTGAGAAATACCAGGCCAGGCAGAGCTGGAGATGTGAAGCCCCTCCAGCTTGTCACAGTGGCAGTGGGCAGCCCTAGGGATACCTGCTACAAAGAGCCTGGAAGACAGAGAAGAAAAGCAGCATTGCTGAAATTCCTTGACCTTTTTCTGCCCAAATCACCCAGGCACAACAGGAGCCCAGAGTTTCCCTCCAGGGACACTACTCTGTCTCAAGCATGAAAGACCAGGCTTTTCCTGAAATAACATCCAGCTCTTGCTTTGTCTCCTGCTGGGCTCAGCTGATATACATGGAGGAGCCTAAATAAAGAAGTGCTGAACTCCGTGCCTAGGCTTTTCCTCACCGCTATCTGCATTCTTTTGCATTCATTAAAAAACAAACAAACCTGTTTCCTGATAGCAGGGAGGAAAATCACAGGGCTGGGTTATTTGGTTGAGGTTTTTTTTTCACTTGCAAAAGGCACTTGAACATTGTGGAGAGAAGCACCTCTGCAGGAAATAGACGGGGAGATTCAAGTGGCTCAAGTAAGAGACAAATGTGATGGGAAAGCAGAACAAACAAGAAATCCACTATCTCCATCTCTCAGGAATAGAAGGAGGGAAAGAGAAATGGGAAAAGAAAAAAAGCACCAGTACTGCTCTACCAGCCAGGTCTTAGAGAGGAACCAGCACACTCCCAGTCTGGTCCAGAGACCTGCCTCTGACAGGCTGAGTGGATGCCAGCCAGAAAGGTTGGGGAAAACAGTCCCCTTGTTTTGCAGTGACAATTAGATCTCTAAGAGAGAGCTGAAAGAAATGACGAGTGTAGAAACCCACAGCCAACAGCAACAGCCGCCTCCAGAGGATGACAGGGGGACAAAGATAGCACTGGAGGCTGCAGCACTCCTTGGCGCAGGGCTGGCCAGTGGCGGGAAGTGCCTCACATCCTCTTCTCCGCATTGTTCTCCCAACTCCTCCGGTGGCTGGGAAAGTTTCTTCCAGCAATTTACCCCATCCTCACCCTGCAGCTGGCCAGCCTGCCGCTATTGATTCACTTCCCCAGGCATTTCTCTTACTGTCATGCTCTTGTGGCATCAAAGCAGCCACTGGTCTCGGGCAGGGGGGTGGCCGCAGGCTTCTCACTGTCGGAGGAAACTTTTCCTGCATACCAACATTTTTTAACCATAGGGAATGGCAGTGGTAAATGAACGCTCAACCAAGATACAGGTGGATTTAGGAAGCATTACTGCTGCTTTCTATGAGAGGAGACGCCTTTCAGTACCCAGAGCCACTCCATTATGTGTAAGGCTCTTTTTCCTTCCCTCTCAGCACAAAATAAAAATCATCAAACAAAGAGTCCTGGGTTTAGATGCATAAATGGATCAAATTGTTGTTAATGACCTTGTTTGGTCTATTGTGCCTTTGTTTTCCACCCCTGCCTGCACCAGAGCAGGTAGTGTGTTTAACACTGCAGTCAGGGTGACCTGACTTAGGGCCATCCTGGTTTTATTCTTCTCTTCATGAAAAGAGTGGGTCCTTGGAAGAGGGCTGACATCCTGCAGGACAAGTCTGGGTCTCACTGCCAGGGAGCTACGGATGATTGCTAACATGTCATGTCAAGATAAGTACAGGCTATGGTGTGGGGGACTGGAGGCTTTGAGAGAACGGCGTGCAGGCACAGAGCTTTAACACTAAGGTTACAATTAAACGTCACCTGGGGCTGGCTGTTTAAGTAAGGCAAGTCTTGTTTAACTGCAGGAAAGAACATCTTGTAATAGAAATCTAATTACGTTGAACAGTACCCAATGTAAAGGTTATAGTTTATGGATTAACAGTGAGAACTGACACTGTGAACTGGGAACTCATCTGGAATTGGCTGAAGGGGAAAAGGACATGCTGGTAGTTAATTATTTTGGGCACCAGTAGGATGCAGTTATGGAAAGACAAGCATAATCCCAGGATGTGCTGGAGAGTGTGTTCAGCAGAGAAGGTGAAAAACAGAGATGCTGACATGCACAGATAGGTACTGAGATGCTGAGTGCCATGGGGAGTCGCCCAAGGGAACCTCTCTCCCTTCATCACCATGTACAGGAGAAAGCTACAACAACACAATAACATTTCTCTGTATGGCACAAGAGAAACTGATTTGTTCATGACTGTAAAGCAAAAGGTCCCTCTCTGGCAGAGCAGTGATATGCTGGACCAGCCCAACAGTCAGAGCACGGGGTACAAGAGCCACAGTGAGCTTTGTGACAGCCAGGTTGGATCAGGACAAAAGCAGTGAGAGGCAGTGTCTGCCACGGAAGAAGCCAGGATTCAGAGGGCATTCATCCTCATCCCATGAACCTAGGGAAAAAATAGAAGCTGAAAATGGAAAATTTGTGTGGCTGTTTGAACTGGAAGGAAAAAAAGTCCTACTAATATGTCACTGCAACCCTTCTAGAGCTGGATGTAGCCAGCCTTTGATCCCAGGCCTTTCATGCACTCGCTAAAAGGCACCATGGCTGCAAGTCCTCTCTTGTGTTATTGCTTACTTGGCTGAAAGATGCATGGCACTGTAAAGGGTATGTCTTGAGGGCAACCAGGGGGAAGGAAGAATGAAAGAAAATTAAAGATTTCATGGCAAAGACCACCAAGCGCCTTGAAGGGCGGGCGAGCGGCAGACACTGGCACAGGGTACGGGGATACTGTGGAGGTGACCTTGAGTGGCATCTTTAAATATAGCAGATGCCACCGTACTTCCCACTCTGCAGGCTTCTTGCTCCCTCCTTTGTCACATCCCCTACAGCACTACATAGGTTGTAAGTAATTTAAAACCACAACTAATTACTTCAGGGAGATGTTTAAGTACCTGAGTCTTCAGCAGATACAGGACACTTACAGTGCTGCAGGCATTGTAATGCAAGAGCAGAAGGTCTCCTGGTGGGTGCCTGTGCCAAAGGAGCCAGCAGCCCCAGCACCAGTGGCACAGGGAGGTCACCCATCAGCAATCCCCACAATCAGCCTCTTGTGTCAGACGTGTGAGAAAGCTCTCCCTTTCCTGTCGCACGCTGCTGAGTGCTCTGGCAGCTGCGGGCCCCCTCCAACACCCTGGCAGGCCTGAATAGACAGAGCCGCCCCAGAAACACCCAGATGTGTGCTGGGTTACTTGGGATTTACTGGCACACCATGTGCGAGATCAGCATCAGGCCAGGACGGTGCTGTTGAGTTAATCTGGTTTTTGTTATCTAATTTCCTTACTTTAACTCTTTTTGTCCCCCCAGCATCTTGAAAGGAAAGAAAGAAGAGATTCAAGGTGCCAACATCTTCAACTCCTTTAAAGGGTCTCTGATATTCGCTCCCTGACCTGCGCTCCTTGCTGTAAAAGCTCCCCATTCCTGTGATTTAATGCACGTGCCAAAACAAGATGCCAATTACACTGGTCTTAATGCAAGGTGGCTCCAAAGACACTGCCTGCGAGCAGAATCTGGCCCTCTGTAGCAGAGGTTGCTGTGCAGACTCAGAGATGAGCAGTATCTGCCTGACTTATGACACCTCAGCCATTTCATCCGTCTTGCTCCCTCACTCCAGAGCAGGAGCACAACTTTGCCAGCCACAAGTCTCTGCAGCAAGGTCCACACATGCACCAGTTGTTGGGATTCAGTTCCTGTGGCTTTTATGAAGGACCACAGACTGGAAAAATCACTGGGCTGTGAACAGTGTGGACCCCTCTGCAAATGAGAGTTTACGAAGGACCCATTTATTTCCCCTTCACTGAGAGGCCCTGGCTAAGCTATGGAAGGTGACTTCAGGCAAGCCACAGAGCGTGGCTTTTTGAGCCCGGATACACCACGTCCATCTAGTTCACTGCTCCTCTGATTTACACCCAGCTTCAAGCATTGAGGGACTTTCCCAAGAATGTGGAATTTTTATGGCTCCATCACATTTTATGACAAGCCTCCAGCTTGTCTAAGATCCCCCTGTCAAGTTCCATTTTTCAGGCTCTTTGTGCAAAAATGATACTTAATGGAGGAGCCTCTCCAGTGTGTGCACAAGCAAGGAGTAAAGAATACACAACATACAATCCATAAATAGAGACACTTTAGAGGCTTTTTAAACATTCATGCTTTTTGCATAATTGATGACTTTCCATAACAGATATGGATGATAAACAGCTTTAAATAAAATGAAAATTTATCGTTGTCATATCATTTATCAGCATTATGTTAAACTGTAAAATATGGGAAGAATATTGCCACGATCTCAAACGAAACTGGTGGAAGTAAGAATAATTCAAGAGCTGCATCTTTGGATTCATCAGGGTTTTTGATGAGATTGCCAACAGCCAAGAAGCTGCGCTAGAGCCTAGGAGCCAGAGAAAGAATTGTGTGTCATTGCATAGCCACCGTAAGTCACCAAGCACCTCCTCTGCAGCTCCAAAGGACCAAAAACAAGCCTCTTCTCCAGGGCAGGACATACCATTTAGTGCTCATCTTCTCTAAAGTGGACAGCTATGATTAACCAAAACTCCCAGGCTTCCATTATGCTCCGTAGAGGAGGTGGGCACTTCCAGCAAGAGATTTGCCCCACTGAACACACACACACATATATATATATATGTATATATATGTGTGTGTGTGAGATGCCTGTTGCTCCTTATGCTGTGAGAGAAGAGAAATTATGATTAGCTTGGATCATTGTGTGACTTTCACACTTACACAGTCAGCTGAGATGAATCCCACCTCTGAGAAAGACAGAGATTTGCCAAGGGATTTTAAGTCACTCCAAATTCCTTTGAAGCGGGGAGGGTCCTGTGTCAGGAAAGTAAACAAAATTTCTTAGTTGTGATGGCAATGGGTGTCCCGAGGCACTTCAACAGCTCAGCACAAGCTGCTGAGGAACCTCCTGTGCCCTCAAGCTTCACGTTCCCCGTGATTTTTCAAAAATAATTGACAGAGGCTCAGCAGGTCAGCTAACTCTCACAGGGTCCACCCTACTGCAGCCTGCTCGTGCAGATAGGTTTGATTTTTCCAAGTATTCCCATATCATCTTTTTGCTGATATGTTTCTTGACAAGGTCAACAAAGACAGACCAAACAACCACACATAAAAAACCCACCTTCAAAAAAAGTTAGGAACCATTAAAAAAAAAAAAAAAAAGGATTTTTTTACAATTCGCCAGCAGCTTTTTAAACCCATGGAGCGAGGTTTTCACATCACTTGAAATACAAGCTGTGCTTGAGAGATGAGGGGTAGTAAGTGCTTTCCCTCACCAAAGGCCAGCCAGACTGTGAACAGCAACCCAGCGAGCTGCTTCTGCAGGGCACCCCAACCCTGAGCTGAGGGAAGGAGGTTCAGGCTCCTGGACACAACCACAGCTGTGCACCATCGGGCCCCCCCCCCCCCCCCTTCCCTTCCAGGCGGAAATTTTCGG
>VZTE01002845.1:406180-649387 GCA_013397775.1 Eulacestoma nigropectus
CTTCGAGGGAGCTATTTCAGCTTGTCAGACCCTTCCTCACCACTCAGAGCATGGCTCCTCTACCACAGCCAGTACAGCTTTTGCTGCCCAGCCCCAGTGTGAGACTGGAACAAGAATATGTATACCTGGAGGAAGCTGGGTTTACCATCAATCCACATGGTTTTAACAAAGAGCAAAACCTCCCAAACAAACTTGCTCGCTTTTATTTTTTTTTTTTACTGAATTTGCAAAGCCTGTCCCTGACCTCACAGGACTGCTGCTCTGGCTCCTCCCAGCCAGGCAGCCTGTGAGGCATCCTGCTGACTCCGCTTTGGCGGGAGTTCATGCCAGCAGGTCCTCCAGCAGGACCGGGGCCTAGAGAACAAAACATCCAGCCCAGCAGGCCTGGCTCCGAGCACCAGCCCTGAACTCTTGTGCAATCTTCCTTGAAACGAATTCAACTTGGCCAAGAGCAGAGCATTTGCGCATGGCCCGAGAGCTGGATTGAGTACCATAAACAAAAAGAAACAAAAAGAAACAAAAAGAGAGGAAGAGCGCTGGGTCCCAGGGCAAGGAGGAATGCAGGCATCTGACCCAGGCCAAGCTGTGCTGAGCACTGTGATGAATGCCTGAGGCAGAGGGGGTGCAGTGTGCGAGGGGACGCAAGAAACCAGTGGGGAGCCAGGGACTGGGACTCGCCCCTGCTGCGGCTGGGAGCACAGGGCGGAGGCACTCATGGCCTCTTTGGCTCCATATCAAGAGCTGCAAGTACAGGGACACAAAAGAAGGGAAATGGGGTGAGAGGACAAAAAGGGACTTGGAATATGACCACAAAAATGTATTCCTCTGGGGTCAGTTCAAGGTGGTGGGTGAGGGACATCCCTGCACCTCCCAACAGAGGAGGACACTTGCATGAGAATCAGCTGCAGATTATAACTTCCATGAAAGACAAGAGGTGCTCACACCAGTTTTGTGAATGTGATGGAGGAAAAGAGACTGCTTTCCATGAGGTTCCTCAGGGATATAACTTGGGCCAATCCAGCTATTTTGCTACACAGGCAGTTTTTGCTCCATCCAGCTCAGGCACCCAGCTGGGTATAAGGCATCCTGTGACTGTACTGATGATGCTCCTTGGAGGGACAGGATCGAGAACGCCCTGCTCAAACTGACCTGGCTGTTTGCCCTTTTGGAGTTGCACTGAGAAGTTCCCTCACCCAAACCTCTCACCTGCTCCTATGCAGGGAGCATGGCCAGGGGAAAGGCTCCGTGTAGCCAGGGTGTTTCTATGCCTCAGCAGTCCTACTTGGCCAGAACAACCCCTTCGGGCCATTAGTAGTTGGTGTTAAATAGAGTATCCCTCCAGCTGTGTTTTCCTGTGCCAGCCACTGAGCTCACACTCCCTGGCCCAGAGCTGGAGAAGCACAGAGCTGTCAGGGAGCCACCACCGTTGCAGCCCACGGAGCCTCAGTCCAGCACCAGGGAGGCTTTCTCCACCCAGAGATACTTTGCCCATGTATGACAGAACCAGGCCAATGTGGGGCAGATGGCAACAAGAAAAGGAAAGCAGTAAATTATTAAAGGATTATGACTGACCTAGGGAGATAGTGAAGTGAGCCCAAGACATCTAGTTTGCCTAGAGGAATCAGGAGCCCACAAGCAGCTGGCACACTGGACAGCAAGCCTAGAGCCTAGAGACAAACTGCTGAAGCCAAATGCAGGGCAAGATGCACTTCCTAACAGCAAAGTGCATTAGGCAGTGACGAAGTTTCCCAAAGGAAGCCCCATCACTTGAATCACTGGAAACAAGGCTGGACAAAGTACTGGATCATGTCCAAGAGGGGATAACTCTTCATCAGCAAGAAGAGAGTAGTGAATAAGATGAATACTTGAGTGTTTTCCATCTCCATGAATCTATGTATCTAATGCACTCACTGCTTTTTCAATGTCTGAAAAAAAATGTAAGTGCCTTTCCTGTGCCATCAGCACATCTCAGCATGGAGCCACGATGGGGAGAGGCCTGGGTGGCAGCACACAACCATCTCCTTTGGTGCCTGGGAGCAGAAGAGACAAGCGGCTCTTGGGGTTTTTTGCAAGCAGGCAGGGAATGCGAGCAGCGCTCTGGTTTCTCTGCCCTCCAGCATTGCAGCAAGCCCCTTGCCCACAACCAAAGCCCCAACCCTGCTCTGCAAAGCACTTGAGGAGCTTTGTCTTGCACTGTAAAGCATGGCTGAGTCTTGCCTTGCTCCCTCAGAGGAGGGAGCCAGAGGAGCCCAGATATCAGCCCAGCCTCCTCAGCTGGAACGGGCAGGTGAGGGTTGCCACTGCACGGGGGTTAAGCTGTCAGGATTGAGGTACATCACTTTTGTTTCTTGGTGCCTTCTGTTTCCCATGAAATCTCTGCCTCTGGAAATCTGTGCTTCCCTGGGGAAGCCCCACCTCCAGCCTTGGTCCCTCCGCAGCCAGGCTTATGCACCCAGCGGAGGGCAGTTCCCATCCTGGGAAAGCCACTCATAGCATCATGGCCTCTCTCCTGACAGCTGATTCTGTAATTATTTGGTTGCTGTTAATTGCTAATTAATTACAGAGTTATGTTATTAACAGGTGGACCAGGGTGGCATGGCTGACGCCAGGCACAGCAGCGCCTGGTAAAATCATGTACTTCATCATGGGGAAGGGCACTACAGAATTTTTTAGGCCATTGACTAGTTAACCATTAACAACTGGTAAAATCCCAGGCCCCTGCACAACAAGGCGAGTCCTCTTGGCGCTGTTAGAAAATCCTATTTCTAGTGGGTTATGAAACAGAGGTTTTGATGTGCTGCCAGGTTTGATGTGGAGCTCTGGGAGCTGAACACTTGCTGCACTGTCAGCTGCCGGCCGAGAGCCGCTTACATAAAGCTTTCCTAGCAACCCTGCTTTGCCGTCTACATTTGTCTGTCCATCTGTCTGTCTGTCCACCTCTGCAGTGGAAAAACTGAACGACCCAATGAGGAACTGGACTGGCCAGCTCTTCCCATGCTGACTAACATCCAGTGGTCTGCGGCAAGCCTTGAGCTGGGGAGCTTTTCCATCACTGAGCAACACTTCATGCAAAGCCCACCGTCCCCTTTGGGCCCCTTCCCTGCGTCTGCATCAACAGGAGGAAGCAAGCATCACATCCTGTGGCCTGCGCCAAGGAAAACAGGAGTGCTGCCGGGAGGGAAGGAGGTGTGGGAGTAGGGAGGCAGCCCTGATGCCCCAGCTGGCCTCGGCCTCCCCTCTAAGGGCTGCCCACCTCGTGGTGGGGGGAGATGCTGGCACCCCTTGGGGCTCCTTTGGGAAAGGGACATGACTCTGTTGTTTGGTTGGCAAAGACACCAGGTGGAAAGAGGAAAATGCCCAGGATAGAAAACGTCCAGAAGCTGAAAATGGGTCTGGACTTTGACGGAAAAGGCAGAAAATTCAGCGGTTTCTCCTGCATGTCTTTGTCCCCACTCCCCATGGCTAGCAGCAACTAAGAACTCTCCTAAGCAAAGTCGTTCCTTTACAGGCAGAGTTTCCTCCTGCACTACCCCACAGCAGCCCTGTGGGCCCCCATGTGCCCCCCTGTGGGCACCTCTGGCTGGGTGGTCCCAGCCCTGCAATTTTGGGGGACCAACAGGGGCTGCATCCCACTCCAGGGCCCTTTAAATCGGTGCCCAAGCCAAGAAGATTTTTCTGTGGAATTTCATAAGGAAGCACATGACGAGGGCAGTTGGAAACCACAGCTCTTCAAGCACTGATTACAGCCCACTGAGGAAAAGGAGATTTTTATCTTGCAGGAATTCAATTATGAGACCAGAAAAAAAAAAAAAAGAAGAAAGAAAAAAGAGAAAAAAAATGCAGTGCGCCTGGCTTGGTTAGCCTGAGATTTCTGCACTTTGGGGGCTTTAATTTAACAAGAAAGGTGTGCAAGCATTACCTAAATCATCGTGCTTGCTGGTGTGTGCGCGGTGGTGGTTTTTTTTTAAGAGGGGGAAAAAAAAATCCACCCCCAAAGTCACCCTGCTGGCAGCTGAATGCAGCAGGGATGATGTCATTGGAACAGTTGGAGGAGAAAAGAGAAAAACAAGTCTGTGTGTGCTAATCCTGTTTGCTGCCCTAAAGGGAATGGAAAGCCGCCAAGGCGAGGAGTTCTGGGAAACCATATAAGGGTGCCAAACAAGCGCCGCCGCCAACACGGGGAACTGACATCTTTGTTCTCCCCAGCTCGGCAGCCGGCCAAAGGCCTCATTTCGGCGCTGCAGCATGATTACACTGGACATCTGCCAGCTGAGCGCTGAGCCCCTTTTCTTCTCCGTAAGCTTTTTGCCAAACATGTAACAGTTGCCATGGCAGTCGCAAGTAAAGTAGGAAAAAAAATAAAAAAATAATGCGCACGTATAGATAGAGAGGGAGATAAAAAAACCAACAAGAAAGCAGAGGCACGCCTTGCTCCAGATGCGCCACATGTGTGGGTATAAAAAGCAAGCAAACTTATTAATCAAAGATTTCGGGGATGGAGGGAGGGCGGGCGGCACAGGCGGAAAGGTGACGTGAGGATAAAACAATAAGTTCACACAGGCACACGCACACCGCAGCGGCCAGGCAGGCAGTGGTGGGCTAACCCAGTGGTCTCCTCCCCTGCCTGCATCCGAAACTGCAGGCAAACAGGGTTTAAAATAGAACATGGTGGCACTTTCACTATTGCTTGCCTGCCTGCCTTTTTTTTTTTCCCTCCTTCTCGTGTGTTAAAAAAAAAAAAAAAAAGAAGGAGCTGTTCTGAGGATGAGAAGGGGGTTATTTATAAGCTCTGCATAGCAGAGGGAAGCAGACAACCCAGATCTGGTGGCGTCTTAAGGCGGAAAATCCCATTTCGGCCTCCGGTTCAGGCCAAATGGTATTATTTTGAGTTGTGCTCTAAACAGTTAACAGCCAACCACCCAGTAGTCCCATGTTTATAGCAAGCATTTCATATAACTATGCAAGTGCTGCCAGACCCTGATGAGCAGATCTACGCACATAATAGAAGAGGTGTGGTCCCTGCTAGCTTTCTTTTTCCACCCTGAGAGGCACGGGCTAGTTTCGTTTTACAAAATGGCTATATACAAAAAAGTTCCCTGCCCAGTGAGCTGGACATCATCTGACTGTTTATAATCGTGTCTCTTCTCCCCACGCCCACCCTACAGGCACTGGGACAGTCACTGGGCAATGGTGGCCGTGTTTGCAGCCAGCCCAGCAGCCGCTACGGCCGCAGTGTGTTTGCAGGCAAGGCTGCACTGACAGGGCAGATAACACTGCCCAGGATGGCATGCAATGCCCAGCCCATTCCTGGTGCACCGTCCTCTTCAAACCCCCAGACAGGCTACCCACCTGCCCTGAAGACATTAAGAGAGTGTAGGACATCGCCGAAATAAGAGGGCATCCCCAGACTGTAGGAACTGCTGGAGCAATCCTGATCCGAGCAGTGCCGAGTAGCTGCAGCCACTCAGAGACCAGCCCACCTTGAGCAAGCAAGCACTGGGAAGGCAAACAGCCCCCACACAGAACCGTGAGCAAGTTGGGTCTGGCCCCCAAGAGCCTGCAGCAGTTCCTCTGATGGCACCACTGCAGCGTTGTGGGCAGGGGGAAGACGTTGGCTGAAATGCAGAAAAAGGCAGCCACAGTCACGGGCGGTAATGAAGGAGACTGGACTCCCACCCTGCCTCACTGCTACCTTCCTGCATGGCAATGAGTCAGTTAGCTACGGTTTGCTTCAGCTTCCCATTTGTGAAAAAAAAAAAGGATGGTTTTCCTCTGTATCTCAGAGACGGGCTAAGCATCTTAAATCATTAATGTCTGTAAAGTGCATTCATTTCCTCAGATGGAAGCTCCTACTGATGTGTGAAGTATTATTAGGATTATTATTGCTAATAAATAAGGAAGGCAGGGCAATTTTATTTCTTGGTAGGCTTACACAGAGCACAAGAATGCAGAGACTGGGGAAGATGTTAATTTGTACCAAAGGTGACCCCCTCGCCAGTGCTAAGCTTAAAGGCAGCATCTGTAAAACACAGAGAGAAACCCCCTGGAATCCTGCTGGGTCGCTAGCCCACTGGAGACCTCCCCAGGAGTGCTGACCTCTGGCAGCCCCTGTGGGGCCAGTGGCAGGAGCTCTTGGCCACCGGTGAGTGAAGGCCTGCTCTGCAGCACTGTCCTGAAGTCCACCATGTATTGTGGGTGGCCCAGAGGGGGAAAACTGCAGGAGGTGATTTTTGCCTTTCCTTAGATGCCTGACTTCTTTCTGGGATGCACCTTGTCTAAAGCAAGGGTGGATATTGAGGCATCATACCCAGCAGTCTGAGCAGATGCACCCCCAGTTTTGCAGAACTGAGACATAGCATTTGCTGAGCCAAGAAAAACTGTTTTCCTACACAGGCAAGGGGGAGAGGGAGGGAGGCACCTCTGCAAAGCAATTCACTCCTGTGGGCTGAAGCCAGTGCCTACTGTTCCCTGTGACCACCAAGGCCCTCAGGCACCTGGCATCCCTCACCTAAAAAGTGATGAGCCACTAGGGCTTTCCCCAGGATGGCAGAGCAAGCAGCAGGGGAAGCCATCACTTGCTTCTTTGGTGCTCAAGTGGGCTATGTGGGGCTTCACACTGCATCTTAGCCCCTGTCTAAGGGATAACCCTCCTACTGTGTGATTGTTGCTAACTGGAGGTTTGTAACCTATCGAAAATTTTGCCAGCATATTTTCATATATTAGAGCATGGCTGTAAAAAAAGAAATTTCAGGATGGTGGATTAATGTTACTTGGTTCTGGCCAAGTTAATAAAATATGGTCTGAGTTACTGCCAGGCTGCTTAATTTGCTTTTATTCAAAGTGGCTGGATAATTTCCCTGAGGTTGGCTCAGCGGGAAGCAGAGTCAGCTCTGGCTTTGTCTGCTCCTGCATGTCACCTTCCTGGCTGGCAACGGTGGCTGTGTCCCCACAGGGCTGGGAGAATGGGGAGCTGGGGGACTTCCCTCCAGCAAGACAGCATGTGCCAGGGGCTGCGGGGTGACATCCATCTTGGCATGAACCAGGAGGGAGCATGGACTGGGAGCACGTGCTGGCCCAGTCTGCCAGCTGCATGCAGTGTTACGAATGGCACCAAAGGTGGTTTCCTCATGGCTGCCCTTCCTGCAGGTTGGTCCAGGGTGGCCAGGGTAGCCATCAGCCCCATCTGCATTGAAAAGAATCAAACTGTCACCTTGTGCCCCAAAAGCCAAGCCTCAGCTGTGCAGCTGGTCAGTGGCACTCTGGCACTGGGGCATGGTGGCAGGGGCACTGCAGCCTCCTGCAGCTCCTCCCTGCCCAGCAGGGAAGAGAGCAAGGGCTGAGCGTCTTCCCTCAAGGGGTGAGCAACACCAGCAACCTGCATGCTTTAAAGAAAACCCTCACATCTCCTCACCTTGCACTTCAGTTCCAGTGGAAGTGATGTTTGCCAAGGCAGTGGTCTGCCTGTGCAAGCTCTCCTTCTCCCTGGCATCCTCCAGCTGATTAGTTCCCCCCTTGTTTCTAAACCAAATTTTGTTCCTTTGCCCACCTTCACAGCAGAACTAATCACTGGCACACATTATGGTACCTGGCACTAAAAATCAGCGTAGAGGCGCATTCCTGCATGTGCTCTGAATCATCATGAGGTTCCCGAGCTTTAAATGGGAAGCAGAACATGTTGCTTTCTAGATGGACAAATGAAATTTTACGCAGTCCTCTTGCTTCTGAAACAAGCTCTGAATCATGCAGAGGGCGAGGTGCCAGGAGTGGCTCTGCTCTCATCCTGACTCCACCACTTACTTACTGTGTGGCCTCCAGAAAAACCCTGAGGGGGTACATCCTGGTCCTTCCTCCTCCCCACCAAGGCAGGGGACACTTGTGGGGGGACACAGGGCTTCTTGCACAGGGGAACAGAGGAAGGACATACTTCTCATAAGCTGTGATACCATGCTCCCCAGAAAAACATGGCTTTTCAGCTTTCTCTGCCTTTTGCCCTCCTCCTGGGCTCCCGGCAGAGGAGGATGCTCCCAAGTGCCACAGGGTGCCACAGGGTGCTAAGCAGTGGGGCTGGGAGCCACAAAATGAGCTCTGTGAGGCTGCACACATCTTTTGAGCTCAAAGATGTAGATCCTCCTGCTGCACTGATAAAAGCCTGGATTCCTAGGTAAATAGAGTGCATTAATATTTATTTCAAAAAGCTTGGAATCATGATTTAATATTGTAGAAAGGGCTATTCTTACACGGCATTTGCAGAGCTTCTTCTAATACAATATTTTCTAACTTCAGACATGGTAACCCAGTAAGCTCCATTACCATGCTAATACTATATAAAAATGAACCTTTATTATAAATCATACTGCACACCAAAAAGGATATAAATAGAG
The DNA here is from genome assembly GCA_013397775.1 of Eulacestoma nigropectus. Classification (NCBI taxonomy): domain Eukaryota; kingdom Metazoa; phylum Chordata; class Aves; order Passeriformes; genus Eulacestoma; species Eulacestoma nigropectus. Next base: position 414,562 of record VZTE01002845.1, read on the forward strand.
CCCCAGTGCGGCATTGGCATGCCTCATATTTCTCCTGGTTCACATTAAATGAGCCACTAAATTACAGTGTCCTTCTTTATAATATCATCCTCCAAAGCTGAGCATTTTGTGTGTTACGCAGGGCTGCTGTAACAAGAGAAATTAGCATGGCTGGTTTAATTCAGCAAGTCTGCCATGCATGTTATAGGAAGAGTGTTAAAACGAGCTAGAATGAGAAATTTCATTGTCCTTTCAAAAAACTCACCGCTTGGAACGGGTGGTTTGTGTGGGGCTTTGCTAAGGCCTGACCCACAGGCTCTCTGCAGCGGTTTAGCTGCTCCCTCAGCTCCAGCAGCAGACAGGTGAGGGCAAAGGAGAGGACAGCCCACCTCATTCTCCTGCTGCTGCTCCAAGGGTGCGTGGTCCTTGGACACCCTCCAGGGAGCCTGGGGAAGTTTGGTGGCCAGAGAGAGGCACTAGTGGGGCAGAGAAGAAGATGCTGCAGGGGCTGGAGGAACCATCTTCACATTGGGGTCCTGGGTTCTGTGTGCTGCTGGTTCCTCTGCTAACAGTATTGGAGTTATTGCTGATTTAAGTGAATCCAGGTGCAGGCAGATTCAGGTCCTTGCTGAGCAATGCTGGCAATTTTTTGACTTTTCCGGTTCTCACCTGCAGAAACAGGGAGGTATTTTGCCCACAGGATTGATGCCTGCCTGTTTGTAAAACAGCCCAAGCTTCTCCCTGACAGCCAGTGCTGCAGTAATGCAGGCGGTTATTGTTTGTATTGCAAAATAAAAATGCAGTGTTCAGACTGGGGGGGATACAGCTTGACTGTCATCTCTAATGATGGTATCTGACCACACCATAGAAGAAAACCCTCCTACAGTCCTAGGAGCTGCCTATGCCTTCAGGGACACATAAAGTAATTCAGGTCAAAAATGTAGGTTGTTTTATTTAGCAGACAAAGAGGTGGGGAAAGCAAAGAAGGAGAGGGAAAGAGGAAACAGGCTGCTGCAAAAATACGATCTCCATAAAGAGCTTTTCAGGATTTCCCCCCAAAATTTAAAGTGAAATGGAGATGTCTGAGTTTCAACATTTCCTTGCTGGCCTCTCTAGGTCCCAGTTCATGCTGGCAGGGACCCAAGTCAGGTCCCTGCAGGGCAGAGATCAGGATTAGCAAATGGAGTTCATGGCTGGATGTAAGGAGGGAAGGTCCTGGCATAAAGGGGCAGGACCTCTCGGGGGCAGCAGCTGGGCCAGGGGAATCCAGGAGGCCCAGAGTTGGCATAAGCGGTTGGTGAGGAGTGAACCCATGTCAAAGTCACCCAAGCGTTCATTATCTGCAGAACTGGAACACTTCAAGGAAATTTTCCGGCTAAATTGTCTGCGGCAAGGAAATGTGTCCCCTCACGCGTGCTGGGAGGCTGCAGGCTCTGTGGCCTATGAGGATGTCTAGCAGAGCAAACTGTGCTGTGAATAATCAATGAAAACTAAAGGTTTCTATTACCTGCAGTGCTCCATGACCATGTGAGATAATACAGAAATGGCAGGCAGCCTCCTGGAAGTGAAGTAAAACCTCTAGAGTGCAGCCCTTGGCATCATATCCCCTCAGCAAAAATCCCAAAGCAAACTGGGGTTATGCAAGCTGTGAAATACCCAGCCTCAGTGCTGAATTGAGGAAGCTGCCAGGACTACATCTTGCTGCTTCCAGAAATATCTGTCTCCTCTTGGCAGGGCAGGTTATAAATCCCCTGTAGTTTAGTGTACAGACCCCATGAGTGGGGAGGCAAAGGTAGCAAACCTCAGCTGCAAGGCTGAAACCTGAGCAGAGAGCAGGCTTAGGGCAGCTCTGTCCACTCCTCCCACCTCTCCCAAAAAGCAGGAGCTGACCAGTGGAGAGCACAGCCCTTGACCTGCACCAGCTGCTACCGACAGGGATGCTCAAGCACCCTTCCAGTGTAGATCCACTCTGACCTGTACATCCCTGGCTGATGGCTGCTCAGCAGATGCACAGGTATCTCTATACATGCACATTGACCAAATATCACTGCTGTCAGCAGAGTGCCACATTAAGGAGTGCTTGCAGGGCAAGGAAAGAAGAGCTGAGACTGATAGTGAAATCTTCAGCCCCTTCCATCTCTGTCCTCCTCAGCCCCTGGAGAAAGGCTCTCATAGAGAGCCATTAATTTCAAGACCTTGCGTTTGAAATTGCTCTTGCAGAATAGAGATCACATGTGAAGCAGCAATGGGCTCATAAAAGACAGGTGAAATCTGATGTCTTTAGCTATTCCCAGGGCAGAACAGGGTATGACCTGCACAGCCCAGACCACAGTCCTCACTCTCTTAAAGCCTGGAGAGTTTGAGTTGGCCCATGACAGTGACAAAGGAGCATGCAGGAAAACCTGATGGTGTTTGGATCTTGTAATTCAATACAAACCCACTTCTGTAATTTAAGAAACATTTAATAATTAAAAAAAAAAAGAAAATAAAAGAAAAAAAGAAAGAAAGAAAAAGAGATGATGACGTATCATTTATCACAAGGAGACAGTGGTATGCTGCAATATCCCTGGGCAAAGGTTACACTAAAGGATGATGCTGTCATCATTAAAGTGGTGAGCTAGCATCTCTTACAAGCCCAATTTTTGTCTTTCCTCCTTAAAAATCTACATGCAAAAGCAGAAAGTTAGCTATAACATTGATAAAGGAGGTCTGGTCCCAAGGTGGAATTTTTGGTCAGATTTAAAGTAAATCAAATATAACACCTTAAAAATAGCAGTCTTCAGCAAAGCCCAGAAGCCTCAGTGATTTCTTTCTACTTTGCAACCAGAAAGACAACCAGGGTAGAGAGGAGGAGCAGAGAAAGAGAGATTAAAACAGCTTTAATTTTAGGACTTGTCTCATCAAGAGATGGTATATGACACCAAAAATGAGTCCAATTAAAAATGTTTATAACTTGAAGTTGCTTAATTAGCACCTTCAGAAGTTTCACGACGTTTCCCCGCTAACTTCCTCTCTCCTGACGTGCATACATGCAGTGGCAGCTGGTCCTGGAGAGGGAGGGTCAGGGCTGCTCCAACCATATCCCAAGCCTGGATTTTAGTCCTTTGGGGACATATCAACCTCCTAGCAAAGCCTTGGTGATGAAGGGTCTGCAGAGGCTTCCGGAGGTGCTGGACAATGCCCCTTCCACTGTGTCTGATGTTGCGAGCAGACAAACAAGATGTGAGTTCCAACCTACCCCATCAGCCTGGGCTAAGAAACTTGCCCTGCAAGAGCATGTGCTTCCCTCCTGGAACCCCATGCTGGTGCTTGCTTTCTCCTTTGAGCTGTGTTTTCCACCAGTGCCCCAGTACTGATGGCAGGCGCAAGGCTGGCCTCAGCCTTTGTGTCCTGCATGCAGCACCTGTGCCGTGCTGGCCCACGTACAGGGGCAGAGAAAAAAACCTTCTCTCCATCTCCTCATCTGTTGTACACCCTGGAGAGTTAATGAGATGTGCCTCATGAGGACTGCACATTCTGCTTCCTGCTAGGAAACTCAACCCCATACGGGTACCCTCCCAGCCCCTTCCCTGTACCAGTGCCAAAGATGCTCCCACAGACACAGACTGGGAACGGTCAGGGGAACAAACCTTGCCCAGCTTCTGTATTTTGGTTGCCATGGCAATATGCTCATCCCTGTGGGAGTCGTTTGAGGAGCACAGAGGTTCAGAAAACAACAAGGAGAAATGTGAGGATGTGGCACACTGTGACAGTCACAAGGTGGAGAGCCTGACTAAGCAAGAAGGTGACGAAGATTTCTTCTGGCCCTGTCCCTGTAGGAGCCACAGCTGGCCAGCCACAGCATGGCTTTTGGTGGCAGGTTACCATGAACCAGGGGCTGCTGAGCTGCTGCAGGGCAGAAGCACCATAGCTGGGACCTTGCCCAGAAGAGTGACCGCAAAAAACAACCCATTTTAAAATGTTTTTTTTTCCCAAGCCTTTTACAGATGTAGGAGGAATCAGGAATATAAGTAAGGACATTTCACAGCTCACATGAGATTTTCTCTGGCCTGGAAGAATAATGCAAAGTGAATTTCACAGAATTGTAGAATGGTTTGGGTTGGAAGGGAACTTAAAGATCATTTAGTTCCAAGCCTCCTGCAATGGGCAGGAACACCATCAATTATACCATGTTGCTTAAAGCCCCATCCAACCTGGTCTTGAACACTTCTAGGGATGGGGCATCCACGGCTTCTCTGGGCAGCTTGTTCCAGTGCCTCACCCCGCTCACAGTAAAGAATTCCTAATATCCACTCTAACCCTGCCCTCTTTCAGTTTTAAGTGGTCACCCATGTCCTATCACTACATGCCCTGGTAGAAAGTCCCTCTCCAGCTCTCTTGTGGCCTCCCTTCAGATACTGGAGGTCTGGAAATTTCCCCCAGAGCCTTCATGGAGTGCTGACTCTTCCTCGACCATAATCCCTAGCCCTTTTGTGGAATTCACACAGAACATCATTTTTGTTCACATTGATTTGCCAACAACAAAAAATTTGAAGATGTACCGTCCAAACTAACACCTCATCTTGCTGACTGAATGTCTACCTATAATGGGATGGAGAGTATATAAAAGATGTCCATGCTGGATTAAACAGAACACCTCACCTATCAGTCTCTTTCCTTTGGGCCCTGTCTGTACATTGAGTCATGTGTATAAGCTTGCGTTCTGAGGTCCTAAAAATAATAATAATTTACTTATTCATTATAAATTTCTGTTTATAGGCTATACCTACAAGAGATACAGTGCCAGGCCATTAGACATCAAAGGCTGCACGTTACAGGCAATCTCAAAAGAGAAGTCAACATGATTTTCCAGGAGCTCATTTCACTATAACAACAGTAATCCTGAACTTACATAGTGCCTTTGATCCAGGCTGCCAAAGCACTTTGTTCTCTGATGGAGAAACGACATACAAGTTAGGATCCAATTTGCTCATCATTGGCATGGAGTGGGAGGGTCGGTCTTCAACAACATTCAGCAACTCAAACAACAGTTTATACTCATAAAACCAAAGGGAAAATTTAAGTTTAGAGAAGTATGATCATCTTAGAGAGGACTTTGCTAAAATAAATGGAGCTAATGGTCCTACGAATGTGAAGTTAAGGCACACCTTGGAAATCACCTCTGTGGCGATGTAGACCACAGAGAGTGAAAGGTTATGCTGGCTTCTGACAACCAAACCCAGGACTGTTCTGTAACTTCACCACTTCATATTTCCCCTACATTGTTACTCAGATATTAGTGAAAAATTGGCACAGCCCTGGCTCAGGGCAGGGATATTAAGCAGGAAAACTTGAGAGATAGGCATAAGTTGGTTCTCAGTAGAAAGCCAACCTCACATCCTCAGTCACAGAAGAGAGGCTAGACTCTCTGGCCTTCCAGATGATCACATCATGACCAAGACAGTTCCTTTGATGGGTCCTTCTGAAATATAAATTAATTTAATCTCTTCTGATCTTGGGAAATGAAAGACATTAGGGTATTTTGACTGACAGTCACAGAGGGTAAGGGCTCTTTCAGTCTTAGCAAGTAGAGCAGCACAAGAGCAGTGCTGGTGTGCTGTCAGCCCCTTTTACCTGTGACTGAGCAGCCACAGGTTGGAACACCTCAGATGGACACCTGCATCTCCTCTCCTGGCACAGAGGAGCCCAGCTTGCCTGCTGCAATCCTCGTTCATGGTATGAATCATCAAACCACACCTATGTGGCCTGACCAGGAGATGTGTTCCTTTCATCCAAACCAAAATGCTAATGAGAGGCACCTTATGTGTCCTTGTCCTGCCCCCCTGGCCTCAGCTTTGCTTGTACCCTCCCTAAAGCCAGGTTTCTACATGGACCACCTTTGCCTAGCTGCAAGATTGAAGTCTTCACAGGCAACAAGGGAGCAGAGTAGGGGTATCTATGTTTTGAGAAGGCGAACAAACACCCCAAGCTAGAGTCATTTTGGCAAAGCGAAGCAAGTGAAGCAAGGTCTTCCTCAGCTGTGCACGACCGTGGTTGTGGAGCCTGGTTCTGCACCAGGGCAGACTCCTACAGCACACACAGCACCGAGAGCCGCGTGTTGACAGTGGCTTTCCTGAAGCATTTGGCCTTAAACCTCTGTAAACCCCCTATACTTCAGGTTTAAAGCTGCATTTAAAAAAGCCCTTTGCTGCAAGATTCAAGAGATTACCAGTCTGCAGGGTAAACAATAGCTTTTATTTTGCTGCAAACTGATGTTCTTTTCTGGAAGTGGTTAACTCCAAAATGATGCAAATACTATTGTCAGCCCCTTTGACTCTCCCTGCTGACAATCTTATCATTCAGCTAAAATCCCTCTCCCACAAACCCACACTGCCTCTCAAAGAGCCAAGAGTGCTTGTTATCCCCTTCCCAGCTGCCAAAACCCTCCAGCTGCCTTATAATTACCCCTGTAATGTGCTTCTGCATATCCAATACATAGATCTGCAGCACACTAAAAATTTAAGGACAACATAAAATAAAGAAACAACAAATTAAGGAGTACAAGGTGTGCTGGAGCAACGACATTGTTAATTTTTCTGTTTACTTCACTGATAACAGCTATTTTTGATCCAAAACTGCTGTACAATAAAGCTGGATGTCAGGGATTCATTGCTAAAGGTCAGGAGGGACCATTATGATCATCAAGTGTAACCTATTGCATAAGAGATCCAGGGTACCACCCCAGTCATTTCTGAGGCTTGCCCACATCTTCTTTCAGATTTGCAGATGCATTTGTTAGAATGTCACCTAGTCTTGGCATAAAGACTGAAAGGTCTGGAGAGTTAACTAGGATGTTAGAAAAGCCTTGGGGTTTTTTGTTTTGCTTTGTTTTTGTTAGTTACCCTCATGTAACATTTAGACCCTCTTTTTCTCCTCTGCATGGGTTTTGCGTCTGCTTCTAGCCACTGGATTGTACATTTTCCCTCAATGGAAGTCCCCATTCAGAAATCTCCTTCCTACTGCAGCACTGTTATCAAGTTGCCTTATAATTTCTGAATTATGTGAAGTAGATCACTCTGTAGTTCTCCCATCACAGGGAGACAGGCTTCGTGGCCCTTGTACATTCTCACATATTCCCTCTGTGTGCTTTCATTTAGCCAAGCTCACCTTGCAGTGTAAGAGGTCTTTGCATGAGGCCCTGTTGTCCCTCAAAAGTCATCAGAGTAGACAGTCCGTGTCCTTGGTACTTGACTGCCCTTGGCAATGGTGTGCTCTCATCTCTGAAAGGAGAAGAAATGTCCATGTGACTCAGAGGTCTTGACTATTCTCTAATCATTTTCCCCCAGCTCTTCTGGCAGGTGGATCAGGGTGGCTGGGTGAATGGGGATGGCACCTTGCTGGCGGGAGATGCAAGAAGGCAGTTCGCATGTGCGGGTCACAGCTCCTGCTTGCCTCCAGCTATTGCTAATAGGCATTGTGAGCCTTGCACTGCTTCCTGCCCTTCTCCCTGCCAGCAAGCAGGGCCACCTGCCTGCCTGAATCGTGCTGGCTTTTGCCAGTTGCTCAAAACATTTCCCCTTCCACATCACTGTACAAAAGCAGCCTGCATACATGCAGCTTCTAGTATATCTGGCAGCACATCAGGAGCAGGGTCTTCGCACATACTTGTTTATTTTTGACCCATCTGATCCTAGTGCCATGCACATTGTGGAATGGGTGAAGAAATGTGCAAAGATGGTAGTTAACTGCAGAACAAAAAGCCAAAGCAACAACTGGAGGATGGCTCTAGGGGCTGGATGTCAGGTTGGTGAGGCATCTGAGAGGGGTTTCCATTTACCAAGCCTGTTCACCCAACCCTACTTGTAAAGCCATCTGGTTTCCATGGGTATGTTATCAAACCTGAAAATGCAGAATGAGCCCCATGGATATAGTGGGAAATGAGCCTCCATCCTTATAGTTCCATGGATAAACACCAAGCAGCAGGTAGGTATTGCTGATTCAGCAACCCTTTCTGGGTTGTGCTCATTCTGCTACAGGACATCATTAGAAGAGGCTGAGATATTTTGTTTTCATAGCTTTTTAACCTTTTCCTTCCCAAAACAGTGTTTGTATTTATTTTGGCACCTTGAATGTTTTGAAGAGAGGATCAATTTGAATTTGCTTAAGCATTTTTTCCCCTTAATCTCATTAAGTCAGTCTCTAATTCTTTCCAGGGCTCCCTTCTGTGGAGCTATTTCCTCTTGGAATCATTTACTTTCAGTGGATTGGGGGAATTAATGAGGCAGATGCTGCTTTCATTCTCATCACTGTAAGCCCAAAACGACTTCAGCAGTTTGCTGGCACAGATCCAGATTTTACTGGTGTAAATGAGGTCAGAATTTGGCTCACTGTCCTTACTTTTGCTAAGAGATAAGGAGGTTACCAAAAATAAGAAGTCTTGTGCAGGCTGGGAAAGTCCAGTTGGAAGTGGGTGAAGTTCATCATTTCATTGAAAGTCTGAGTTTCTGCATTTCCCCACTGAGAGTCTGTGCTGAGCACCACAGATATTCAGCAACACAGAGCACTGATAAGCAACCACTCAGGGAAATAAGGACAAAGACTTTCAGGAATGTCGGAATTGTCTACAGGAGCAAAAGGCAATGGCACAAACCTAAGTCACGCTGATGCAAAATGGAAAGTTAAGAAATATAGAGAAAGATCAACTGGCTGTGTCAGTCAGTCCTCAGGGGTCTCACAGGGAAGGAGGAAGCAAACAGAAAAGCTGAGATACATGCAAATGGCTCAGGGGTGACATCAAAGGTCAGCACGTACTATGGTGGATAAAATTGAGAAAGACAAAAAAGAAACGTAACTGGCATGGGATAGGAAGGCAAGCAGGGAAGCATTCTGGCTATAGATTGGTAGTCAGAGGAAGGCTGAGGAAAGCATCAGTCTGATGGCTTTGCAGCAGTACCCCACACAAGGGTCAGCCCAGGTTGGGACCCTCCATGAACCCTCAGGAACAGCGTGTGGGAGTGGGGCTCCTCACAGAGCAGCACCCTGCCTGGATGCAGAAAGGGGAAACAAGAGGAGTGAGGCAGCTATGGCCAGTCAGCTCTGTTTCAGTTCCTGGAAATGCACTGGAACAAATAATTAAACAAATTAATCATCAGCACCTAGGAAACAACCAGGAGAAGAGGAACAGCCAGTGCTGATTCGCCAGGAGCAAATCATGTCAAATCAGCCTAATTTAATCCTGCAACAGATCTTGTGGATAGAGACAAAGCAGGATACTTCTTGAATCTTGATTTTGGTACATCTCTGGTACCATCTCATTTCATGTTACAAGAGGTAAATGTAAGGAAACATGCCCTAGAGAAATTACCTTAAGTAAGGAGTGCAAAACAGGTTGGAAAAACATGCTCAGAAATGAAGTGTCTTTGTAAAAATACAATAAAGGGTTGAGTAGGGTTCAAAAGAGGTCCAGCCACTGGATTGTGAGATTGTGGGCATCCTTATCAGATGTGCAGATAACACCAAACCGAGAGGATCTGCAAAGACCTGAAAGAGGATTAGAATCAAAAATCATCTTGGCATGTTAGAGAAGAGATCTGAAAAAAAGGAAGTAATTCAATAAGGAGAGAAGCAAAGTTGTGCACAGAGGTAGGTATAGTCGGCTGCACAGGGACAAAATGAGAGACAGATGATTAGGCAGGTGTGGAGTAGCACAGCAATGCAGGAACCTGAAATGAATAAAAAGTGCCATTTGTCATACAGAAGGCAGTCACCATATCAGTGCACTCGGAGAAAAGCTCTGCCTGTAAAATACACAGCTGTACCCTCTGTTTTACCCAGTGCTGCTACAATCCTTGTTCAGTTGAGGAAAGTCTGGAAGGAAGCAGGATGAGAGGTCTAGAAAAGAGGAATTGGGGAGAAACACTTACTCATAGGGATTGTTTACTCCAGAAAGAAGGAAACCAAGGGACACACAATACTATCTCCAGAGAAGGAGGGAATAATCATCCTCCAGACAGTTCTCTATATCCATTGTGAGCATGGTAGGAAACAAAGTGCCTGGATTGCAGCGAGAGAGACTAAAGTTTGATGCTTGGCAAAGGGGAAGGCTAACCAATGCTAAACCCACCTGGCTGGCAAGGATATAAAACCTCTGTCCTTGCCAGTTGTTGTCCTTGCCTGTTCCAGCAGGCTGGAAACTTCTGGAATATTTTTGAAATCAACCTCTTGAGGTCCTTTCTAGCCATGTTTTTCTCCAATTTTGTGATGAATGGTGTTAAATGAATATAAATTACCTCACATGGGGACACTGACATTCAGGCTTGGTGATGAATAGTGATCAGCGACAAAACTGTCAGCTTGTGGGGAGGCATCCAGTAGGGTTATTACTAGAAACTGGTGTTAACTCCAGTTTTATTTACCATCTTCATTAATGATCTAGAAAAAGCATTAGACACTGTGTTTATTAAAACTGCAACTGATACTACAGTGGGGAGGAGATGCAATCACCAGCCAGGAGTGGAAAATAACACAAAAGGACAAAAAAAAGATATGTGACAGGGAGAAAATGACCTAGCTTAAAGGACACACAGAATAATACATCTAGGAAAGAAGCAGTCCAAAATTAAGACACTGTATGGGAGAAGGAGACCCAAATGCAATGAAACACTTTGCAGGGTTAGCATACAGGAAACTGAACAGGAGTTTACAATTTGTCACGTCAACAGAAGTCTCAGTGTGGGTTTGGGCTGCATGACATACCCCAGGGCAGAGAGATAAGCAACTATCTGATCGCTGTTGTGCAGGCTTTCTTTCTGGGTGCCTCCTGACCAGCGTGGCTTCCAGGCTGGAGGAGGAGCTGGGAAAACCAGCAAAAATAATTAAAAGTTGAGAAGGTTGGCTTATGGAAACAGAATTATATACGTACTCTGTGGCAAAGCAACACCAGGTTCACGCTGCTAAGGTGTAGATAAGTATGTCAGGAAAAGTGCCCTTTTTACCAGGCATAATTATGACAGGAAAATTGGGCATTGTATCGATATGTTATACGAGCATTGCACGTTTTGGTTGGCCACAAAGCAGTTACAGAGTGATACAACAGCCCCCTGGGGCTCGTCCACCACTGGCTGCCAGGGTCCAGGCTGGCACTGAGCTGTGCGAAAGCTGAGGCATCACCCCAGCACCTGCCTTGGGAGGCAGGACCTGTGGAAGAGGCTCCTGGGAAGGGCTGTAGCTGCCAGGCAATTGCAAAGAAAAGGATAACATGTCCGCTTTGTGTGACCAGAGCCACACTGACCTTCATTGATAACAAAGTTGCATAAGCAAATCAACACGATGAGCCATGTCGATTGGAGGGGGAGAAATCTGTGCTGCTCAGGGGGAGAAATCAATAGAGAAAGAGATGCTATTTTCAGGTTTCTAGAGAGGCATTACTAACAAAAAGAAAGCACAGGTATAAAACTGTACTTGACAGAGTCTTTTAGAGAGAAGATAAAGGCTTTTCTAACTTGTGATTTTGAGCCTTTTCACTCTTTGTCCAGCTGGCTTTTGAGATGGAGGTCTAAGAGTGCAATGGTGTGTTTGTCCCAGCTGATACTGGAGCGCACAGGCTTTGAACAATAAGGCTTTGTTCTTTTGCCAAATACAGCAATGCCTCTGCTGTTGCTTGGAGAAAAAAAGGAACAAACACATTAGGAAGTCACTGAAAATGAAATGATGGCTCACTTCAAGGCGTTCAGTAGCACACTGTAGAGATGAATGAGCTCTGCATGGCATGTGAGACCATGAGGAGGAGGGATCTTCAGAAAGACACCCCTTAGTTCCCACCACCTCTTGCAGTATGGCAGAGGAAATGACCTTCAGATTACATCCCCAGGATCAACAGGCCCCTGAAATGCTTTGCAGGAGAACCCTGTGGCCCACAGCTTTTGCAGGGACTGTGGGCATTGCTAGCAGAGCGTTGTGTGAGGGTGTACTCTGCCTTTGAGGACCAGTTACCACAAGGCAAATCTGGTAGCTCTTTCCAGCAGAGGACTTGAAACGAGACTCAGCAGCGTGGCTGACAGGCCAACGCTGCCAGCTGCGGGACCACAGCAAGGTGCAGGGCCACCAAAGCCTGTGGCTTGACAAGGGCAAGGCAGTTCAGCTCCTGTCTCACAGCCCAGTGCCACCAGCAATGGACAGAGCAGGCGGGAAACGAATTCACAAAGAAACTCAAGGGGAAAATAGGAAGGTGGAACAAGCACAGCAGTCCAGAAGAAAAAATTTACTGAACGTACATCCTTGATTTTAATGGGGCCTCTAATAGTAGGGTGAGCCCAGCAGAGCTGGTTATCTTCCAGAAAATGCTCCCAGAAAATGTGGGATATGGCAAAGCCATTCCTTTCACTTGCTTGACAATGGCAACCGAGGGACCCCCAGTACAAACACAACCAACATAAAGCCGAGCAGATGTTACCTTGAACTTGTCCTCAGCTCATGAGGGAGAAATAAGTGATATGAAACCACTGGAGCAGCCCAGGTGGGAAAGATTACTTCACTGGGGTACGAGCTCTTATTGGAGTTAGGGGAAAGAGCTGATAGTTTTGTGTTATATGCTGGGACCAATTAAACTGAAAAACGCAGAATACAGCAAAGGGGAGGTTTGGGGAGTGATAAGAGATTAAAACTATATGGCTGTGTTAAAGCCCAGAAAAGGAGAGAGGCAGAAAGATGGGAAAAAAACAAAAATAAAGTTGTGCAGGTTGTCTAATGCAGGATCCAGACAAGTTTCACATGAGCTCATCCAAACGCTTCTCAGGCCAGGCCAGGCATCTCAGGCCAGTAAATGCACAGCAGTCACCCTGTGCCTGTGCTTGCAGGTGCTGGGAACAGCAAGAACAAAGGGTGGGCTCTTCAGCTCTCTAATTCTCCTCCTTATTTTGCAGAATTGCCACATGCTGAAATAGCAAATGATGTATGAAATGAAAAATCACTCCCCAACCAATGCATATAGATGATGCAGAGAGTATTTGGCCATTACTTCCTTGCATTAATATTTGTCTGCATTAATGCCTCATTCAGAGGTAGCTAGAAATACCCAGAATGTGAGAGTAAGGGGATCGAAAGAGAGATCAGGGAGAGAGGCAAAGCAGCAAGGCAGGCACTTAAGGAGGCAGATATAAAGCCTTTCCTGAATAAATCACCAGCTCAGTTCTGACCCAGGTTATTAGCAACCATAAGGCAATATTCTAGGTCCCAATGCTAACCAGTTATCTGTAAAGATCAAATTCATTTAGTGGACTCCAGAGGAGTCACTGCCATTTGGAGATGACTTCAAGACCAGTGAGGAACATGCTGGTGGCCCCAGGCCAGCAACTGGTAGGGAGATGTTTTCCTGGTGAGAGAAGCCCTCCCCAGCTGACGTGCCATGAGGTGCGGTAGCAAGCCCAGCCATGAATGGGGACAGAAGCCGCAGGGCTCTCCCTGTGACAGCCCCAGGCAGAGGCACATCGCTGGGGCTTGCACCAAGGAGAAGCATGGGCAGCCCCAGCTCTCTAGTTTGTAATCTCCATGCACAGGATTGAGTCCCATAAGATGCTGGCCAAGCACAGCATTGGTGCTTAGCAGACAACATTTAGTGCCACTGACTCCCTGGTGTTTGCACACAGGATTACACTTGGATGTGCCCTCCCGAAACCGGGAGAGAGGAGGTGCACCCAGCTCAATGCCTCTTGCAAGCACCCCTATCCTTGCACAGGAGTGTCACCCAGCAAGATGGACCCAACAGAAAAAGTCAGTAGAAGAAGCAAAAAATATGCACTCAGTTAAAGACACAGCTGGGCTCCGTGTTGGCAAAAAAGGCTATGGAAGAGCTCAGCAAAAATTATAAGGTAAGAGCAAAATACCTTGCACTTCAGCAGCTAGAAACCAAGGGATCATAGAATCCTACAAGATGCATTTGGGATGTTCCTTTTGCCTCCTCTTGCTCACATTTTACCTCCCCATCACCAGAAGAAAAGCAAGTGGAAACTACTGATAACTACTTTTGTCCTCCTAAAACTTCTTTGGCTTTGACTTAACATTTTAGTCTGGGTCCGACTTGACCTTCAGATAACACGGAGTCAAGAGGAACTGCAAATGGTCATCCAAGGACAGGTTTTGGCTCTCTGCCTAGTGTCTGAAGGCACTTTGTGTTGTCTCTGAGTGATAACACATTTACATGACACCAAAATATGTTTCAAGATAACACTAAAGATGTGATCCACAGAAATTTAGCTATGAAAAGTGTTGATGGGAAGGTCTGGAAAACGAATCTGTTGGAAGTATTGGCTAGCTTGGTGGGATTCACTAGCATGTAAATCAGGGATGATGCTGCTGAATTTGGAGCTACCCCTCCCATGCTGGTGTTAACCTGAGAGACCTCACTGACCTTCTGGCTACCTCGTGATCAGTCCCACAGCCTTTTAGGAATTCCTTTGGCTGATGATTTGGTATGTGCTATTGGTGGACAGGAATATCTGCTATTTAATGAAGAAATGTAACCGTAAGGGAACCTCAAGTAAAGATTCTGCCTTTATGTGTGTTTTCCAAGTCATGCACGTGGGTGACACAATTGTATGGGATACACATCCAAAACTGGCTTGCACATTTACTCTGATAGCTCTGCAGAAGTACTGTGGACCAGCATGACGGTCCATGAGAGTCAACAGAAACCTCTAGAAGCAAATTCAAACTTTTCACAAAATCAGTGCTGAAAAGAATTCACGTCTGATTGGCTAAAATCACCTGGCAAGTACACCTGACTACAAAGGGGCCAAAAAGTCTTAGACTAGATTAATTAGTATCTGTACAGACAGCATGGTACACCAAAAATGTGTTTAATTAGCTTGAATCTTCAGCTTTAAGTCACTTATGTAATGTGGAGACTCCTAATCAAGCCTTTTTTGGAAAAAATACCCTTGTAAAACATGTGATTTTTTTTCCTCTATCAAGATGATGAAAACCATGGAGACTACTTAGACTGTATCTCCACACCTTTTCCTCAGAAAATCCCCAAATGCTTGACTCTGGGAATGTTTTTACATAAACCCAAAAAGAAAATAACTTTCACAGGTTCCATAAGTACTAGAAATTATGAAGTCTCTTCCACACCCAAAATAGGACTTCCAAATTTCACTGGCACACCGTGAATGGACAGCTTGTTAAAAGAAAATTGGATAACACAACAGTAGCATTTGATTCAGCCCTCACCCTTCCAAAGGCTTCTAAAATATTCTTAGCCCAATATTTTCCTCTCAGGTTAATAGAAGATGATTTGGACATAGTTCATTTGAAACAGAGCACCACACATGGCCAACCCTTTGACTTGGGGCAGTCTGACCCCTGGAAGGGGGCTGAGCACTGGGGAAGTCCAGAAGTGGGTTCACACCCTCCCTGCAAAGCAGAGGAGGGCTCTTGCCTGGCACCTTCCTGGCTGTTCCTGCCCACTGGCTTGGGAGGCACTTTTGGGATGCGCAGAACCCACGCATCAGACACATGCCAGCAGCATCTGGAGGCAGCACAGACACACCATCCTGCTTGCTGTTTGTGTTTGAAATGCCTGGGTTGCTGATAATATACTTCAATGAGCCGTCCAATGGCCACTGGGTGACTAAAAAAATGAGTGAGAACTTATTTATTTATTTATTTATTTATTTATTTATTTATTCTGCCTCCTGCAGCTCTTTCTCCTAAGAGATACCAGCACTCCAGCAGCGAGGAGAAACCAGGAATTTTGGCAGTGTGCAGGGGTGTCTTTATCTAGGAACACAGAGCAACTTTTAATCAGATGGAAAAGTTTTAACGTACCAAGCTGGAGGCAGAGTGTGGATGCTCCTTGGTGCAGAGCACCCACGGCTGTGCAGAGTTGTGCCTCTCTCACGCTCTACCCTTGTGTTGCCACTGCTTTTATGGGAATCATGCCAGCCACTGGGGTGTGGGAGCAGGCAGGCTCCTGTAGCCACCACCAGGACTGACTGGACAGACCTTCAGTCTGCAATGGCACTGCAGCCATTCATATTGCATCCCTCCAAAATGCCTTTCTCCACAAATACCTACCAAAGAGCACTGGGTGGCTTGGGATGTTTACAGGCCATTTCTTGGTTTGCAATTTTTTCCTCCAAGGGCTGAAGTGGTGGGTGAGTGGTGGGCTGAGGCAGCTTCACACCCTGTTGGCCATCTCAGCACAGAGCCCAGGAGCTGTGGAGGTGACACTGGGTGTAGATCATGAACAGGACTTCCAGTATCTGATTTATGCTGCACAATTGCTTTCATTTTGCACTTCAGTCAGCTTGGACACTAAGGAGAGATGAACAAGAGATTAAGAACCACAGGTTGTCATCACCCTTCTCCTCCCACTGCCATTGTCCTGGTGCAATGCTCCTAAAAAACGCATCCAGACTACCTTTGGGAGCAGAAGTCTCTCTGCTACTGCCATCAGATGTTTCTGTGCTACCTCCTACTATCGGGATTGCACTAAAATCTGCACTGAACACAAGTGGTGGAAAGAAACATTTGCTTTCAACCAGTGCAGCAGCAGATGTCAGTGTGTGGACTACATATTGCCTGACTCCCTTCTCCATGCATTCCTCATTTGGGTGCTGCACGCTCCTCCTTTGCCTCCAACGTGTCCTGCAAGGGGCTCCGAGTGGAAAAGTCCTGCACAAGACAAATTCCCAGACAGCTGCAGAAAGCTAGAGTCATCATCCTGAGAGACTTTTTAATATGCACAGCAGTGCTGGGCAGCACAGTGGATACGAAGTGCCAGCCAGCTCTGCCAACCCTTGTAGCAGCACAAGTGAGGGGCAGCAAACTGTGGCCCAGGGAGGGTGGGCTTCAGCCTGGAATCTCATCTCCTGTGAACCTATGCCTTCTGTCTCCTTGACTCTGAGTGATCACTGAACAACACAGCCCCCTCTTTGTTTTGACGGTCTAAATCCCTATAAACAGAGTGCTTGTTCTTTTTTCTTTAACGTCCTTTGTGGTTTTATGAAAACGCCGGATGCTGCAGAAGCTGAAGCATGAAAGGTTCCTCTCTCTATCCTGTCCTCCCTGTCCAGCAACCACACTAAAAAGAAACCACCAAAGAAAGTGCTTGCAAATACCTGAACTGACAGCCCTGGAGATGGAAAGCTCTCCAGTTATTCATAGCCCAAATCGAGCTTGGGCAGCAGCTGTGCAAGTTTCCGAGCTGGCCCCTGCCAGCATCAATGGAGGCTGACCCAAAGGGCCCTACCTCGCCACACACTTTCCTTGCTCATTCCAGCCCTTGGCAGCTTTGTGGGGGCGCAGCCGTGAGGCAGTGTGGGGGGTCACGGCTGCAGCTACCCCGGTCATGAGAGTGGGGAGGAGGAAATCATCATCATCTTCTCAAAAACATTTCCAAGCCAATGCTGCAAGCAGCTCTGTGGGCGAGAGTTAAAGCTTTTCATCGCTGAAATCTTGGGTTCCTGTTTACCAAACATTTGTTCAGTCTTTATGCATTTCAGTGAATGAGGAAATGAACCACAAAGCTGGGCACAAATGCCAAAACCCTGCCTAAGTAAATAAATCACCCTTGTGCCACTTTCTGTGCCTTCTTCAGTCTTGAAAAACCAATCCTTCTCCTTAGATTTGTTGTTTCTCATGAGCTCCTGACACTTCCCGGTTCACCACCCAGCCACCGTGAGCACAGCCTCTGCTTTCCTGGAAGCTCCATCCCTGCCTTCACAGAGGCAGAGGCAAGCTGCTAGAAAGCCATGCTCTCTCCTCCCTGCCCAGCGCTCCCACTGCCGGTCCCACCCTACGCATGGCACACACTCCCTGGAGCAGTAAAGGGAGAAAGACCTAAATCCTTTCCAGTCTAAAGGCTGGGCTCACTGCCATCCTGTCCAAGTCCCACACCCTCTAAATGAGCTCCCAGACCTCAAATTCTCTTTAACTGAAGAGGTGATCCTTTCACCATCCTAGACCAGTTTCTTGCACCCAGTTCAATCTCCTTGCTCATCAGTTCCTCCAGCATCTCACTCTCTCCCTCACCAGGAACAGCCTTTTCAGCCATCTCTTTTTAGTACTTTTGTGGTCAAAGCTGAGCAAACCCCCTGAAACCCAGAAAAAGCTCACAGAGACAGATAACCTCAGATAGGGAAGGGGGACCAGATTGTGCAGTTGGGTATAACAGAGAAGAGAGGCCACTCTGCTCATGCTGCAGCCACCCCAGGCTCAGCTTCTGGATGCCATGTGTTGCTGCAAAGCCACAAGGGCATTGGCCCCACCACAGGCAGGGGGAGTTATCCGGGGGCAGCATCTCTGTTCCACCTGATACAGCTTCCCCTGCATGTCCAGATGAGGGACAGTCGTAAGACAAACAATCCTGGCTATTTTCTCAAGCTGATACCACACGAGCAGGGAGAAAGAACACAGCTGTTCAGCTTCCAGTAGTTCTCAGCCCCAGGAGGTCAGACCCTCCCTCTCAGGGGGTCAGCAGCCTTTCAGCTGTATCTGACCACTGTTCCCTCTCCCTCAAACTCCTGTTGCCTCTTTTTTGTCTCTGCACAGCCTCCTTGCCTCCTGACAGCCCCGCTGGTCTATCTCCCAGACAAGCTCCAGGAGCAAAGAATTGAAATACACCCACTAGGTGAGGAGGAGGGACTTGCTGGGGCAGAGGATCATATCCAAGACAGTGGCAGGTAGGGGAGAGGGATCTTCCAAAGGTTATGACACCCAGCACCCACTTCACCTTCCCACCTGCCTCCCTGGGCTGTAGGGGCATTGAAACTCCCTCTGCCTGCAGCACACCTCAGGTTTTCATCCCTCTCTGCTGTGAGTGACTTACTCTCCTGTTGAAATTCAAGCTGGGTTATCTGACATGCTTTAAAAATTCAGGATGGTGTTTGATGCTCCTTGAATTCATCAGCGCGCAGTTATGGTTTGGGTAGGCATTTCCATTCTTTATTTTCTGCTTTCTCACCCCACAGAGTACTTTGCAAGTTACACTTTCACCTTGTTTAGGAAATGAAGATGCCCAGGACAACTCCACACCATGCTGTGTGCCTAGAAATCCCCGGAGGCTACCCCTGTCTCTCCTTATCATATTATGTGGTTGTCCTTGGCCCAGGTAGGACTTCTTATCGGGCTTAGCAGAGTAACGCTGTGGTTGCTCACACAGGAACTCCAGGCCCCCATCTCTGCAAGCACTTATCCACCCAGGCTGAAGTCTTTCAGGCCAGTGGTGTGGCTGTGCCCTCTCCAGTCATCTGGAAGAGTCATTGGAAGGTACCCGATCTGTGTGATCCTACGTACACCACTTCTATCATAGACTACACAACTGAAATCCAGAAGGATTTGGTCCAAAGCCTTAGGTGAGCCTCTTGCCTCATGCATGAATAAATTACAGTAAAGAGGATGAGATGGTTTGCTGACGAGCGCAGTTCACAAGGTCCGTGTCCTTGAGCTTTGCACACAAATGCTCCCTTCCATAACTATTTCTTACTTATTTTCTTAATCAATGTCAGGACTAGGATTAGTTTATGCCCTGCCTCAGAGCAGGATTCTTGCACTGCATGTATGTGCTCTGTCCTGCTGGTCACCAGAGAACAAGAGCGCTTTGCAGCCGTAACTAGCAAATAACAATGATACTCTTTAATAAGGAGCACATTTAAATGCTGTAACCACCCGCAGAGAAGAGCAATACGTGCTACATCCTCCCTTTCCAGCACTGGGAGAGAAAAACAGTTGTAACAATCGAGGCACAGAAGTGACAACCCACTCATTGCTCACCAAGTCTGGCTTTGTGGGAAGGATCCCCCACAAGGCAGCTGGCTTGGCTCCACTCTTGATTGCTTGAGCTGGAGTATGACCAAGGCCCAGCGTAGCAGCCCAAACCATCTTCCCTAGGCATTATCACAGGCATATGCTAATATTAACAACAATCAGGGTTGTCCACGTCCACTTCTAAGAGCTCCACTTCACTTTGAGCCTGCCACTGCCATAGATGCAGTGCCCCCAGCTCTGGACGAGTGGCACTTGGTGGCAGCAAGTGCTACACCAGGGATTCTGTAGCTGTAATTTCCCCAGCTCTGCCCACAGGTATAAATGTAAAAAACAAAAGCTGCATGGCTGACACAGCTAGAATGCATCTCAGTTCACACTGAATATTCATTCCCCAGCTTTTGCAGAAGGCCTTTAAAAACACGAGTGCTTGCCAGAACAGTCCCTGCCTCCTGTGTTATTTCACTTTAGAAGAGCCTGCCCTGTAGAAGATTAAGTAACTTCATTAAGTATATAACTAACAGGTCACTTGGCTAAGTAGACCAAAGCTGCTGTCCTATAGTCTCCTTCACGTTTTCATTAAATCTAAAATCAGTTAATATTATGTAATATAAATGCAGTGGTTTCAGAGACTCTAAGCTGAATGAGAATTTTGAATTAAGAGTACAGAACAACCCGAAACTGTCTTTGCAAAAAAAGCCAGAACTGGAGCACCCAAGGGCTCTGTCTGGCCTCAGAGAGGCATGGCATTTCCATGAAATGGCTGTGAGCTGAATAAGTACTCTGGGTATTAATATTCAAAGCAGGGCATCACGTATGGCTTATGAAACACCTCTTTATGTGGATTAAAGACCTGTTCTCAAGGCAGTGAGCTTCCTACTCCAACTGGAGCCACTAGGCTCCAAATTCATTACCACAGCATACTTACTGGATAAAAAAAATTGGAAGGCTTCCCTTTCTATTAGCCTCCCTCTCTAACTATTAAGATTCAACCTCATACCTGACTTGACTAATGATGAGTCCCAAGAGAGTGAACCCAGACTTCAGAGCAGCACAATGACTTTGAGTCACCTCTGGCTCAAGGTGAGAAGCTCACGTGGGATTAGTCCAAGTTGCAACCAGGTGGAAATATTAATGGCCATCATTACGGGACCCATGGAGGGGGCTTTTCTCAACCAGTGAGGACAGCAGCTTCTTTCCAAGAACCATGTCAGCTGACCTGGTTTGTACTCTTTGCTCCTCTTTACACGCACAGGCTGCTGCATGGTCCCCAGGCACATTCTACTGACCATTACAACATGCTACCATCCACTGGCATTGTTAGAACTCAGATGGGACTGTGGACATTATGGACCTAATTACACTTTGAGAAAGATCTTAATGCAGGACAATTAAACCCTCTGTGGATGCTTTCTATGTACTTGAATGGAAGTCAGATTTTTGTTTCTGATTGACTAGATGCCATATATATATAGCATACACACGTACACAAGTTTGATTTGCTAACAGTTTTCTTGCAGCGAAGCATCATCTCACACTGCAGTGCAAGTCTTTCTGCCCGTGTTCTGCTACTGAAAAGTGAACACCTCCTGGACAAGGAGAGCGGATTTGTCACTGTGGTATCGCTCGATATGCAAGAAGTGACACAGAGCACTTGTTGGGTTTATTTGCCTAGCATGTGGATCCTCCAATTGCTAGCTCTGCTCAGTGCTCCAGAGGGAAAGCACAGGTTTGGGTCTGTTCCAGTGTTATCTGTCCCTATTTTCAGAAAACATTTCCCTAAGTAGGCCAAAAATGTCTCTTAAATCTTGAGCTTTAAAGGATACATTTGTAAGTCAACAAACACACGAACAGGGTGACCAGCTGTTCTACTTTTGGAGGCACTGTCCTAGTTCTCAGAAGCCAATCTGCACTGCACCTCCCATAGAGGAGAGAGGCCAAGTGTCCTACTTTCTTGGTGGCCTATTTGTCCTACCATGAGAAAGTAAGGTGTGTGACTCCACACATGAGAACAGAAGAAATCCTCCACTCAGTATGCCCACACAGAGAGCCAACAGAGATGCAAAACTTCCAGACCACTTCCAAGTTATGTCTCAAAGTCCTACTGTTTCAGCTCAGACTCTTGTCTTGCAGCAATGTCAAGGTGCAGCAGATGCTATTAAAAACTGGTTTCCCTGTCCTCTAATGTCACTTCCACTCTGAATTCTCACCTTGTTAGCACATGCAGTTCACTGCTCTGTCTCAGCTAGTGAGAGCATATTATCACTTAGCTCTGATTCAGCAAGACACCTACATTTACACATTGCCTATGCCTGTTCAGTAGGGCAGCAAGGGACACTCTTGAAGCTCCTTTTAACTCTATTAGGCATGCATTTACACTTAAGCATGGATGTGTTTGGCTAGACTAATGCCATGATGAAAAAACATCAGAGGGCTAAGCTTTGAACTGAAAATATTTTTTTATCATAAACTCCAAGAAAAAAAATCTTAACATACAAATATTTTTTTCTGGAAATGCTTGACAAGCACAGAATATTCTGAGGAAGTATCCTGCTCCTCAGCAGTGCTGGTAGCAGTCTACTGTGAAAATCCAGGCTTCAGCAAGGTAGTGGATGAATACAGCAACTTTCTGCATAGTCTCTACTGAGTTTTGGCCAAACAATGTGCACTGAATCCCTAAATTAGAGAGAAAAGAGGTAAAATTAGAGAGCAAGGGTAAAATTAGAGAGCATCCCTAAATTAGAACCACCACCCACTTTTTCTCCAGCAGCGTTTACTGTCAGTCTCAATCATCTTCTGCTCCTCAGTAAGGCAACCTGGGTAAGAGGCATGGAGGAGCTTCATGTCTGCTTAAAAAACTTTAACACCAGATCCGCTCTGTCAGTTGTGTAGACAGCAGGAGGTGGAGAGGGGGTGAGACCATCCATGCGCTTCATCCTTCAAACATCTACAGCCGTCGACAAAAGCTGTATTCATGAGTAAGGACAGAACTTGGGCTTCTCAGGCTGTATTCAGCCTCCCAGAACTAGTTATCTCTGCTAGCAGGGTTTCACATGCACACAAATCCCGTTTTCTCTGGGTATCCATCTCATACAGGCCTTTCTAAAATCTTCTCAAGTTCAAATCCTGTACGGCAGAGTTGCCTGATCTTTTGTGGGCTACATCTCAGTAGAGAGAGAAAGCTAACCTGGCAGATCAGATCTGCTGTTTCACACCCTCAGTTTCACACCTCTCCATTCACAAACTGCTTTGCATTTCTCTTTACTCTGCAGTTTCAAACTTTGTAAACTTTGATCAGAAGTTTGATCATAGGGTGGCTGGGATTTGCGGGCAGAAACAAGAACCTCCCCTCTCTCTTCAAAGTATCTATCCATCAATATCACTGACTGGTTTTTATAAAAAAGGGTAACACACTTTCAGAGAAGATATAGTGCCTTCAATGTTTTGACATTCTGGTTTTAGTTAAAGCATAATCAAACTTCTCAAAAATAAGGGGTTTGAAAACACTACCTCACTGCTTACAGTCTAGAGGAGAAAAATCCAACAACATTCCTGCATTTGCTTCTGAAAGTAGATGTCACTTGTCCTTCACTTTCTGTACAGACAGTAACAGTGGGCTTATCCATCTTGTTATTGTAGCCATGAATAGCTGAGAATGGAAAATCAACATCTGAAACTGGGTGAGCTTCTGACGCTCCCTCCATATGACAGCTTTAACAAGACTCCCACCCCTAGTGAGTCACTAACTCTCCCTACAAACCCTGTCTGGGATGGGAAGCATGAGCATGCATTTTGCTCAGAGCCCTCTGGCAGGAAGAAGTTTTCACCTGGGGTTGTGTGACGCTGCCTCTGACTCTGCCACATCCCATCGGCGGTCTGCAGCACATCTGCAGGTTCCCCAAAGCATCTGCTGGGACTCCTGCTAAAATGCCTTTGCATTTCCTGGCAACTTGGGATTTCCTCAAACATGAAGGACACTTGAAAAGGAGCAAGCGATCACCATTTAGCACCATCAGAGGGGCAGGAAGACTGTGACAAAGGTCAGTCCAATTCTTGTCAGAGTCCCCTGGCTCTGTGGGAATAGTGCAGTTAATGCACTTTTATGATTAAGCAGCAGTTTTTAACCAAAAGACACATTCAGTGGCTAAGAGTGGGAGACTTTAAGAGCCCTGGATCATATACTAAGAAAAAAGCACCCCCAGAAATTCAGACTTTGCAGCAAAATGTTGTCTTTTGTGAAAAAGGCACTTAATATCATCAGGGAAAGAAGGTCACACCCCCCACACCTTCTTTGATTGTCAGCTGAAGCAGGAATGCTATGTGCTTCCAAAGGTGAGGTGCCACCAAGTGTGGGTGACGGGCAGGCGGGGAGATGTGGTGGAGCCAAGCCAAGAGCAGCGGCAGGGCCCCTCAGGGCAGCCGAGCCCTCACCCAGCCCAGCCTCGGCAGGCGGCTGGCACCAAGAGCGGCAGAGACTGGCTCTGCCTGCCCTCACACTGTCAGGATGAACCCCGCAGAGCATGGCTATTATTTGCTTTAAAGAATGCATTTTTGGCACCCAGTATACAATATGTTGCTGTTGCCCTCGTGACAACTCCATAATCTCTTCTTTCGCTTCCAGTGTTATTGTCCCAGTTTCCAAGGAGCAGACAGAAAGGATTTACTCTTCTAGAGTGGGATAATTCCTCATCAGGAAAGAAACGAGCAGAGACAGACTTGGGAAATTCTTCACTTGTCTATTTTTATTTACAGTGGAGTTCCTGTTATTACCTTGAACAAAAATAGCACACCAGCAAGGCTGCAGCCCAGTTTCCTTTGCCTTTCTGCAAGAGTCCATCAACACCAGCCCTCGGCCACAGCCCCCAGCAACGGCCTCCTCCCACCGCCTCTCCTCTTGGTCACCCACCAGCCCCAAGGACAGGCACCAGCAGTAGCCCCACACCTCCCATGCCCGCCTGGTGGCTCATCACTCTGAGCTGGCTTGGCCAGAACAGCACTTGCAGCTCCCAGCAAGTCTTGTCTGCAGCTCAGGGTCCCGAGACAGGCTGGTAGCAGCCATCTGGCATCGGTGCTGGCAGCAGTGAGAAGATCCCAAGAGTGCACGCTGCTCCTGCAGTTTCCTCTCCAGGGTATTATGAGTTAAACCACATGGGTTTAATATTCACCAGCAGAAGCAAATGGGTGGTGATACCCTCATCAAAAAGCAACACAGTACTAAAGTACTGCTGAAAGATGGCACCAACAAAGGCAGAGAAGTGGCACTACCTGCACAGGTAACAGCCTCCATGTTGAGAGGTTTCCTGCAAGGTTCCACAACACCCACAGTGATGCGAAGGGAGAGAAAGTAACAGCACCTTAGTTATCAACAGACACCATCTTTTGTATCAGTCAAAATCACAGGCTGTTTTTAGATCATTCTTCTTTAAAAAACAGTTGGAAGTTTTCACAGCAAACTTGAGTTTTGGACATCATTTTCAAATCCATCATGTTTTATCTTCAGAAAAAAAGGCAAGATTTGCCTTTTACAAAGCCAAGGAGCTGCCAGCTGCTTCTCGCTTCCTTCCCAGCAAGGATGTACACGTAGGACAAAATTTTCAAAGTACCTCCAGGGATTAAGCACCCATCTCCTCATCTCCTGTTGACCATCAATGGGACAAACGCACCCAACTCCCTTAAGCTCTTCTGGAAATCTCATCCTTTGATGTAATTTCAAAGGCTTCAAAGCTAAGGTTGCCTCTTTGAGGCAGGGAGAGAAGGAGGAGTGTGGAAGCATTAAAGCAATTCATCTTAAAGCCCTTTGCCTTGTTCTGCGAGGGTGCAGAGCATCACCAGGGATATCACATGGGATAGCTCAAGGTGGAAACTTTCCCTGGCTGACCCTGCAGCTGGGATGCCCATGACTTCCCTCTCCTAGGTGATGGAGCCAGCGCCTCTGCGTGGGGTTTGAAGGGCCTGCAGCAAGGGAGTGACATCTCATACCCACGGAGACCAAAGCGCTCAACAGCCCGAATGCCCACGTCACTCATGCTCATCCTGCCTGATGGCCAGGCCATGGAGGAACAAGCAGCCTTGCTCATGGTACAAAGTAGGACCCGCTTCACCTGGCTTTGCTTCAAGCACAAGCCCTTTCTTCCCTGCACTTCTCCCCACCTTTCCCACATCTGTTTTCCCTGACACCAACCGGAAAATCCTCTTTGAAACATTTTGGCCTCTGAGATAGGAAGTTGCTGCTACAAGCTTCATGAAAATATGCAGCTGGACAGGGTCTCTACAAATCCTCCTTCAAAGGGAAAGAATTATTACACATTACTGAGCATCAGAGAATTCAGTCTTCAGCTCATGGCCTGCTCTTATATGGAGTTGCTGTGTTTGCATGCAACTCTATGCAATGCAAACTGTGAAGTTTTTTCCTATGATTATGGTATTCATAGCACTGATGGTCTGAGTAGACTCTCC
Organism: Eulacestoma nigropectus; assembly: GCA_013397775.1. NCBI lineage: Eukaryota > Metazoa > Chordata > Aves > Passeriformes > Eulacestoma > Eulacestoma nigropectus. Next base: position 440,737 of record VZTE01002845.1, read on the forward strand.
AAGTGCTCATTTTCTTCGTGACAGTTCAGTCAGTCAGCCCTCAGCACTGTGAGAACCATATAAATCCAAAGAAAAAACCCAGCAGTATTAAATGGTTCCACTACACATCGGAACAGACTAGGAAACCAAACTGAAAAGTTGTGTATTGTGATTTGCCCAGGAAGGGGAGAGACAGAAGGTTGGGGGGTTCCCTTGTCAATCTGTGATAGGCTGAACCAGAACATCACCACACTCTCTCCTTTTCTCTCATTAGAAATACTCCCCACTTGTTATTTGCTTTAATTTGGACAGCAGATCAGTTCCCCTGTCATGCACAGTGCTTTATCCATGCCAAGCTGAGAGGCTGGCCCTAAAAAGGAGAGCCCTGCTCAGGACAGGTGGTGGCTGCAGCCGCCTGGAGTTCATCCTCCAACCTCCCATCCCACGCCTCGCAGTGATGCCGTTTTCACAAAGGGCAAAGTAGGTGCCTATTTCTGTTTCCATTGCAGTATTGCCACCAGCCATGATAAGGATGATTTGTTTTGGTTACAATACCCAGGCACTCCAGTCAAACAGGCAGGGCCCCTGCGTGCCAGATACAGGGCAAAACAAGACAAGCTGAAGGTCACCTCCTCCCCGGTGAACTTGCCGTCTGGGAGAGAGCCTGTGCAAATACCTTAGCGATGTAAATACCATCCTACGGCTCACTAATGACCTCAATGAATCAAGAGGAGGCCTTTTACCTTATGAAAACTTCCCGAAATAGCACAGCAAACAGAAACATTGCCTGTGCCTCCGGGGTCCATAAGCACTTTGCCGTCCCCATTGGTCCCACCTCTGGAGAGGGACAGCAAGGAGAAGCCCCCGGAGGCAGCTTGCCGCGCTGCTGCCACTGCAAGGGTGCTGAATGGAGCTCCTGCTGCTCCATCCTTCCTCCACCAGCTACACAGCTCTCACACTTCCCCAGGGTCAAGAGAGGGAAGAAAAAGCCTCTGTAAGGAAACGGGGATTAGCCAGCACTGCTGCTTGCTTCGCTGTGCTTTGCTGGCCTCCACACAGAACATCCACCAGAGGTGTCACAGCTCCCACCGCCCTGTGGCAGAGATGCCGTGCATCCCCCCCCGGGCAGGGATGTGTGCTTCCCTTAGCTGCTGCGGGCTGCTGCCCTGCAGCTGTGGCTTACAAAATGCCTGCTTAGCCTGGAAATCACGCTGAAGCCACTGGAAGAGCTCACATCACCTGATAGGGCTCGTGCGTTCAGGAGCGAGCGGAGCAGCAGGGGAAGGGAGTGAGGGGCTCAGGGAGATGAATGAATATATTGTTTCTGCCTCCCTGCCTGCAGTTTTATTAAGCGCAACATCTTTCATAAGATACTAGAGCTGGTTGACATTTCTCAACCAACACTTTAAAAAAAAATTCAGCCAGAAGTTGCTTTCAGAAAATCTTCTGATTCTAATAAAAAGGTGCCAACTTGATATAATTTTTTTCTGTTTTCACAAAAAAAGTGGGTGTTTTTTTGGTTTTTGGGTTGTTTTTTTTACTCTTTATTCCTCTTCATTCCTTCAGCTCAAAAAAAAACCCCAAAAAAGGGGAGTAATCTATCATAAGGCAGTAGGTTTTGAATTAATGTTGACAATAATTCAATAATACTTTACTCAGCAGGATTTTTTGTGAAGATCCTGAGCTACTTTCAAACTCTTCAAGCAACACTGAAAAAAGACAGGTCTCAATTCTTAGAGAACTCTATAATCAAACTAGGGATCTGGACCCAAAGGTCGTTAAAGCCTGGGTAGGGTTAATTTGGGTTTTCCTCTAGCACAACTGTACCCAATGCTGACATGGACAGGGCTCAGCCGGGCAAGAGGGGAACACGCCCCAAGCCACAGCCAGCGGGAGGGGGGCAGGGCAGCATCTCCAGGCTGGGGTGACACAGGGACCCTTGAGAGGCGGTGGTGGCAGAGAAAAGGTGCTTCTGGCAGTAGAGGCAGTGAGGGATGCCAAGGAAGGTGCGGGTCTGAGTGTGGGGAGAAAGTGCCTGATGCCGCAGCTGCACGCTCCTGCAGGCCAGCTCCCTGCGGGTCGGTCCAGTGGCTCTATTGGACCCTGGCCCCTGGCTCACGGTGGGACCGGCAGCACCAGCACGAGTCAGGGGGACGTGCAGGCAATGCAGAAAAGAGTATGAAAGGCACGGCTGAAAACCTCGCCATGGTAGCTCTGAGTCAGTACCACTCCCTTCCCTAAATCCTTGCTTAGGCAGCTGTTCCCAGGGCTGCAAAAACAAAAGGCATGAGATGAGGAGGAGGCCCAGGAAAAAATAAGCTACAGCTATAGAGTGTGACTATCATAAACAGCTAATTTAAAGAGCTTAACACAAGTCTTCTTGTGGGCATCGTAATGGCATGCTGGCTGCATCCATTATGTATGGAAACAGAAATTTGCTGATTCAGCTGTGAGGGCTTTGAAGTGATGGCAGCTGAATTTGCACTGAGCCTTCGTCTGTCAATTCATCCTTTTAACTGAACAGGCATGTTTTTAACAAGCTGACGCTTCTTCAGCCTGACAAATGGTTTCTAAGACATCCCTTCTCTTTCAGCTGTTTGTCACTCACTCATGTTCCTTCAGGTACAGACCTTTTTTTTTTCTTTCACAGCAGAGCACTTCCTCTTCCTCTCCAGCCCATCTGGCTGTGCAGCATCACGCTGCAGAAACTCTTATGCAGCACCAGAAGGAAAGAAAACAGCTGGGGAAAGGTTACCATGTCACATGCCCTTCTCCACAGATGCTATAAGCTGATATATTCAGCTCTCAGTATCCAGGGTAATGAGGGCAAAGAAAGAAAAGCAAAACTAATAATACAAAATATATGTAAATAAGGCCTCAGGAATGTAATACTTTAATACCTTTACCTTTGAAAAAAGAAGTTTAAGATGCAGCATGAGGTTACAAATAAAAAGAAAAAAACATTGTACATTATACTTTATAATGGTTCTGAAAGGCTTCTGCATTTTTTAAACACAGCACATCTAATCTGCAGCTCAGAGAATGCACCCACAGATAATCGAGAGTTGACTGTAAAAAAACTTTTTTTGAATGACAGCTTGAAAAGTTCATGCACATTTCTCATGACAAATCCCCTAATTATCATTTCCATCAATAGACTGTTAACATATATTCCGGGCACTACAGGCAGCAGAAAAAAACCCAAGTGGGAAGCACCAGAGATTTATCGTTCAGATTATAAAGAGCCCAAATTTCAAGCAGAGTTGCAAAAGGCCAGCAGTCAGCTCGGATGAGAATGGAATTTCTACCTACACACCAAGACTGCCTACTGGTGTCCATGTTATATGTCATGATAAGAGAGTTTGTAGAAGTGGCCCTTAAACTCAAGCTTCATGGCTTAAGCTGAGCTCTAACTAGCAACAGGCAGGGAAGGGGAGGACCAGTAAGGCAGAACCTTTCCAGGGTGTTCACGCTCTCTCCATAGCTCACCAGCTGGCATGGAAGACAAAACCTGCCCCGAGCTCTCCCCGTCAGTGCTTGTATGCCTAATAAGATGTATGAACATAGCCATAAAATAAAATGAAAGTGCGTTTTTCACCACCACCCCCACAATGAGAAGCCCATCCAATGTGCTGTGTATAGGTAATGCTGTTGGCAACTTCTCTTCAGAGGTAGAGCTTTACAAGGTGGACATTTAGTTTGGATTTCAGGACTGCATGGCCCAGCCAGTCATTAAGACAGAATCAGTCATGAAATTTAGATCCAGGCCTGTCAAAGTCTTCAAGACCTGACAAAGTCTTCAAGTACATCCATATTTAAGCCTGTGTTGCTATATGGGGTTTGGCTCTGCCCATCATGAGAAGAATTACCTCCAGCACAGTGTTTTCACAGCCTGAGCACGGCATTTTCCCTCCACTCTGAGTTACAGAGACCACTTCCAATGGCCCATGCTTTACTACTGCACAGGCAGGGGGGTTTCTCAGCTCCTGCAGGCTGAACATTCAGCTAGAAGACAGTAACACAGCAAAGGAGTGTCTAAGTAAGGCCCTGAGGGGTTCACAGAAGTTTATTCCATGCAGAATGCATGATAGTTCCCCAGTCTGGTCCAGCCTCACAGGTCACAGGACCCAGAAAGGCAAATGATGGTTTGGAAGCAAAATACTTACCTAGCAGAGCAGGGTAAAGTGCAGCAAACTTTATGAAATCCAATACTAAACTCCATATGCAGATCTCATGTACCTGGAAAGACCTTTGGCTTTCTCGTGACAGAGAAAATCCTGAAGTGGGGGGATCTTCTAACCAAGTACCAGTGTGATTTTGTCACTGGCAGCCACTGGGTCAAAAGGAACAGGCTGCTTCTCACAGTGACCTGTTTACTTTTTCTATTCAAGGCTGTGCCTTTCTCATTTAGGAGATCAGTTTGCTTTTGCCAGATGGAGTCAAAGTCACCACAGTGAATCCAGCTTTTTTTTCCTTGTTTCTTGGAAAGCACCAGTCAGTACCATGTCAAGAAAAACAAACAAAGAGGTTTGCTTAGGATCTATTTAAAGCAATGCATCAGTGGTAGCTTCAATACAACCCCAGGGCCAGCACTGGTGTTTGTGAGAAAACTGGGGCTACTGCACATGAGGAGGGCTGGATCATTGCAAAGCTGTTGCAGACAACACCCCATCTTCCACCCAAAGAGGTCAGAGCCGTGCACAATGCGAGCAAGAGAGCTCCTCTCCAGCAACTCCACTATGCCACACCGGCCCATGTAGGAAAAATCTTGGAGCTCAGCCACTGCAAGCTGACATAAGGTCCTGAAATGTAGCAGACACACTGAGTGACTCAAGAGGAGGATCTGAGTTTTCTGTCCCTGCCAGCAGACCTTGAGCGGTGGAAGATTGCTCTGACCCAGGAGAAAGTCTGTGCCTAGCAGGGGGGTGACATGGCAGCACACTTGCCACCCCCTCCTCTCGCACCCACCCTTGGCACCTGGAGTCAGAAACTATCTGGAGAGGGAGTGGTGGAGCAGACCAAGGGCTGTAGAAGGTCCCCTCCAAACGAGGTGTTTCCTGCTGGAAAGCACAGGGGCGAGCACCCCGTGCTGCTGGGAATCCTACACCACACACACACTGAGCCCAGGGAAAGGGCTAATAACACATCCCCAGCTTGCCAGAGCATCATGAGGCTAATTTCATTAGCGTCCATAAAACACTCTGACGCTGTCCGTATGGAGCACAAAGCTTAAACAGCCACGCAGGGAAAAGCCAACAGTGCTTCACTTTTGTTTATGCAAGGTATTCTGCTGATACTATACCCTTGGGAAATGGTAACAGCTTTGGTTACAATAGGGGATTTACTACCACCTCAGCTCGCTGCAGCAATACTGACCTTACCTCTAAAAGCAATCTCAGAAATTTCTGGTCCACAGGGAATTTTGCTCTGTCCCACTTACAAGCATGCCAGTGCTTGCCTTTTCCTTCTGCAGCTCATTTCTGTAAAAGACACATTCATAACTCCGAGCTCCTTACCAGTGAACCTAATCCAGCAAGTATCCAAGACATTCAGGAAAAGAGACTTTCATAGCATTGGAATTTTTCCATGCCAGCACTTTTTCATCCTAAGATAAATGGCTTTTACTTACAAGGCTAAAGGCTCTATTCTTTTCAAAATACTTCTCAGCTTCAAAGTGGCAATGGAAATTGGCCATGCACCTGGCCAGCTGATCCAGCCTGGAGTCAACCAAACAGCAAAAGGCGTCTTTCTTCCCGGCAGCACCAAGTGATGCTGTGCAGCGGACAAGCAGGCTGGAGGGCTGATGTAAATTGGCTAACACTTAATTAATCAGAGGGTATTTAAGCAGGGCCTAGTCAGCACGGCATGCTGAATTTCCAGACTGGGGGCTGGTGCCTGGGATGCACCTGCTGTGTTGGATGCCGGGTCTCGGAAAAGCCTTCTCTGGAAAGATTGCTTTAGACATCCAACTGCTCCACTGGGGCAAAGCCTTCCTGAGCCCTGTCATCTATCCATTTCACCAGAGGAGGCACTGAGGGGCTGAACTCCGCAACAACTTGGGAACAGGCCAGACCTGAAAACAGCAACACCAAACCCCCTCCACTCACAGATTCCCTCGTGTGTGAGTGAGCTCTCCTGCAGACACTGGACAGAAGTGGATTTTATTTTTATCATAGGGGTGAACAAAGGCTCCAGCTGATGAGACATGTTTGTCTTTCTCACGAGACAAGTGCAGCAAACAGCTTGCTGAAAGCAGTCTTGACCAAATCGCTCCCAGCCTTGGACAGCAGAGAAAAGAACAGAGGAGGAGGAAGACAGGAGGAAGCACACTACTGGGGGAGCCAGCCACTGTACACAGAAACCTCATGCAGGCAACTTGTCTGAAGTCCAGCCAAGAGCAGCTCCCAGTTCTCTGCAGGGCTTGGGGGCAGGGGGGGACACCCAGCCAGAGATGTCTAGAAAGTCCCAGGAGATCTTGGAGCTATCTGTGCCTTCCTCCAAAACCCTTCCCCTCTGCAGATCCCTGATGCTGGGACCACCCATTCCTCCCCACCTTGCCCTCTGTCCCCAGCAAGTCTCTCCTGGCCAGGCTTCTGGCTGTTCAGCGCTGAGACCATCTGCAGGAGGTTGCACAATGCTTGGCGACATTCAGCTTGACCCGAGCAGGGGCTGTTGCTCTCACTTCCATGAGCCACAGCCATAAAAAGAGACGGAATTTGCTGGCCAAGAAGCCAGGGCAAGCTGATGCAGTGCAGGCTCCCGAGGTCAGTGGCTGCAGCTCTGTGCCGGGGGAGGACATGCAATGCCTAATGTGGAAATGTTTGTGTTTGGAGCAATATATAGTTACATTTAGCCCCTAGCAGCTGCAGAGGCTGTTTACTGCAGCACACAGTCCTCAGCCTATTAGCTGAAGACCTGACAGTGACCAGATGTGCAGAGGAGCGACTGCGGAGCCTGCAGCCGTATTTATCTCTTTGCCAAGATCCCAACAATATCTTGCCTAATAAGTCTGGCACAGAAATAATCATTTAGAGAGCTGAAAAACACAACATCCACAGCCCATCTTTACAGCCAGAAGGGGAGTTTTGTGAGGCTTACAGTCTAATCTTTCACTGTCCCAAGTGCTTCCCTCCTACTTCACAAACAGCAGGTGATTTGTTTCCCAAATGGCTGGACTCAAGCCTCCTCCATGTGATCACTCAACAGGGAGGCTGCACCTCTGCAGCCAAACTTGGCCACTTGCAGCAGCTGCACGAGGAGGTAGAAAGGAGCAGAAGTCAACACCCCCCATCTGCGGTGCCAACAGGCTCCTCTGGCGGGGGTGATGCCGAAGTCTCCAGGGCCTTGCACCCCACCCCACATCGCTGATGCCCAGATGAGAGCTGGTCCCTGGGGCAGGCAGCCCTAGCCCTGCCGCTGACCCACGGAGTGCACAGGCCTGCCGACCTGCACACGTCTCGTGCAGCGGGAAGGACAGCCTGTACTGTCCCCGTGTGTGTCCCAGCAACACCCAGCGCTCTGCAGATTAGCCGTAATTTGCTAAATTAAAACAAAACAAAACAAAGCAACTCATTAGGTGCTTTCTGAAGACCCGGAGAACTGTATCTTTGCTGGCAGAAGAACTGAATGTTGGATCAACATCAACACTGAGAAACATAAGTTGCACTCCACTGATTCACGCAGTTTATGACCTTGGCTGGCAGATAAGCCTATGTAGTATGATTTTCTCTGTTTTGCAGGCTGCAGGTACCAGGTGTCATTGAAGGTCAGCATTGAGGAAAGGGCTCTCCCACAGTCAGGAAAAAGCTAGAGAGAACGATTTTTATGCAACATAAGCTTGTAGATGATTAACAATTTTCTTTCAGTTAACCGAGAAGTTAATAGTTATTCAAAGCACTCCATTGTAATGGGAGTGGAGATGGGGAGATGTACTACATTAACCTTTAATCTTGGACTGTGCAATAAAAATTAAAATGGAATATGGCACATAAGTATGATTAATTCTGCTTGCAAAGGGAGAGGGTGTCAGTGTATGCTTTGTGCAGGAGTGTTTCCCTCTAAGAGCAGGGTGCCCTGATGCAGGTGAGGATGTGCCACAGAAAGGCTGCACTCAGTATTCAGTCCTGTGTTTTCTGCTTTTTTTCAAGCTCAAAATCCATCTTCTTTCAAAATCCACCTTGTTAACTCTGCACCTCCCAAAAATCTCTAAACTTTAGGAAGTAGGTGGACTTTATTTTTTTAGTTTTGAAGGGGAGAAGGGAGAAAGAAGGGCAGAACTTGGCAATTTGAAACGTGCAAGGCTATCATCAGTGAAACATCTGCTAGCCTGCCCCCACTGCAGTGCACAGCACCAGGGAGAAGGACGGAGGATTTCCCACAAAGCTATTTCTTTCTGAAGCCTCCCTTGCCCTGCCCTGTCTACCACTCTAATGGGCAGCCATGGGTTGAGCTTGGCACTAAAGGCAGCCAGGGGGGTTACCCTGCCCAGGGCTCACAAGTGCCTCCCAGCCTCAGCCTGTCAGAGCCACTTTTCCTGAGCACTGCAGTCCTGCACACACGGGACCATTGCCACATGCACAGAGACTTGCTGAAGTCAATGACATTGAGTTTATTTTCTGTTTGCAAGCTCAGTGGCAAACCTTTGGAGAGAAAGAAGAACATGGGAGACAGGCCCAAGAGGCAAACTGTGCTCACGGTATTCCCCAGCTTAGCCATGTTTGGCTCTGGGGTTTGGTGGGGTTTTTCAAAAGTGTTGCAAAATGTGGGTCTGGATTTGTCTTTCCCCTTTTGTTCTTACTACTCTCCCAAGTGTGCCAAAAGTCCCTTGTCTGATGTCATCAGTGGGTTTGACCTGGGCCACTCGAAGCCAGCACAAGGGCTGAGGGACTGGATTTACGAGGCTGAATCAGAAATGTTTTCAAGGCAAATTCCTCCCACACTTCAGACACACCTGAGTGAGCCTGTCCACTTGCTTTCCTGAGGAGCTGGCACTTCCTCGTCCCAGCCAGAAGTGGAAGTGTTAAGCTAGAGTAAGTGGCTGGTTGCTTTTATGAGTATTTTCTCAGCTATGGGTGTTTCTGTGAATCACGCTAAATCTCCAGCTGTCTATAAGTCAACATGCATTTCCCAGCACTTTCTGCATTCATTCAACAGCCGTGCCAATATAATGTGTGCATTAAGAGAGAAATCAGCTAGCTAATGAGAAGGCACTGGAAGCAGCTCTGCCGGCTGAAGTGCCCTGGTTTCCCTGACAGCCAAGAGGAGTGACCCCACACACCAGCACACCCCTGGCCCTCTTGTGAGGCCAGAGTCTGCCCCTGCTCCCAACTGCCTGCAGCAAGCCAGGCCCAGCAAGAGCAGGCACGGTAGCCAGAGAGCAGGGAGGAGAGGTGGCTATTCCCCTTGTCAAACCAAGATGCATCGCATGAACACAGCCTGCCAGCTCACAGACAAAGGGGAATCTAAATACCTCCATGGTGTGCCTGCAGGTCCCCACACCACACTCTGCCTGCCTTTTGTGCAGGGAGCCTCCATGGGGAGGATGCAAGGATCCAGGCTTCACCCTGCTCTCCCTCTGCCCAGGGGTTGTTTACTCCCTTCTTCCTCCATAGTCAGTGCTCAGCAGTTTCAAGACAGTGTCTGTTCTCGTGCCTTCCTTCCTGACACAAAGCTGTGTTTTGGTTTCAACAAGCCCCAGCGGAGCTGAGCCCCTGAGACCACAGCAGGGCAGGCAGCTCTCAGCTGCGCTGGCAGGGCGCACAGAAGCACGTGGTGCTTGCAGGCAGCACAAACAAGGCCCTCTGCTTCCACAGCCCATGCCCAGCAGCTCTGATGGGCATCTCCTTGAGGTCTCTCAGTCCCAGTCATCCTGCTGAGACCCAGGGTGGATCAGCAGATAGCAGGCAGGGCAGGCAGGAGTGCACATCTCCTTCAGAAGTAAGGCAGGTCACACAAAGACTGCGTCAGCCCAGGCTGAGAAAACACCACACGTTCAATATATTTGTCTTTGAGAAACAGGGTTAAGAAAGAATGAAGTCATAAACATAAGGATATACATAGTGCCATATCTATAATGGCTCTGTAATTGCCAGGCTTTTGAGCACAGTTAATCTACAACCTGGCTAACCTGCCTCAAGGTAATCGAGAGGCAGTGACAAATGCGTGCCATCCTCCCACTCCCACACAAGCCACTGCCTCCAAACATTATAAAGAAAGTTATAAAGACAGAGCTACCTACCAGTAACTCATCCTGAGGCCAGCAGGATGAAGCCTTTTATATTTGCCGGGGCCAAGGTGCATCCTGATACCAAGAGTTGCATCACCGCTGGGTAATGCTGAGCCAACAAGGCCCCACAGAGCCACACAGCACAGGACACAGTACCCAGGGAGAAGGAGACCTCGTGCTATCACTTAGCCCAACTGTGGGACCAAATTTTGGCAGGACCTTATTACAGAATGCTCCTATGTGAAATTTGTTTCCAGTGAGAACCAAACATCTGGGAGAATATGCATTCCAGAGCAGACTGGGAATAGGAGGAGGCCTAGAGCAGCCGACTCTCATCTGACTGATGACAGAACCAAAGGTCCAAGATGTCTTCCTGGAGAAAAAACAGACATTGCATTTGCTCTGCATATGTGTAGAAAGCACCTGGACATGGTATTTGGAGGGAGGACATTTAGGAACATGCCACAGCCAGAGGAAAAGACAAAAAGTGTTGCAGCTCCAAAAGCTAGTGTGTTCTGAATTACTGCAAAGTCACACTTAGATTCAGGCCTTAACCCCAAGCTGGACCAGTAACTGTTTAGTAACTGTATCTAATAAAGCACAGTCATGCAGCATTTACATCTCTCCTCAACTTCCATTTACTGGCAGAAATCTTACAAGGAGCTGTAAATTTGCTGGAAAGGAAGGTACAGCAGCAATAACAACACACTGTGAACAAGGTGGGCTGTATGTAAAGGCGGTGCAGGCTTCCCTTCAGACCCTGGGATGCTGAGGGGCAGAGCTCAGTGCCCACTCAGACACACTCTGGCCACTGCCACGATGTACCTGTGGGCACTTGGAATTCATTTTGCCATGGCATGGCAAGCAGCCGCTTCTGTGCAGGTCTCTCCTCAAGACTCCCCACATCGACTTTCTCTTCCCTGCACCCTCTAAGAGTGCAACTTTGCATCATGAGACGTGCATCCATCCTCTCCAGTCTCCTGCTGTGCCGGTATAGATGGCTGTGCATCCTAAAGCCCTGGGAGCCCCTACAGCAAGCACAACAGCGGGGTTGAGAAGTCAAGGGCATCCACATAGCCGTATCTCCCTGCAGCAACTCTGGCACAACCCCCCTGCACACACGGTAAGGCCTTCACAGGGCGCTTGCTGCACCTGCTCTGTGGACAGACTTATCAGCCTCCAAGGCTGTGAAACTGGTAATCTGTAAAAAGTATGAGTCACTCCAAAAAAATCTCGTATCCTTCTCTAGTTCAAAATGTTTCCTAGAAGTGCACTGACTGTGAGGCCTTGAAGACACAGTTGTTTTCTGAAATTAAAAATTCCTTTTTCTGGTCTTTTACAGCACCTCCTGAAATGTCAGTATTTTGGTAGGAGTCTCATCTCTAAAATGTTTCTCAGCAGAAAAGGGGTACTAACAAGAGAGAAAATGGGAAAAAGGGGAGCTGTGGCAGCTGAAAGGTTCACCTTTTATAACACAAAGTGCACTCTTTACTCTTGGAAAGACAACTCCTATTCTATGTGGATAAGCAGACAACTGAAAAAAGGGCGGGGGAAGCCAGATGCTTTGTATGGTTTCAGTCCACTGAGGGTAAGAAAGAAACACTGGCATCATCTGACCTTGAAACAGTGACTTAAGAGAAATATGACACTTGTAACATCTTCAAAAAGAAGCAATTTTTACCTCCATAGCCCAAGGTGACCTCCACCTTCCTGGCAGAGGAGAGCACAAAGCCAGTTTGTCAGCCTGAGATGCAAAAGGTTTCCAGTAATGAGCCCAGAAAACAGGCCACAGGCAGCCTGGGCTGTGGGCAACAAAGGTGTTGGGCATAACCATCCCCCTAAGGGGCAGCTGCTTGGAGGTGAATGCCAACAAAAGCACGTTCTGAGCCCTGCAGGCTCATGGGCCTGTTAGGAGAGAGTGGATAGAGCTGCAGATGGACTGGGGTGTTCTGCAGCCTGCCATGGGCTCCTGCTGCCTGGGAACTGAACACTGCTGGTGGCCTTGGAGGTATAACATCAGTGTTGGGAGAAATTATTGCCTGGTCAGAGCTTTGCATGGCTGTCACATGTGTAACAAGCAAGTTGTATCTGTAGTAACCTGTTTCATCGATTTCTGCTCTACTGGAAAGTCAATAAAAATTGACAACACTCCCATGGGGTTGTTGTGTTTTGGTCATGTATACCTGAAACATTTATTTCCCTGAGGGAAAAAAAAAGAAAAAGTCAAGAACTTTATCCTCTACATGTAAGTGAAAAAGGTTATTAAGAAAAGCTTTTTTCAGGCAGGACACCCACTCAGCTAGCACTGTGCTTGACAAGATCCTTGGAGGCCCTGCTATATGGGGTGTACCAAAGGGAGAGGAGGATGCTTAATGCATGCATCTTCATTGCTGCCTCTCTTGGGAGAGGCACTGAATTCTCCTTCTCTTTCTCCCTGGGCTTATCTGTTGACAGATTACACCAAAAAAGCCCTTTCATGAAGCTCCATTAGAATGCCAGTGCATGCAGCGAGGGCCACTGAAATATTCCCAAAGCCACAGACAAAGCTGACAATCTGCAATGTTTTAGCATAAGCTCTGACCCAGTATACAGCAAAACAGATGAATGGCACTTCCCCTAGGGCAGGAATCACTTCTGAGGCTGCTGACAACTCACTGTTTATCTCATTTCAGTCCCACTCTTAATCACTGTTTGAGATGAAACTTTTTCTAACCCAGATTCCAGCTTGAAAATCTCCAGAAGAAAGACCCTTGACCTCCCTCCTGGTAGCCTTCTCGTCTGCTGGCAAAGCTGCCTGTCAGATGCTGCAGTATTGCTCCATGCTTACAGGGCAGGAGGAACGATGGGGCTGAGCTAGGCTCTGTTCCCCACTGCCCTGTGTGAAGCCTGCCACGGGGCTGGCAGCACGGCCTCCAGCGAGGGAAGGAGCTCACGGCAGCAGTGGCAGCTCGGGGCTGGCCAGACGCTTCAGCTTCTTCAAAGTTCACCTCTGTTTGCTCCTGTTGTTAGCTCCAAAGCAGGAACAAAACAGCAGACGCACCATTTAGTCAGTTTTGGTATTGCACAACTGAAAGAGAATAGGAAAGCACCCCCAGGAACTGAGCCAAGTCAATAATGGAGACAGATTAAGCAATACATGCACCTGGCTGTCAGAAGTGTAAGATACTCTCTCTTTAGTAATTACAGAGCAATTATGAAGTTAACAGCAATTCCAATAAGGACATGTATTTCACAATACAATTTTGTTCACAGTCCATCAGGATCAGTCACACCAAGGAGATACAACTCTGAAACCAAACTGTCCTCACCCCTGCAGGCATAATCCTTTAAATGCCAATCCTTGGTGGGGTGGGATCTTGTACTAAGTAGCAATTAAATTATTAGTTATTAACAGGATGTAATTGAAGCTGTACTTCAGCGTGACTTTTAAAAAAATCCCACTTTTAAGACAGTTAATAGAAATTAAGATGAGGTGAAGAGTTTGTGTATTGAGTTTATGCAAGTTTAGTTAACCTATATTATAATTCTGGAAAAACATAAACAGATTAACGCTGGGTTTCAATATATCTGAAGTCATCAAAGTCTGTTCTGCATGGTCTGGATGAAGATCTTAGAATTTGTGACCCTTTGGAGTGGTAAAATCACAATGATCTCAGTTTATCTAATCCATCCAAAGAGTAAACAGGGAACAGAAACTGTTCTAAGGTCCAGAACAGATCCATGTCTGAATTTGAGATACTAAATCAAACTCAGATCTGAGTTCACAAAGTCCAACTTGCACTGAAATCCAGCTTTGCTTCAAAGTACTGAGATCTGCCATTTTGTGCCTGTTCTAAGAGCAAAAAAGCCTGCCTTGCTCCAAGTGCCGCGTGGCAGCACAAGGTGGAGGTCACCTGTGGTGGCACTGTACTGACACGGCTTACAGCCAGGAGGAACACTGCACCATCACCATTTGCTAACAAGGACTAGAAATTATGGAGCAAGTGGCCCAGGTTGGCTGCTTCAGCACCCGGCCTGACCCGAGCCTGGACCCGCTGGGCGCACACGGCAGCAGTGCCCACGGGATGTTCCTCGGTGCCACCAAACTGGATTTCTGAGCACTGCAGGTTCCCATGCAGGCTATAAGCCTTCCAGCAGCCCCACACCCATCCAGACAGCAGTGACATTTGGGTATTGTCCGCTTCCCCCACCTTGCTCTACCTTTGCAGTACATTGCAGATGAGCCCATCCGCACAGACACAAAAGAAAGGGTGACCCAGGCTGCAAAACTATGAACATGAAGCATGCAGAGCCACAACAGAGGAAGCGAGCACAGCGAACATGAATGGCATTGGACAAAGAAATGTTGCTAATGTGTGCATGAAACCCATTAATTCTATTCTCTAAGGGACTTTCTGGGCAACAGCAGCCAGCCAGGAAGTCTTCCATCAAGACTACCATTAATCTCCTCACTGTCTCTTTCTCATATCTCCTTTCAGTCTTTATTTCATTCAAGTAGTGAAACCTGTTGTGGTTTACTTTGATAAAGGTAGAGCCAGTCACTCAGTGTGTTCAGGTATTGGGGATGTTTTACTATCTCTCTCTGCATCGCCAGTAGGGCTGAAAAGGTGCTATTGTGGTTTGACAGCCAAGGGAATATGTGATGCTATCAAGAGGTATCCAAATATCTAAGTGCTCTAGAAAGATTAAATAATTAATTATCAGAACTCCTGGCAGAAATACAGCCAAGCATTATCCCCATTTTCCAAACAACAAAAGCATTTTTGCAACAAATCTTGGTTACAAGAGCTGCCCAAGGTTTGCTCTGTGAACTAGAGCACAGACATTGTGAAAGCCAAAGATTTACATGTTCCAGGCAGAATTTTTACCATCACTGCAACTAATGCCCTCTAACAAACTGGTAGAGATAGGGACTTGGGCTCCTGGAAGACATGTAATTGTATGTGGGAGTTTCAATTTTAGTACACAGAGCTCAGCAGCATTTGGAGGGTTCAGAGGGGAAAGACAGTGGCCATGGAGAACTCTTACACTTCTATCCTCTTTTTGTCTTCATCCCTTTTGACCACCATGCATCACTAAGGATTTTTTAACTTCAAATCAATTATGGGACAAATTTTTAGCAACTAGAGCTAAAGTAATGGTTGTAAATACACATAGGCACATGTGTGTATACATGCATAGACACACACAGAATTGCATCGCTGGTCTCCATAAACTTAGCAAAGGCTGCAATACCCCAGATATAACATCTCAGTGCCTTTCCCTCTAGTCTCCTGTTACGTCATCTTTTTACTTATGCTTTATCTATGTTTAGATCATATCTCTGGGGCAAAGACTGCATCCTTTATACATTTCTCTGATGTGCTTTTGAGATTAGAGACACTGAGTTGAAATAACTCAAGTCTGTCCATGGAAAGCATGCTACATTTTTGTGTTTTATGGTAGGTCCCTGGCAGCGAGAAGCTTTAAAAGCAAAGGACTAGAAGGACAAGTCATAGATCACCTTTAAATGGCAACATTTCAGTGCATTGCACTTTCTGTGCTGTTGCCTTAGAAGGAGCTGCACAGCACAGAACACAGACACAAGCAGGCTAACACAAGCAGGGTAGAACTCAGCAGTCAGATCACCCCTAAACCCACCTCCGGGGGCAAGTGTCTCCTGCTGCCGATGTGTGGGTACAGCTCTGCACCAAATTCCTGCAGGCCAAGTGGCTGGGCACAGAGCACCTGCACAGCCCTTGGGAGGCTCAAAGGCCTCCAGACTGACAGCCCTGCACACAATGCTTTCTTCTCATTCTCTGCTACTGCACTTATTTCCCTAGTGGCTCCCTTTCTTCTAGGAGTTTTCTTCAGCAAGCTTAAAGTTAGCCTCTTCCTCTTGCCTTGGTCTAGATCCACAAGCATTACCTTTTTCTTTAAAAAAAAAAAAAATCAGCTTGCCTTGGGCATTGCCTTTTTTTACAGCCAACTTAACAAAACAAGGCGCAGCTGCCCTGATGTTGCCTCCACACCATCTGGGAGAGCCCTGGCAGTGCTATCTGCCGAGGCCAGAAGAAATCCATCCTGGTTTGATGGGGACAGCCAAGACAGGGCCCTAGGTGTGACCACTGGACCCTTTGAGTCACGAGGACCACATGCTGTGCCAGGGAGGAGACCCTGGCATCCCATCTTGCCACCATCGGATCAGCTCTGCAGGGCCTCAGTGTTGCTTCATCCAAGTGGGTGTCATTCATTTCCTCTCCATATCACATTTAAAGGCAGTATTCATCTTGTCATATCTTGCAGCAGTTTCTCTGTGGCAGGTTGCCGAGGATGATGCTGGGATGTTTATTTCACCCTTTTGTTAAAAAGAATGACAGGTTTTTGGATGAGCTCGCTGCGGTTTGTAGAAGTAGAAAAGAAAAACAAGTTGGTCCAAGGTGGAGGAAAAGAGGTATAGGCTGAGAAAATTTCTGAGGCACCTGGACTTGCACTAGGAAGGATTTGCTCCCTTGTGTGAGCACCGCTCCTGTCATCAATAGTTTTGACATCATTGCCTCCCATTTTGACAGCACTGGCTTGCTCACCAAATCACTCTGCAATCCCTGTGCACACAACCTTCTGGAAATCTGTCTTCATATCTTGATGGAAACTGCCATAACTGAGCTTTTCTTCACCCTAGTTTGTTTTCTTTTAATATGATACCATTGCTCAATGGAAGTTCTGGGGGTTTGGGTTTACTTGGGTGTCTTCTGTTGAAAGAGAAAAGAGGTATCCAGCGGCACTGATGAAATCTGCTCTAGAACAAAGAGAGTATTAACAGTGAAGGGCTGATATCTCCTGGCACTGCATGGGTCTAAAAGGATGCAGAGCTTATTTACAGTGTGGTGGCTCCCCCTGCTCTGAGGAGGGAGTTTATGCTGCCTGAACAGGCCCCAAAATGGGACCTCCCATCCTCTTCCTCCTCCTCCTCCTCCCCGCAAGCATTAAGCTCATGTTAGCCTACTGCACCCAGCACTTGTCATTCCCACATTTGCTGGAATGAAGGGTGTGTTGTGTCATCATCAACCCAACACTGACCTAACACAGCATCACTGCTGAAAGTCTTATCCTGCCTCTCATCCCTGCTCCTACCTTTCTGCCACCTGCCTGGTGTCAGACCAAGGGCTCCTGAAGCTGTGGGGTGAATTGCCTCTGCTCATCCACCCTGCGGAGACTGAGCACTGCCCCACTAAGTCACGCATTTCCACCTGGAACAACAACCTGTTCCAACACACAGTGTGGCTGCAGGAGTGCTCACACCGCACTCTGTGGCACATGAACCAGGGAAAATGCGGAAAGACCCTCTGGTCATGGCAGCATGGTTTTAAGTGAGCTTGATGGTAGCCCAACACTGCAGCCTGAGGTCGGCACATGGCAAAGGATGCCCTGCCCCTGCTGCAGTGGTGCAGCACCAGATCCGGGTGGTGCGTGGCCTTGCGAAGACTTATGAAGTGTGCTTAGTTTCCAGTAAAATCCACACTGCCACAGTTGCAGAAAATGTAAAAATACAATTTTGATCCAGTTAAAGTGCTTAGCCTTGATCTGCTTTTCAGACAGATTTCTCAAGGGAATAGGTCATGAGAGGTGCCAGGGGATGTTGGGAACAGGGACATGAGAGCATGGAAAAGAGCTGAGGTGACAGCAGTTATAAGGTGGAAGACAACCAAAAGTTAGAGGGAGACAGAGACGTGAGAAGGAGCTGACAATACTAAATGGTGGAGAAAGCTATGGGGGATATGGTGGAGCAAATATATTTCCATGGGGGTGCAGAACACCAAGGACACAAATGTGTAACAAGGGGGTTTTAAATTCCATAGCTGATGGAACAAAAGATTTCTGAAATCTAGGTATTTTGTACACAAATGCACTGGATGAATCCAGCTACTGCCCAAAACTGCAGGCAGCAGATTTATCATGTGAAGTCAGCTCTCCACTTAAAACAACTGGCCACTGCCTCTTAACAAGAGTCCAAACTAAACCCACAGATCTAAAATACCCTGAATCTTGGAAAATTGTAGTCTACAGCTGGGGCCTCCTGTAAACAATTCAAACATCAGCATTTCAGACCAGCCAGCCAGCTGCAGGAGCCAAATGAAGACTGTTTCCCAAGACATTGGACTACTTGTCTGCCAGTGGGCTACACTCTCACACAGCTCACGTCAAACAGAGAGTGATGCATTGTTCACCCCAGATCAGCCTACCAACACCTCAGCATAAGGAGAAGCAGGAATAAATTAATTATTCCCACCATTCCTGGAGAAGAAGGGAACCAGCCACCAGCTAGTCCAGCCGCCTGAGCAGGGATGTGGACCCAGTGAGCAGTGCTCAGACCGAGTATTCACTGTTCCCACAGTTGTTAGTTTTGGTATTTGCAAGCTGAGCAGTTTACAAGATCGGGGCTGCACACACACTGTGGGAAACAGCAACAGCTTTGGAGAGCCCAAGTAAGCAGCAAGATGCAGGTGGGAGGAAATTCCATATCTTGATGGGGGTACACATGATCAGCAGTTGCCACTGACGCAGCTCTCCTTGCTGCTGAACTCATTGGCAACACAGGGTAGACATTGCTGATGCTTTGTGTATTGGTGTCCTGCTGATCTCAGTAACACCGAGAAAAAGTTCAGCTTCATTTAACTCCCAGGGAAGCAGTGGAGAGCTGTGTGGTTTTGCAATACTCCGTCAGTGAGAGGAACACTCCAGCACCCCCACCAACAGCCACAAAGAGCCAATTTCCTGGTTTCTGCAGTGCAAGGAGGGTGGGAGCAAGTATGAACCACTACAGGCCCTGGGGTGCATCACACTCGCTGTGGTAAACAGATACCAGCATGCAGAGCCAGTGAGATCCCTGCCTCAACCACTTCAACCCAATTCTGCCTTTTTTTGCCCGGTGCTGCGGTGCTGCCCCTGTGCCCCCAGGCAGGCAGGGATGGATTGCTCATCGCCAAGGGTGAGGGACCCAGGACAGAGAGGATGGGGAGCCTGGGCCATCCTGAATGTTGTCAGCTGGGTACACAGACTGGCTGTTGGCATACACCACACCCGGGTCCCTCACCCTGGAAAGGCAACCTGAGCATTCGGGTGCCTTTATTGCCACTTACCAAGCAGTCACCTAGCTCTTCCAAATGCAGGGAGAGGGGTTGGAGCAGTGGACTCACAGGAAATGTGGGGCTAGGATGTCTCGCTCTGCATGAGTGAGTTGCATCCTAACAGCACAGTCTTGGTGCACTTTCTAAGAGATCTTTCCTAGAGATCTGAGAGCGCTCGGCCCCGCTTGCCTGCCCTGATCCCCCTTCCCGTGCCCTTCTGATCCCAGCCGAGAGGTGTAGCCCTTGTCAGGTTTGTAGTTTCTCTCGATAAGCTCACTGTGAATTCCTATCCTGCCTGAGAAAAGGATGGTTTGCTGTCATTTTCTCAAGGTGCTGACTTAGCAACAGAGCCTTTGGGCAGATTACAGTAAACTCACTGCACTTCTCAAAGACTATTTCCTTCAGTGCAGTGAGCTGTCTGCAGAGAGGTACTGACAGTTCCTGTGCCTTTTCTCCTCTCTACCAGCCAATTTGCATTGTGAGAAAGATGAGATCTTAAAAAACGGACAATTAGCGCCCTTACTAATTACCCATTTTAAGCATCTCAATTAAAGGAGTGCCCGAGGGGGCCTTAACCAAAGCTGGAGCTCTGCCACTCCAATCTTCGTGTGGTGCTGTTCCTGCCCCCAGAAGCACAAGTGTGCTGCGAGGGGTTACCCGAGACACGCAGCGCTGACCTGACCTGGCTTGGTTTTCAAAAGGGAAAACTGAAGAACCACATCTGCCAGCTATCACCTGGGAAGCAAAGCCAGTGTCATTGCAACCCTTCTAGGAATTTACTTTCCACGTGCTCATCAGGTTCATTTTGGGTTTGTCGTCCGTGGGGCTTTGCTACTAAATGCCTTGGGAAATTACTCCGTATTATGTAAAGTGCACTTCCCCAAGGTTTGGTCCCACTTTGCCCCATATCTTTCCTTCTCCCTCACTGGGTAAAACTGAGATTCCTGGGTTTGCTATGGAGATGATGAAAATGAAGAGGAGATTCTCTGAGTCTGAATAAATGAGCAGAGGGAAACAATCATCCCATTCTTCATGAACAAAAGCTAAGACACGATGATGTCATAGCACACATCAGTGGAAGATCTACAGTTAAAGTGAATGGGATTATGGAAAACTTGGAAGTAGCATCTGAGTGAAGGGCTAGGAACCATGCAAAGGACCAGGCTTTGGTGCAAGAGTAGATTGGAAAGATGCTAAGTGTATTTGAAACTCAAGAAGGTAACAAAATATTAATGAATTGGCACCAAGCAGTAACAAACAAATCCATTATTTATAGGGGAGACAAATAATTATACATGCAAGGTCAAAGAAGACATTCGCACTGAAGTTTCTTAAGAGACACGGGAGCAGAGAGCAATTGACTGTCTAGACACAGCCACTGCTGAAACACTGAAATCCTATGATTTGGATGAGTAGGAACAACTGGGCCATGATGGTCAAACATAGCTTGTTCATGCAGGGAACTCCAAAAGCACATCCACAGAGGAGATGGGTGTTGGAGGCACCACGGTCCATACTGTAGACACCAGGCTGAAAACCCAAGTCCTGAAACTTTTCTGAGGGGACCAGGGAGACTCCCACATCAAAGGTTGCGATTCAGACACCTTAGGGTGAGCTACATTTGCTGTATGTATTCATACTGATTCTCCAATAAACTCTATTGTATTAAATAAATTCTCACATTTGCCACAGCATAATGTGGTCCCAACCAGCAGAGGTAGGCAGCCTTGAGCATCCAAGGATGCCAGCAGGAGCCAGCCCTAGCCAGGCTCTCTGGGCACAGGCCCTTTCCTCACTAGCCCCAGGACCTCAGGAGGAGCAAAACACACTGGATTTGAGGATCAGAGGGAGCTAGGGAGAGGGTGAATGTAGAGAGCTTGCATGAGGCAGCATGGTGCCTCTGGCTCATCTGAAAAAAGATGACACTGCCTTCTGAATTGGACATATTTAGGTGCCACCAGTGCAAATATACTTAATAAGCACTAAGAAAAACAAAGAGGCACAAGGATGGACCACAGTCCCTTACACAGCAAAAGAGCTGCGTTTGCTCCAACAGACTTCTTTGCTCAGTTTGTTTAAAGCCACCTTGCTTGCCACTGCTGCCAGCAAACCTGCTGCTGTCACTGGCAGCGCCAGCCCAGCCACCCTGCTCTGCTCCCACAACAGGCCCCCCATCTGCCTCAGATGGTGTGGGGTGAGGTCAGGCTTGGTGCTTGTGCCTGGAGACTCTTCCTTCCTCTTCTCACACCCTCCCACGGGCATGCTGAGCAAACAGCAAAAATCCCTCACACTGGCCATTTTCCTCTCTACTAAACCTCATCAGTCTTGAAAAAGAAAGAGACACACACACACGAATATGAGAACTCAAGTTCCCAAATTTCTGCAGGAAGATCTGATGAGTGTTTGTTTTGGCTTTCAGTGTGGTATGCATGCTCTTTGTGGAACCAGAGGGCATTTTCCCACTGAGGAAAGCATTTACTTTAAAGCCAGAAGGCCCCACAGTTACTATTGCTCTCACAGTTATGAAATACTACCACATTGGAGTGGAGAGAGAAAAAATTACTATGAAGAATGAAAATCAAGTACACGTTGGCAGTTTAGGTAAAAGTCTGTTATCAATGAAGCTGTGCCAGTATATTACCTTCATAAGGACTGCATGGATTTCCTTCACTTAACACTGGCCTGAAACACTGGAGGTGATTTGCTTGACATCTAAAAGTGGGTCAAAGACTCATCTCTAACCTAAATTAGATGCACAAGGACAGACTTGGCAGTGTTCCCTTACTGGAAATTGGGAGCTAGTGGACAACCACATGATGTTTCCTAAAACCCCAGCCCCTCTGGCAGCGCAGAGTGAACTGCTCTAGGAATAGAAGGCTCATGGTGGCACGTACACCTCCATGTAAAAATGCAGGATAGGGAAAAGAAACCAGATGGGACAAACTACACACTGAAAGAAAATGGATCTGAGCATACCATGAGCACTTGTATATCACATAAAGCAATCTGTAGCTGCGAGGATGAGTGTAGTTAAAGGACTCGGCACAGAGTGGATGCTATGCTGGAAATGGATGGAGAAATCAGGATTAGTGATCTCTTGCTGTGACTCCCACTGTGAAACAGCAGATAGATGCTGTTATGACAAGTGCAGTCTATTGGCCATCACTACCAACCTTTCACACAGCTCATTAGGGAAAGGTCACGGGTTATTTTTATTTTAATTCCCAAGGACATACTTGGTTTGCTTCACACACTTCCACAAGGATTTCAATCTACACACCCAGATCTCTCCACTCCTATAAACACAGCCATACACAGCGTGTATTCCTTCCTGCTCTTTACTTGTAAAGCAAAACACCAAGCCATAAAAAGCCTTCTCAAACTCCAGCTGTGCCACTTTATGGAAGCATTTGAAAACTATTACTTTTAGTGAATACACTAAAGGTATCTGGCATATTATCCCTGTTTTGAAGATTGATTTAGAAGGAGACTCTTACCACCCAGCACATCTGGTGTGGTGCTGTGCTCCAGGAGCAGTAGCAGTGTCCATGGGACTACTTGTGGAGGACAAGTAAATAGCACAGGGAGACTCAAACCGTGATTAGAAAGCCTACCAGGATACTGAACCAGTGGACTTTATCCTCAAACCAGTCTTAGTTGACAGCTGCCCATGCAAATTCACTGACAGTGTCCTTGGTAAGGCTTTGGTCTCCCCCTTTTAATTATTCCACCTCCTCTTCATTACACCGACCATCACTAATGCTTCTGTCCTGGAGGAGGTCGCCCTCTTGTAATACATAACATGGTACTTTCCTTGGTGTAGCCAGTTCTGGATCCTGCTTTTAACATATTGTCTAACATCTGCTTCAGGATAGTTTATCCCTTCTGCAGAGGAAATAAAAGGACAGTGTTGGTAAATGACTTGTTCAAGGTTGTGCAGTAAAGCGGTGGCAGACCTGTGGTGAGGAACTGGGACATTCTGAATTCCTCTATATGGCTTGTCAGGACTTTGCATCACAAGAAAGTTTCCATGTTTGTCTTTTTTTTTGTTAATTCCACATGAAGAGAAGAAAGGACTTTCTCAATTTAAAAAATATGTATGTCTTTTTGCATATCCCTCCCATAATGTAAGAATTTGTCCTTTTATAACTAAAAAAGCCTATAGCTTGCCAAAGCAGACTCCCCAACAATTGTGCTAGCATTGTAGTAAGTGGCAGCACTTTGGACTGTTGCTGGAGATAAATTCACATTGTTCAGAAACATAATGGTAGTTTGCATCTGGTTACAGTTAATTCCAGCACTGATTTCCTCCCAGGCAAGTTTCTTTCCTATTTAATGTTTGTTTAAACCTTCATTCTGTGGATGAAGTGGTTTTTTGTTAATATGATACTAATTTATTGATTTCATCACTTTTGTCATGTCTGTATTTTTCCTACTTCAAAACACTTCACATATATTGTTATAAGGAAGAAAATACATTAGCCAGAAAGTTCCTGTCTGTACATTTTCTTAATGTGCTCTGAGCTATGGCCTTAGAAGGTCACAGACAGACTTCCTTTCACCTCAGATAATGTCCTTCTCATTCTTCCCAACCTCCACAGATAACTAGGACAATACTAAATACCATTTGACACCATTAAACCTCGAAGACCCTATAAACAGAAATACATAGCAATGAAAAAAACACAACTCCTCCAAGTATCTCAGAGCCTTCTCCAAAGGCAAAGAGATGTCTCATTTCACAGATGGGAAGATAAGGAGCAGAGAGATTGGAGGGTGGACCCAAATCATACTCGGTGAGAATTGCAGGGTAGCACACCCTGCTGCTGCTCAACACACTCATGGGGTTTCACACTCACCCTTCTCTAAGCCCAAGAAGGTCCCAGTGATATCAGGGTGTATCAAGGCCTAAAAACCAGCACAGGATGGATGAAAGAGATCCACGTATATTTTGTTCCCTTCTCAATTGCCTAAAGGATGTTCCAAGGGTGTGTTCTGCCACTTCTATGTCTAATGGAGGAGGGAACGATTTTTTTGCCTTAAAATGTATGAAATAGTGCAGAGCACACCAATATTTCAAGGAGCAGAGAAATATGGCCTGCAAGTGTTCCTCAGAAGTGCAATCAGCTGCAGCACGTAGCTGCTTCCTGTGCACGAGTGTCCAAAATCCCTAGGATAATATTGATCTGGAGACCAGCTAACAAGGCAGTGAGGACAGGCCACATCCTTGGAGAGTGTGAATCGGCATAGCAACGTGGACTTTCACAAGTCACACAGCTTTGCCTCAGCTGATGCTGTGGCTGCTTGCAGAGAGGGAGGGGAGGAGGTGAAGGATGCTGCCCTGGGCGGGTGCTGCATGTGGGTCCCCTGTCTACAGAACTTTAAGCAACACCACGGGTGGGACCCCAGTGGTGCTGGCTGCCTCTTGGGTGTCAGCTCCTTAAAAGCGACCCTCAAGCCAAGCACTGCTTTGCTCTTTCCTCTGCTATTTGTTGGGATGGGCATGTTGCAGTAACATTTATGATAGGAAGCCTGTTGAGAAGCGTGCCTCGGATGAAAGGAAGCTTATGAGCTTATGCCTTGCTAACTTTGATACACACAGTTCACACAGCCCTTGGTTTCCTTTTCTATGCACCTTAACTGATCTCCCCAGCTGGCTGGTTACACCTTCCCCTTCCCTCCAGCCTTGCAGGCAGAAGCCAGGGAGAGATTTGTCCTTCCTGGTGAGACGGGATGTTTCAGATCCCACAGCAAAGACCTCGGCTACTGCCTGCTCAACCTTTGTTTCCAGGGGAAAGAAGCTGCATTTTCCACCCCAACAGCTTGGATTAGGGATCCTGTAAGATGAGCAAAGCAATTTTGAACAGCCAGTTGTTTGCCCTAAGCTTTGGCCATTGCTGTGGGACCATAACACCTTGCATGGCTTGGAGAGGAATGGGGCCATAGGAGGGCCCAAGGCCATACATTTATATAATGTCTGTTCCTCTAATTTGTGGATGGAAATTTGCCTGTAGAGGTATGTAAGTATGCAAGTAAGGCGTGATGGCTGACAGTTTTCACCAACTGTTCTGACATTTAAGACTTTTTTAAATCTATCATCTCCATCCCTTCAAGAGACATACAAGCCTCTCTCTTCCTACTGTTTTCTATTCCACTCCTTCCCAAGGCACTCCCTCGAGGCCCTGTGTCTCAGATTTATTTAATCTATTTTTGAAGAAGAACAAGGGGCAGGTGGTGCCTGCAGAAGCTGAAAGAGAAAAGATGGACATATGTAGCACATGCCAAGAAAACAAACATGAAATCTCTGGAGCCGCCCTATCCTCTGGAACACTGAGCAACTTGCCGTTTTCTTCTTCTTGATGCGCTTATTTTTATGAGCTCAAAGAATAAAGTATTGGCTGTTACACAGCAGCTGCCCCAGGAAATAATTCACTCATTCCACTGCTGCAGACTTCAAGGAAAAAAAAAAAAGAGCAGTGAAGGGGGGGAGAAAAGCCAGTTCTTTGCAAAATATCCAGTTTCCCAGCAGCTCTAACAGCGTAAATGAGAAGAATGTTTGGGTTTGGTGTCCCTCCAATTCTCATGGTTTCACTGAGGATTTTGGAGAATGCATTTACTCCTTTGCTAACTGCAAGAACAGATTTATCCTGCAGCCATGTACTGAATGAGTATACAGGCCTAGAGGGAGTCTGAAAGCATAAACATTTACTTCATAAAAGAGATTCTGCAGACAGGAGGCCAGAGAGAGTTGACTCTGGGTAAGCATTTGTGCTCCATTGTAAAAAAAAAGTCCAGCAGCCAGAAGGAGACGTGCACACACATCACACACCGGCCTTTGCCACAGTGGACAGTAATCCAAAGGGGCCCAGGAAGAGGCTGTCTCTTGACTGAGCTCGAAGTGCAGCGGTTCCAGCACTTCCATCTTTACTGCAGGTGGGAAACCAGCCCCAGTTCCGCCTCTCACTATGCAGTGCTTCGCCTGGACTTGGGGTGGGGAAATGGAAAAATAGCTCCATAACCAGGGAAAACCCTGGAGCTTTGTGTCTCCCATCCAGATGCTGTAAGGAGATACAAGTTCATACTTTAGCCTTTCCCACAATAGGAATAACAATGAGGACTTGTCTCCTCTTTACCTGGCTGTTTATTTTCACAAAACTTGTTAAGAGAGCATAAATTTGCTGAGATCTCCACCCTCCTGACGAATTTGATTGAAATCTGCCACATGTTGAAAGATGTTGTCAGGGACTTTCTTTCACACATATGTGAAGCAATACCCCATGAGCCTTGCTCTCCTAAGAAGCCAAGCTGCAAGTGCAGCAGAAGGGAAGCACTATTCCAAGGGGAATGCTGCTGCACTGGCAGTCTGAGAGAGGCCCACCAGTCACCCAGCAACCTGTAGGCATGCGTGGAATTTCAGGAGTAACATCGTGATTTTTCATTACAACATCAAATCCCAATGTGGAACAAAGGACCAAAGCAAGAGTTGCAGACAAAATGAAACATCCTGTGGCACTATCTTGCCATTGCACACTATTTATATTTTTCCTTCAAAATGAATAGTTAGGAGGTTCAGCCCTATCTGCCAAGAAAACTAAGCACAGATGAAGTTTAAAGAGGATGTAGCAAACACTTCTGCAACATCCTCCCAGCCAGGAGCTTGCCCAGGATGGAGGGGCCTGAACCACAGCTGGGCAGCACACCACGGGGATCGCTGCACCACACATCTCCTCGGCCAATGGCAAACCTCAAGCAGAATATCATGCTTGAATATGAAAGCAAAATTCTGAGAAAGCTTCTGGCATTTTTTTTTCATGCCATGGTGTAGAATTGATGGAATTGTGCTTGGTCTAGACAATTGTTAATGTTTTTGGTTTTCCCTATCTAATGTAATTGTTGCTTGACTGTTCAGACTACAGCTCCTGGCACTGAGGAAGAGTTTAGGAGCCTACCCACCGAGAACACTTTTTCTCTGCTACCCGCCAGGGTCTGACTATATGGGGACTGGGGGCACAGTGTAGCAAGTCTTTTAACTGATCACCAGTCTGCTTTTCCCTAAACATGTGTGGATGTATTGAATGGCCTGTTTTGAGATCTTAACCACCAATACATTTGTATTTGTAGAGGAAAGCCACCAGGTTTAAAGGCAGTAGATTTAGTTTGGGACTTTGGCCACAAGATCCTTTATAAGACCAAGACTTTCCAGCTCCCAGATGATGAAAAACAGTGGTTGATCACAAACACTGCTCTATCTCAACAAATTCCCAAGTCATTTGAAGGACAGTCACAACCTATACACAGGATAAGGAACTGAAAGGCTGATGAATCATCAGCATTATCATTACTTGTATACAAAACCAAGTTGTTGAATCAATGCCCTTCAGCAGCACCTTCCTCCCCTTTGCCTTTTCAGATCTCCTTAGTTTTCTGTCCAGATGAAGAAAAAAGGGTGCAAATTCCAGGCTTGATTGTAGAAAGGCTCGAGCACAGAGGATGCACATAGGAAGCAAGGGGGAAACTAATATGCCTGCCATTATCAGTGAAGATAGGCCAGCACTTCTTCAGGGCATTTCAAAAGAGAAGCTTCACAGAGGTGCTCTGAACTATTCCCCGCAGGATCCTCTTTCTCTCTGCCAGGTAGCCTAAGGCTTGCCTTTGTGGAAACCTCTTTAGATCCAGTTTCTTGGGGCTGATACCGAGGTTTGCTGTCAAGCCAAGAAAATCTTCCTTCATCTGCTTCTACTCAAGCAGCCCAAACCCGCCCCAAAGGCAATGAATAGCAACATCCTCTGTTGTAAAGGCCTAAAACCTGGATCAGCACCAATCACTTAAAGTCATAAAGAAGGATCATCCTACTTGATGAAGCAGGCCTACAGCCCAGGGAAGTTGTGAAATCTCCATCCTTGGAGACATGCAGAATGTGCCTGAGCAAGGCCCTGAAAAACCTGATCTCCCTGTGAAGCTCTGAGCAGGAGTTTGGACAAGAGACCTCCAAAGCTTCCATGTGTTCCACAGAGTAGACTTAAGCAAGAAGCTCCATGGAAACAGAGCACCATATGGAACACCCTCCTCCCCATGGAGAGAGAACTAGAACAGAACAGCACAGGACAGATAGTGGTGGTATATAACTCACCTAAGGAAGGCATCAATCAGGTACTAGAGAGGCGTGTGCAATGTGAAACCTGCCCAAAGCAGAGCCCTTAACCAAACAGCCCGTTGCCCTCAGCACTTTCTGCAGCCTCCGTGGCTGCTGTTGAAATGAAGGCTGCTCTCTCAGCTAACTACTGGTTCACAAGCTGTTATGCAGCCAGCAGTGAGTATGGGGACTTAAAATAGGCAAGGATATGCAAGACCTGAAAAGAAAATGGTCCTCATGGGGCTGTCACTCTCCAACAGTTAACTCTGAAAATTATTAATTTCAGGATTCCCAGGTTTACAAGCGCCAGGCTTCATGGTTATTTTCAGTCACTGCCAAAATAAAACTCAGTTTCCACATGCATACGTTTTCCTCATACTCTCCCCCCTACTGGCCTCATCAACATTTTCTATCAGGAAACCCATTATTTATACTCTTCTGGCAAGGACATTATATTTCATCAGTGTTGCCAGCAATGCCAATTTCCCCTCCTTACAGTTCTATCCTAAACTGTTTTCATTTCTCTCGCCTTGTATTTCTCAGTAAACCAATAAAGCACAAATTCTAAGCCTTCCAGTTTCCCTCTTTTTCCTCCCACAATAGTCATTGATGTCTAACCACAGACGTCTGTGCTTCTTTTCAATAACTGTGCATGCAGTTGCCTATGAAATATGCACATGATAGCACAGGGAAATTCCACACACGTTTTCTCCATCTGAAGATATACTGGTTCATACGTTACATTTATATTGGGTCTGGATCATGTCCTGCCATCATTCTGCAGGGAGAAATCCCAAGGCACTCAACAGAGGCTTTTCAAGCAGATAAATGACAGAACTTGGCCCTACAAGCGGAATATTGTATGATATATTTCCTTTTCTGTTTGCCAAATTGATGTTAAGAAGGGGTTATGCACTTAGACAGTCATCATAAGTTTCAGAAATAATCAGCAGACATTTTTACTGAAACCCCAGAAAACAGAGCAATTAATCAGACTATCACTGCTTTTTCTATGAAGCTGCAGTTGCTTTTATTTTACTGGCATTGCATCACACAGCAGTTTTTCCACCATGGGAGCTTTGAGGTCACTATTAATTTATGGGGAAAAACCTTTTTTACTCTGGGTTTTCTGCAAATACACAAACAAGCACCACTCAGACATGACATAACTGAACCACAGATCCAAGCCCCTCTCAGGTTCCAGAGTCCCTTGTGGACCCTGCCAGATGTGCTGCACCCATGCAGAATGACCAGGGAGGATGCAAGCACATTGAAAAAGCTGTTCCATGGGGGTAGGTGGGTTGAAACAAAAGGCAGATAAGATTGACACTTTGATGTATGCATGCTCTGTGGAGGAGCAAAGTCAAATTAACAGCCTGAGCTCCCCAACAGCAACTGCATTGAAGGGGAATATTAATGCAGTTACCACATCTGCATCTCATTTTCCTTCAGTGTTTCCTAGTCATACTGAGTTCACCCACTGGAGAGTGACATAACAGCATGAGCTGATGGGAAAGTGTCTTGAGATCTATTATGAGGAAAAAATATGCAGAATACACAAATACAGCAGGGACAGAGGGAGGTGAGCTGACCAAACTCTGCATTTTCCATTTATGAAAGATGAGTGGAGGCATTTTTAGGACACCTCCTGTCTCACACATACCCGAAACAGCACCATTGCCTGGCCCAGTCCTTAGCCGTGCTCCTCTGTTACAGTCCAGCATTGCTTCTGTGGGCTTGCTGGGGCACAGAGATACACACATACACCTCCTGCCATGGCGTTAAAGTGCTAAAGGACACCATCCGCCCCTGTGGAGGGTCTCAAAGTGGGCACTGCACACACATCTGCACAGCACCCAGCGAGTGTCCCTGCATGGTACTGCACCAGCACAGCACTTCCACCAGCTTCTTTGGGCTGGTTCCTGGAAGACATCCACACAGACAAGTTCTGTGCCTTCAGGTAGGATTGAAATGGAGAGGATTGAAGCCACCTTATTCTAAATGCCTGGAGTTCAGTGCTCGTTAGATTCATTGTGATAGGTGAATTGCCTTTACTTGCCTGAGGGCATCCGTGGTATCAGGCCGTAAGTCTGTGTGTGTCAAAAGTTCACAAGTGGTGACCCAATTACCTGTCTGTAGCAGCGGGGCTGTGGTATCTGGCAGGCAGATCATGCAATACCTTAGCACTTAGGTCAAGGCACTAAGCCTCCTTGAATTGCATGAGATGTATCTGGTTTCGTAGAGAAGTCACGGACAAAAAATTAACTGCAGCACTGGAGGTAATCTGGGGAGTTTTAAAGATTTCTGTTGGATTTTATCACACTCAACATTGTGTCTGCTTGAGTTGCAATTAACAGCAAAGCTGCCACTGAGTTTGACAGGGCAGGTCCATGGAAATGTGAAAAAAGCATCAAGACTTTTTTCCTAGCCTACCTCCCCTCCCACTTGGAAGCACATTGAAAGAAACACTGCTGGATCTGAGGAAATTACAAGCTCATGGTCCCAGTGCAAATGAGAGGGATATTTATCTTTTCTGTCCTCAGGGGAGCACCATAATAGCCCACCAGAGCTACCTGTCTGTGTTGGGAATGAGCCCCAACAGGAACCCCGAATCGTACTCCACATCAGCATTTCCCCTGAGCTGTGGGAAATCTCACAGTCAGATCTAACCAGTGCTTGAGCGTGCTGGCATGGGCCCACCTACATTAGGAAGCAATGTCGCTTTCAGAAAGTGACACTTCACACCATCCTCCACTACTGTCATCCTTCACCTGGCAGCTCTGGCTCCCCCCAGAAAGGTAGATCATCAAGGACTTCTCCGAAAGCAGATACACCCAGTGCTGATTTGCAGCCTGCCTGTGTCACCAGCCTGCAAGTGCCACTGGTACATTTGTTCAAATTGTGGCTGCAGACCTGCCTGCCCCCAGCATTTTGCCCTCAAGAAACAGGGTTCAGCTCTCATGGGTGGGTGGGGGCCACACTCAGAAGTGGTGCCTGGTGCTGCATCTGAATGTGAGGTGAGGTACAGTCTCCACTGCAGCAGGAGTCAAAGACAATGCCAGTCTACAACTCAGTCTAAAGCTTCTTCGTCAGTAGTTAAATGAAATTGGTAGCTCTGCAGCATGCTTTTTTTTTCTCTTCATGCTTTTCTAGCTCAGTAGAGGGAGAGAGAGGTACCACACAAAGATTATGAGTGACAGGTTGATAAAATGACTAAACATCTTTGGCTTATTTTCATTGTTAGGCCAACTAAGCATAGCTAGCACGTAATAAATCTGAGCTGCAGTTAAAGGTCTGCAGCATTTTTACTAGATGGAAGTTCAAATTCCCAAATCTAATTCCTGTTCCTAGACTTCGGCATCATTTTAGGAGTGTGATATTTTATTCTTCCCTTTTTCACCAAAGATGACAGAAACTGCACTGGAGGCAGTGATCAGATGGCTCTCCTGCCACATGGCAGCATGAACCTCAATAGCAGCAGCAGCAGCAGCAGCAGCAGCTCTGTCACTTAAGGGGTCTGTAGGTTTTGATCCTGGTGGCTTCAAACACAGACTTTATCCTAAGCCTGAAGGCTGGTCTAAGCTCTGTCTGGAGCTCAGAAACTTGGTCTGTCAAATGACAAAGTACCCCTTAGCTCCATTCCTGGTGATTTATTCAAAGGTGCAAGAGTAGCTTTTTTGTAAGTTTTAAATCCTGATGCAAAGGAAAATAGCCATTGTTTTCCTTCAGGGTCCCAGATTCACAACTATTAGCATTCAAAAATAAAATAAAGTTATGGCCAGCTGTAAAAATACTAGCTAAAGAAGTTGCATATGTTCCTAGGGGAGCTACTGAAATATTTTGGCACCTTTGCTGTCATTAAGAACAAAATGTGATAGTCAGTTAGGGCTGCAGTGTGAGTTCAAGTGGACAGAGAAAAACAGGAAAGCATTTAACAGCACTAATAGTGAATGCGGATTCAGCCCTACAAAATGTTCACAAAAGCACTGGCAGGACTCCAGCTCCCAAACCCCATGCTTTACCCTGAGTGTGGCATTTAGGTCCTGGAGCATCAGTGGGTGGCTGCAGACAAGTCAGGATTGCAGCACAAGCCTTTGCTGCATGGACAGTCCTGAGCGTGGGCTAGAGACAGCTTTAAACAGGGCTTGGCACAGGATAAGGGATCACAGCAGGCAGGTATAATGGTCTGGCAGATACACTGCTGTGGGTAAGCTACTTCTATCAGCTAAACTTCTTCAACCTAGCTCAAGTATCTCCACAAGACTCTACCCCACTTCAAGTTAGCTCCAATATTGGCAATGGGGATATAGCCTGAAACTCAAAGGACAACAAGTACTGTATAAAAATACAAATAGGGGCCCCCTCAGGCACCTCTGAAATGTTTACTCCTAAGAGCAGGGCCTAGACCATTGTGCATTTTGCAGAAAAGCATAAATTGCTCTGCCTTAGGCCAGCCAGGAGGAAGCTTTATTCCAAGAGTGAATAGTTCCCGCCTCCAAATTCTTTCATCTTTTCTGCCTGACTCTTTCTGGCTCATCTCTGGTTTTCCTCTTCTTTCCAGATGCTGTGGGGAAACTCCAAGGATTGAAGGATTCTGCCCTAATTCACCCCGAGGGAATGAAACAAGATACATAGCCAAGTTGGCGAGGAAGACACAATCAAAGCAAGTCATAGGGCCCAGAGATAAGGAGGTGAGTGAATCAGTCACTATGTGACAAGGTAGCACTGGGAAAAAAAATGGGACTTACCCATTCATAAAAGCCTGCCTTGGAAAAGCAGGTAGAGCCAAGAAGCAGCAGCTGGTCCAGTGCACAATATCACCTTACCAGGGAAGGGGGAACACGTGCAATGCTTTATGCAGAAGGTCCAGGTAGCAATATACACATGAACTGTGAGCACAGAAATGTCTGTAGGAGCTGTCTTGTGCTATCACTCTCTGATATTCCCCAAGTTAACAGCTGGGCTGACGTTAATTAGAAACCTTTTTCCCCTTTTCTAATCTCTAATAAGTCATCTAATCCCTGCCAACTGAACTGCAGGGTTTTTCAGAAAAACAGATTGTCAAAAGCTCTTTCGTCTACTGGAGAGGTTTGAATAATTGGACATTTCTACTGGAAAATTAATCTCTGATCTAATAGACATCACATAGCTGAGATTTTCCTCAGTGTTCATTTCTGCCCAGACAACTGAGCACCATGCTGTATTCTCCACAAACAAAATGTCCATCCAAGAAAAAGAGGTTACTGCACTCAGTACAGTACTCAGAATCTTGATATGCCACCAACTATGCATGACAAATGCTGGAGAGGAGCAAAGCCCGCAGGAAGAAAAGAGTGTGTACGCTCTGGAGAGGCAGAAGGATCTCAGCCCACAGTATTTAAGCCCAGTTCCAAATTTTCTCAGCGTTTCTGCCTTTTTGGATGGGAGTTTGGGTCTCTGTGCATTTCTATGAAGGAGACAAGGAGGAAGGGAGGGAGCCTTTTCTTTGTTCCCAAACAACATCTCAGCCTGTCTCAGGCTCTCACACCAACATCCAACAAGCAAAGACAAACAACATCACAGCTCCACAATGCTTAAGCTTGATTGAATGACGACAATTCCACGTTAAAATAAAAAAGAACATCAGAGCTTTCCACAGCTGCATCAACATTATCTATTAAAAAAAGCATGACACTACATGAAGCTTTGGCTCTGCAAACCAAGAACCTAAATCAGCCATGGTTTGGAACGAGGCCATTGCTGAATTCCTGTGTAAAGCAACGCTGCCGTATTGCTTACTTTCCGCTGAGGTTTTCCACAAATTAACAGCTGTAGCAGACTCCCAGAAAACAGCAACTCTTTCCAAGTCTTTCTTCTCTGAAAATGCTGTTTCTTCACTTTATTCTTCCCCATATGGGAGGGAAGAGGAGGGTAAAAAAAACTCAACAGCCCTATGAAACAAACTCAAAAAAACCCCAGACAGACTGTGAGAAAAATTAATCACAAAGATTGCCTGGAAAGAGAGTGGTTATCTGTAAAATTAAACCAGTGGTGGGCCCAATTTTTCTTTTCATTATACCAGCATGGCGGGATTGAGAATCAAACCCAGGAAAAATATTTCTGGAGCAGCCCTTCTGATTTATGACTATCTCAGCCACGCTGACAAGATCAGAAAACTGCTGGATTCTTTCCAGTTGAGCACCACCAAAGGCCAAATCATTCCTATTTAGGGAAAAACAAAACTTCCCTCTGGTTCAGTGAGAACAGTGTTTGGCACCAAGCACAGAGAAAACTGCCTCATTTCAGCTGGCTCGCTGAAGTGCAGCTGAGATGGAAAGGTGATACCAGGCTGGTGTGGGTGGCTTCAGATCATACTTTTTCCTCCTCATTGCATCTTGGACATCACTAGGTCCCACACAGGGTGATGCAGAGGGATTCATTATAAGTGACAAAAAAACCTCTTAAAGCAAAAGCTATTTGATTTCTAGCATGCACAGATGGCTGTTGACTCACTTGTGAGAGGAGTGATGGAACTAGCAGTCTGGCAGAAGCATTGGGACTCTCAGCATCAGAAAACATGGATTCACAGAGCTGGTTGTGTTCTGAAGATCTGTGAGGTATGGTGTAGGAAAAGGCAATCCTTGTGCCTAGAGAAGGGGCTTTCCAGCTGGTGGAGTCCTGGGTTTTGCCTCCTTGTGCCTACCAGCATGATGCAAAGATGTGGGTTGCCATGGGTACTTGGGTGTGCCAGCTAAAAGCAACACAGGGTGCTTTACAAGAACAGCAGTGCAAGGTCATACAAGGCACCTGGCGCTGTGCCCTTCAGAGCCTCCTGACCTCAGGGCCACCTCCGTGCAGCTATGCTACAGACAGACACTTCAAAACCTCTGCCAAATGCAAGTCCTTTCTGGGGAGGGCTGGGAGCTATCATGAAGAGAAGCTTATAAACTTGGAAGTCAACTGAGATGAGCCTGCACCACTGATTGTTGCTGGTACTGACTCTTGGGTCACTTGGCCTGTGTGTCAGAGGCAGCAGCAGACCCAAGCCTGAGGGCCATCACAGGACTGTGCTGGCTCCTCTTCCCCATCTGCTGCTGGCATGCTCTGCAGGTCGCAGGAGCCACTCATGGCAGTCAGGAAACAGCTACCACAAAGCCAAACTTCCTAATTCCAGCCAGCATAGGATGTGATCACCTTGGGTCAAATGGCAAAGTGCACCATATGGCGACTCTCCCAAGGGCACTGCTGTCTCAGGAGGGACCTCATCTTGCTGCAAGTCCCCTGCCCCGAGAAGTCTTTCTTGTCCCCGTTTTGCTCAGCTTGGCATCTGAAGGCTTGCATGTTATACTTCTGATGCAGACCATGTATAAAATGAGCCACCAACAGCCGGTTCTCTATTCAGGGAAATTTCTCTTCAGATAAATTTTTTCCAAAGTATGAAATGAATCAGCCCACTGGAGCACAGGATGCTGCTTCAGCTTCAAGTTCAGAAGCCTCTGCAGTTCAGGTTGCTACCGACATAGTTCCTCAGATTTTGATGTCCATCTTACACCTCTGTGATCCCACTGTATTAGCCAGGTTTCATGTGATCAGTGCTCACTTCACACAACAAACTTGAAAAATAAATATACCTGTCTTATCTTTCAAGTATAGCCACTGCCTGTAAGTTCCAAAAACCACCAAACAAACCACCAAACCTACAAGTAATGCTGGAGAACAAGGGACCTGATCATTTCTCCTGACCCAAATTTTAAAAAAAACATTAAAATATCCCTTTACTAGTGAGGGGTTCTGTCCTCAGTGCACTCCCCAGCCTCAGAGATGTTCTGTCATGCTGTTCGCTAATTGTTTTCAGTGTTTGATATGAGTATTTTTGGCAGTCAGTTTGTCATGAATTGACACTTATTTTGTCAACCTATCTTCAGCAAAACTGCACACCCTCCCTCCTCGTAGACCTGTCAGAAACATAAAGATTACTCATTGCATATTTCTAAGAAGCTCCTGAAGCCAGCACTTGGAGTTTGCATAACAACCATTGTTGACAATCCACCTACAGCAGCTTAAAAATACAGATTTGAATGGGTGAAGAGAGGCCGGGAGTTCTCAGAAGGACGAGTCAGATTCAGGATTTTATTAATAGAACCGGAGGTGTTCTCATGAAGGCAAAAAAAACCCCCAAAACCCACTCTCTTGTTATCTTAGCTGTCATCAGCAGTCACCTTTTCAAAAACAGGCAGGCGAGATGCAGAGTATTCCTGTAGATGAGCAAACAGAAAGCTGCTGCAGAAAAACACTGAGAGCAAGATGGAGAGCAGCAAGCACCACGTATCATCTCCCAGCTCCTCCTTGGGAAGTGCTGGGTGTGCAGCTGCCTGCTTCATGTCCTCTGGCCTTGCTGAAGGGACTTCTTTTTTTTTTTTTTTTAATAGTCTGGTGTCACACATTTCACTCCTGGAGAGTTAAATGCCAAACAAAGGGAACCCACCAGAAAAACACTCGCAAAACTGTTTGTGGCACGGGCTACAGCACTCTCTCCAGCAAAATAAAGCAATTATATTAATTGGAGTGCACAATAGGCACTCACCAGCATAGTAGATGAATTGATGCGGATCAGCAATGGCTGTTGGTGAGGGCAGGAGGAGCAGGGCACAGGACGGGGAAGACGATGGGTGGCTGTCCGCATTTCTGCCATGCTGCTGCAGCAGCAGCACCCTGCCCAGCCCTGCCTCCAGAGCTCAGCAAGGGCCAGCGTGGAAACCCGGCCACCTCCTAACCCAGGGCTTGCTCCTGGAGGATGACAAGCTGCAGCACAGCAGAGAAGGTGCTGCCCTGCCTGAAGGGTCTCCCATGTGCTTGTGCAACCTCCTCCCAGGTCTTGGGGGAAAGGAGGGACATTGTGGGTGGTCGTGAGAGTGAGAGGCATGGGCAGGAGAGCCCAGAGAACAACAGCGACATCAGAGGCACCATCCAGCCATGTTAAAAACCTCCACTCAGAAAAAAACATCAACACTCACAGTCTTTTCCGAGCCAAATCCCCAGCCTGTTAGGTTCACCATTAACAACAATCCCTGCAACTTTCTTAGCCTTGCTGTTTACACAAGCTCGAGCTTTCATACATAAAACTCTTAAATGAAAACATTAAAGAGCAGCTGGCGCCTCTTGGAAAACTCATAAAAAGTCTGTTTCCAAACAGTGTTGCTTCTATACCATAAATTTCTATATTTCTCTCTCCCCTCATTCCTTATTTCCAAAGACATTTGCATGAAAACAGGAACTTTGTTTATTAAAGAGTTCATCTGCTCCTGCTGTTAATTTCCCACCTGAAGCCAGAATCCCCTGGGTATGACATCATTAGCACAGCTCTGGAAATGATCATGAAGTCACAAACAGCGGGTTAGGGCTCCACTCGGAGAATAAACAGCGAGAAGACAGAACCTCTGCCACTGCCAAACCCCAGATCCTTATCCAGTTTTTCCTGGAGCAACATCCCATTGACTTCAGTGGGACATTGACTAAAATAAGGCTGTCAGCAATTCCTGTTTCAGCCATTCCTCCCTTCCTGTTCCTGCCTCCAGGGCATCAGGGGCTTCCCCTGTGCAGCAGGTCTGGGACAGGAGAAGCCCTGCCCTGGCATGATGCTGGTCCTCCCAGTGCCACATCCTCACATTGCTCCCTGCAAGCAGGGGCAATCCAAGGGGGACACCACCTCATCCCTATATCAGCTCCTTTGAGTGTCCCCCTTTCCAACTATGCACCATGATACGTCCTCCTTGCATGAAGGCCATCATGTGGGGATCTCATGCAGTCCAGGAGAGCAGCTGCTGGGATGCAGGAGACCAGAAGGGAGCCCTGCTGCAGCTGCCCCACACTGCACATGGGGCTGGCTGTGGGGGAGTGGGGCTGCCCCATGCACAGCCATAGACAGGAACAGCTGTCTCCCCACTGCTGGAGACTGGGGATGACTAAGGGCACCTGAAGATCAAGGATAAATACCTTTACAGGGAGACCTATAGGAGGGAGAGAGATGTTTCATGTGCAGAGGCAGAAAAAAGAAACACAGGAGCTAAAATGTCTCCTTGTGTGAGGATGGGAAGACAAAGT
Organism: Eulacestoma nigropectus; assembly: GCA_013397775.1. NCBI lineage: Eukaryota > Metazoa > Chordata > Aves > Passeriformes > Eulacestoma > Eulacestoma nigropectus. Next base: position 479,261 of record VZTE01002845.1, read on the forward strand.
AAAGATGTCTTTTATTAGAACAGCTCCAGCAACACTAATCCAATCTACATTTTCACCTCTTGCTCCATGAAAAGCACAAGAAAATGACTGTGAGCTTAGAGAGCTTCATTAAATCTCTTTTCACATATAGAATCTCTGACACAGTTGAAGCCCTTCCCTCCCATCACCAGGCAAGCACAGCTAATATATAATTGCTCAGGCCAAACACTGCTCGTTTTTAATCTGATACCTATGCATGCAAGTGGCGTTATTTGCCATGTGATGGCTCTCTGCATGAAGCATGACGTATTTGTGACGGGTCTCTGCACAAGCACCACAATGCTGGGTTGCTGCAGCAGCAAATATAATCTGGCTCTACATGACCAGCAGTCTCCATCCAGCAGCCTGTGCTAAGCAAGCTGCTCGTCTCCCTGCCTCCCCACCCTGGGCCATGTAGGCAGCTAGTCTGGGCTGCTCAATACTACTGTTATGGAGCAGACACCTGAGCACAGATGTCTGAAAATCTACATACCTGTGAGAATGGGATGTGGCTGAGTGGGACAGAGACAGTCTGGTTTGAAACAAGGTCATTAATATTGCATGAAGAAGGTGGAGGCAGACTATGGGATTGATCAGATACAGTCATTAAAGGATTTCTTCAGTTCACCTCATACTCTAAGCTTTAAAACCTTTGCATACATATTGCTACATCTTTATTCAGTGCTGGTGCTGGGATCCTGAACAGTGTTTCAGAAACGTTGACTAGTTGTCGAATATGAGCAGGTAATATTTGGTATAGCAGAGGGGAAAGAAAAAAAAGAAACATATTTACTCTTGCAAATAAAAACTAAATTCTTCCCTCAGTAAAATCACTGTGATTTGATTGATCACCACAAAGCTGCTGCATGGTGGCAGTGCTCTGTTTTCATGGCCTGATTTGGGCTTGGCTGCGGGGAGACACTGTCTGGGGGAGAGCAAGCCAACGAGCGCTCTGGATATATGGCATGGCATGACCACCACGTGCCTCTCCTCCCTCGGGTCTGCCACCAGGTCCTGCTCCCCCCAGCTCCCTCCAGAACAGCCCATAAGCACCACAGCCTCACATTTCCTTCAGTTTGGTCCATTGTTATAGCAAGCCCAAGTGTTTTCCTTGGCATGGGCCAGCAGTCCCATAGCACTGTACTTCCTCCACACCGAATAAGTGTTATTTAACAGCTCTGATTATTTTGGAGAGTTGTTCAGCCTCTTTTTTTGAAAAAAGGAGAATATATTGAAGCTGATTGTACTGGCTCCTTGTGCCTATTTTTTCTGGATGGTCCTTAATCTCTTTGTATAAAATGTGGGATGCAGACCCAGGAAACTTTTCAAGAAGGGCACAGTGCCACTATCACGTGTGCCTTGTTTAAAGGAGTTGTCACCTCTGTCAAGACAAGCATGCAAAAAAGAGAAATGCAGGCATACTGGGAAGAGGTGTCCAGTCTCTTCTCCTGGTCACCCCAGTACGCACCCAAGTAAGTCAATAAGAATTCGGTCCAAAGGAAGCAACAACAGGAAGAGCTGATAAAGCTCCTCTGGGTGCTGTTATTTATCCCCTTAGCACACCTCCTGATAGCATGACTCTAACCTGTCAAAGAAGGGTTGCACTCATTTCTTGATGTGGATACAGGCAGACAAAGAGTAAATATTTCAGTGCAACTGAAAGTGTCTCTGACTCATCATATCATCATCATTTTTCTGGAAGCCACTGGCTTCATTCTCTTTCCTCAGCCCTTCCCTTAGGACAGTTTACTCAGGAGCTCTGCATTTTCTCAGAAAATCCCTAATGTTCTCTTTGAGAGTCAATATTGTTAATTTTAAAGAGCAATCAGGAGACAAGCCCTCCCTTGCTCTGCCTTCCAACCCTTGTTTTACCATTTCCTTACTTTCAAGTCCCAGTGTAACAAATGTTCAAGGTCTTCCTCCCACCTGCTTCTCCAAGGCAGTTTTAAATTAGCCATGATTTCCTTCTCTCCTCAGCTTCTCATTTTTTCCAAAGTCTGTACTATCAAATCCTAACGCCCTCCTTTCCTATTTGTTATTTGAGGCAGCCCCGCTTCGTGCTGCTCATTCATGAGGACACTTCCACCCACTCCACTGAGCCAATATTCCCCACCTCTGCTCTGCATAAATGCTTTCATCCCCGCATTTGTCCAGCTCTGACTTCCAGCAGCTGCTTTTTATTTCAGAGTGGGGGGGTTTTTGTGGTTCCTTTGTTGTTGTTTGTTTGGGTTTTTTCGTTTTGTTGGGGTTTTTTTGTTTGCACGTGTGTGTGTCTGTTCTACGAGTAGCCCTTCACACTCTGCAGGGCTGCAGAGTCTTTCTGAAGTGAGTACTTTCTTGGGAGGAGGGCAGATCATGGCAACAGAAGTGGTCATTTGCTGGAAAGATCATTTGTTCTCCTGAGTATGAAAAAAAATTATTGCTACTAACTTCAAGTGGGCCCACCCTCTGCTCCAGGCATCTTTACAGCCATGAAAATTACAACATCCCCGGTATTAACAGCAAGAAATGGCAGCGGCTCACTCCACTACAACTCTGTGCTCCCGCAGTGCTCCTGATAACAACTGAAACTTCAAATTAAATTGAGAAGCTGCTTCCCCAACCAATGCCTCGAGCAATCTTCCCCAGAGGAAAGTGGGGCCACAGGGCATGTCTGGAGAGGTAGTGAACCTCCAGGCTGCTGGAGTCCATGGGGGAGTTAGTCCCAGACCAGCATTTATTTTTTTTTACAGTGACGGTGGTGAAACACTGGAATGTGCTACCCAGAGCAGTTGTGGATGCCCCATCCCTGGAAACCTTCAAGGTCAGGCTGGAGAGGACTCTGGGCAACCTGATCTAGTTGAAGATACCCCTGCTCATTGCAGGGGGTTGAACTAGATGACCTTTGAATGTCCTTTCCAACCCAAACTATTCTATGATTCTACAAAATCTGGCAAGCATTCCCACAGGCAGAACAGGCTGTAGCCCAAATGTACAAAGAGAGTGACCCATGGAGAGCCGGCACAGGCCAAACAAACTCCCATTAGATGAGTGGGAGGGCTGGTCAACCAGGCCACAGGCACACCCCACCACAGCTCTGCTAGTGTGACACTGGCCAAAGCTACCTCCAGAAAGCAGCTTGGGCTGGAACAGTCCACCAGTGCTGGGGCAGGTGCTGGGCTCACTCATAGCTTTTTTTCTCCTGGCCTGGATGTGGTTTCATCGGTTTGACAATGTCATCTTACCCCAGCCTTGTGGCTTCTCTCCCACTTCCCTGAACTGCCCTGCACCACCACCACAGAGGCCCACGGATGCCTCCCACCTCCTGCTCCCTCTCATTTCTCTGGGCGTTCATTCTCCAGACTCTTCTCAGCTCCTCATTTTATTTCTTCTGTTCCCACACAAGGATCCAGGAACCATAAATGGATCAAGCTGTGGCAAGATCTAAAACTGTCCCATCTTTAAAAAGCCAGAAATACCCTGCAATCTGTGAGAACTAGCCAGTCCAGCCACAACAATGACATATCCAGACCTGGGATATAAGGGTTAAACTTGCCTGGCTTCTAAAATCCTGTAATACTTGTGTGCACAGAGCTGTTACACTGCAATTTACTCTAAATTGATACTCCATTTATCTGTCCATAGCCTTGGCATCTTGCTGCCCCTGCACTCCTAAATCACCTTTCTTAGACTCTCCTTATTTAATTTTCCAGCTCTTCAAGCAAACTCTTACTCTAACGGTCCCTGCATACCTCTGAGTCCTCACCTTTGAAAATGCTGCCCCTGTCTCACTTTCCATGCAAACATTTTAAGGCATGGAGCTGAAATGTCACGCCAGAAAAAGCAACCCAGGTTGTTTTGGTACATGCAGCGGTCAGCATGCCCTGCTGGAGAGCCTACCAACATGTAACTAATATCCTGAGTTTCAGAGCCAGACAAGTCCTATTCCTTCTCTTGCCCAAACCACAGAGACAAGAACATCCAGCCTCTCCAAAATCTCACAAGTCCTGGGATCGACATGGAGATACAGAGAGGGAAAAGCTGAAAAGCCACCAAGCTGCCCAGCGATGCTGGCATGATGATCTGGGACCTTCTCATGCTTGTAGAAGCAGTCATGACCCTACTGGAGTGGGCAGGCTGTGACATTTGACTGAAGGTATCTTACCTAGATGCAGTAGTTGAGACTCCCTCTCTAACATACGGATGAGTTTGACCCACTTCTGCTGAGATAAAGAAATCAAAGGAAAGTCTGAGGAAAATGGAATCTGAACAGAGTAAAAAGAGACATTTACATACAAGGAATAGCTGTAACACCACAAACCCATTCTTTTTTTTCTGTTAGCCTGCCACACCACTTTGAAAAATCCTTCTCACTCTGCAAGCTTTAGTCCTGTGGGTCATGGGAGTAAAGGCATGCAGCACTGCATGTTAAATATCCTCTGATGCTCCAGTGGTGACAGCATATTTCAAACCTATGGTGTGAAAGCCTCTCTCAGACACCAAGGCAACACTTGCTTTGCTGTGCTTCCTCACAGGCACCAGAATCAGCACAGAAACACATCTGCCTAGGTCTGGCATCTTTGATTTACCGATTTATTTTTACTGTGTTGTTCCTCTGGCACATCTAACTCTCCTCTCCAAGGACAGAAGACCTTTGCACTTTTCTGATGACTTCATCCTTTGTACTCCACTCCCACAAGCTATAGGTCAGGGATCGGATGACAGACTTGATCCAAACTGGCTGACAAAGGCTTCTCATCTGCTTGGCATGGCATTCAGAGAAATCGATTCACTGAGGTGTCAATGCTACATTGCATTTAGCAGCAGTTTCTAGGCATGCCATGAAAGGCACCATCACATCAGTGGGCTTATTGACCCATTCAGTAGAAACTCCAGTACTGAGCATCCCTCTCAGCTCCCCACTGTCTGAGGGCAAACCTTCCTCCAATCATGTGTGTTATACTGAGCATAAAGAATAAAAGTTTCGATTTTGCAGAGTTGCCTTCCCAACATTTTCACAGGCACCCCTGAGGTTCCTTCTGAATGAGAGGAATGCCATGTCTTCCCAATATCAATGGATATTTCATCCTTTTTGCTGTGCAAGTTAGGTGTTCAAGGAGGTACTGGCTAGCATAGAGACAGGAACAGGTACAAACAGAAACGTGCCACTGCTGTTCTTAAAAGACAAAGCACAAGGAAAAAGTATCCTCAGATGAAGTCACCTTTCCCTCCAGGTCCTGTCATCTTCAGGCACACAGGTCAGGCCTGGACTTTCTTTCTAATCTTGCTCCATCTTGCCACTGAACCAGACTTTATCTCCCCACAAAGTCCATCCACATCATCTCCTCTCATTATCAATACTTCCCTGAGCATCTATGTTCTCCATTTTCCTTCTCAAGTCCTTATGAACTCATTTAGCACTTTTGCTGGTTTGCCTTGTTAATAATTGTCTATTCCTCTATTCTTTCTCACTTTTTTCCAGGCAGAAGGAGGGAACATGCCTTCCCAGAATTGGCAGCCCTGTCCAGGAGTGTGTCTCATCAGTGGGCAAGTGTTAATGTCCTGCTGGTGTCCCTAACCCTCTGCCCTCAAACTGCCATAGCAGTAACATAAATTTTCCCAATTTCTAAAATTTCCAAAAGATTGTGCTCCAGTTTTTTTTTCTTTTTCACCAGCTGCCCAGTGTGGTAAAATTCAAGACCCATTTATGATAGATGACTGCAGATCAACGGTGTTTAAATGGAAGTCTACAGATGTTCTTGCCAATGGTGTCTGAGTAACACAGGGACTCCAACAAGGCTAGACATAGTTTGGCTAAGGATCAGACCAAAGATATCAGAACTTTTTGAGTGCTTTGAATGTTTTAAGGTACATCCATCACTAACTGAAGACAGAGTTAGTTCGTTTCTTGAGATATATTTGAAGTAATTTGCAAAAGCAAGCATGAAAACTGAAAGCACCATGGAAACGTGCTCTGAATGGTTACACTACGCCGACTATGGAAGGAATTCAGCACAGATGAGGGAATATATATATTATGTGTATATATATATATACACACACACACACACACACACACACACACACACACACATACATGTAAAATTCAGTTTGGAGATGGCTGGCTAGTTCCAGCTCGGCTGTGGTGCCCAAAATGCCCCATTCTGCAGCCTTCTGAAATGACAGGCTGTCTGTTATGAAAATCACTTTGAACTTTCATATTTCTGGTCCAGAGTCTCCCTCTATAATTCTCTTATGTATTAACTGCTTTTGCATATGATAACTGTTTTCAAAGTCAAGTCACACAGTCAGCATATCTTCACATCGTAGTTCCACTATGCAAATTGCCTGTGCCCCTCTCTTCTAGGCACTGTATTTGATGCATCCCCCTGCCTTTTTGCCTCATGGGGGGCCCCGTCAGGGCTTGCCTCCTACCTCCAAGAGCATAACTGAACATCAGCCCATCCAACTAAACAGGCTGCTCGCATGGAGAAATGCCTCACAGTCTGAGACGGAGCCTTGTCAGGTTGCCGGATAAAAAAAGCCCTACATTCATTTCTCTCGCTCGCAGGCTTGCTGCTTAGTCAGCTGTTACACCGCCGCATAAAACCTTTGCTAAAAGAGCTGTGGTAGAAAATAGCTGATCAGTAAGTCTGAAGTGTCAGAGCTGTCTGGGTAGGTGGAGGCACTAACAGGAAGGCAGGAAACCCAGTCTGTAAGCTTCGGGCTGGGAGAGAGGAAACCGTTTCCATTCAGTACAGAGATTGCAGGGCAACACTGATGGGAGGGCTCGGGTTCAGCCAAAAAAGCCATTTTTTTCTCCTCTGGTTTAATGATTCCTGGTTGCTGGAACTCAGCACCCCAGGGAGGAAGCGTGGGCCAGCCTACGCTGAATGCTGCTCCTTGCTTCTACTCTTGCAGCCGCGGGGAGGGGAGGCAGAGGATCTATAAATGTATTTCACACAAGTGTGTGTGAAATAACCCGCATAAATCACCCTGCGAGACTTTTTTTAACTGCCTGCTACCTGTAACACCAGCCACAATTAGCACACCAACTTATTTACATGTCATAAATCCGTGGCTCACAAAGACCTGTTGTACTGACTTTTCACCACAAACCTGCAAGCTTTGGTAAATTCGTTAAATCAGACTCACCCTCTTCTTATAAAGGGTTTCAACCAGCCCACAGCAGCATAAAGGTAGATCACACAAGGGCTGCCTTGTCCTTCCAGACTCCGATCACAGCTCTAGCATTCACCCTTTTGCAATTCCAAATCCTGATTAGATCTGGGAATAGATCCTGCACATGGATCTAAGTGTGGGGAAAACAATGCACCAAAGATCTGGAGTTCACTAAACCCCTCGGAGCCCCACCGACATCTCCCAGCCTGGCAGCTGTTCCAAGGCAGCTTTCAGTTTTAATCACAAATTATTCTCCTGACAGCCCACAGTAAAATTAAAGCAAGCATCACAAGACAAAGAGGCTCTACTTTGGTTTACAAATTTCATGCAAGACCCTTTGGGGGTTCTAGTTTGATTCCAGGAAGAGCAAACCAGCCCCCCAGATGCAGCAGCTGTGCCCAAGAGCGCCCCGAGGCAGCGGTGCTGTTGGCTGCTTGCCCCCTGTGGTATCCAACAGCAGTTCCCGCACATGTGGCACCTCTGGCCAGCCCCACCAGTGGGTTACGCTTTGCTGTGCCCAAGTACACACTGCTATGGATGGCACTGCACGTCGTCCATTCCTCCTCCTCCTCACTGACCAAGCCCAGCAGGGAAATGCATCTCTTACAAGCAGCGGGAACCAAACTCTCTCATACCAGGTGTGCGCTGCGTGAGGAAAATCAAAAGCAAGTTATGTTTGAACCTGCAGTACCCACACGGCTTGACCAAGCCATAAAAACGCAGCTGTGTCAGTACAGAGACACCCAGAAATGTCCATTTGCTCCTGTGTGTGCAGGCATGTGCTTGCAGTGTGGTCTGAGCACTGCCTGGCACACTGAAGCCTCACTGCAAATTAGGGATGAGGGATTATTTTTCAGTTTCCCAACTGCAAACTAAGGATTTACCCAACTCTCCATCCCTCCCTCAGAGGTCTTGTGAGGATAAAATGAGTTATTTGAACATTTTGAAGGCTGGAAGTGCTAAGAGCCAGACGGGAGGGAGTGGTCCAGAGAAGCAAGGAAGCAGAGCGTACATTCAGTGGAGGAGCTGTTCCAGCTAATGCACAGAGAGCTCCCTTGCTCCCTGAAACGCCACTCCAGACAATGCCTAACAGAGTGCACATATTGCAGAGCCTCATGTATTCCATTTTCCTGGAAAAGCACAGAGCAGCCGTGGTTCCGGGCTCTGTCTGGGCTCTGACCGCTTGGAGCACCACACCGCCTCCAACACGTGTCCATTAGCAGAATTTAGGTCCCACTTTGCTCATTCCTTTTCCTGCTCCATTCTTGATGGCTTCCAAGGGCAGATGTTTCCACATCCCCCTTCCCCAAAATAAGGCAGGAGTGTTCCTTGCCCTTCATGGGGCTTACTGTACACCACAATTTATTATCTTTAGTCAATGGGGCAGAGGGCAGTCAACCCAAATGGCATCATAATACCAGCAGGCAAAACCCCCTAAGAAGTGCAGCAATTCATTTATCTCACCAGCACCATACTGCCAAAGGGGATGGTAGGAAGAAAATGATCCGTGGGCACCCACCAAACCCACCAAACCCAACAGCATGTGGATATCCAAACACAGAGCTCCCTTGAACTCAGCATGACAGGTCAGTGGCTGGGAGCAGCGAAAGGGATGGATTTTCACACCCTCGTTCACTGCTGGCTGAATGATTCCCTATCACACATGGCCACGATCTCCACACAAGTGAGAGAAGGGAAAAATCTGTGTACTACAGCCAGAAAATAACCTGCAGTTAAAACCATGCTACCTTTTAGCTAAGGAAGGTGTTAATAACAAGAAGGACTGAATGGAAGAAGCAAAAAGGGATGTTCTGGACACTCCAGCAAGCTTTCCATCTCTTTCTTAAGTAGAGCAGGGCAGAAAGGCTGCAGGGTAGACCACCAGTATACTGGCATTTTTCCCACTAATTGAAGTTTCCATTCACATAAAACTATCCCATGCTAATATATTGCACTTTCATTAAAATCACGTCACTTCAATTCTTTATATTTTTATTATGGCATATAAATTACACTGTCCAAACAAAAAAAAAAAAGCCATTATAAAAAGAAATTCTGAAATTAAGTGTTCCATTCTAACCAGAGAAAAAGGGAACGTTTTGAACAAAATAATTTGGCCTGTATATTTCTCTAAACAAAACTGTGTCACAACAAATGCAATCCTACAAAGACCATTTGTATTAATAAAATGGTGTTTTTGCAATAAAAAAAATTGCTGGCAGAGTGTTCATCGGGGTTTATTAGTGTCATTAAGAATCCTCCCACATTCTCTTATTTTTCAGCAGCTAGCAAGGAGGTACGTTCGGAATTTCATTATTTGAAAATGAGGCAATAGATAAAACAAAAAATAAAGAGCAATTTGTACTCCTATAATGGCTGCCTCTCCAAAGCTTCACAGCAGTTTACAAAAAACTCCGTGATTTAACCTCCTCTCTTGCAATGTAACTATTCCCCCTTTTTATGGCTGGGAAAAATATCTCTTGAGAGAGCCTCTGTTCATTTCGAACATCTGTATTCTGAGTGCCAAGAGCATGATTTACCACAGTTTATTGTGCTCCAAATCAGTGTCTAGGATAGGTACTCAGTACTTCTAGCAAAAAAGACCACAGGCATCTCGCATCAGCTATCCCAGACTCCTGGAATCTGCTACAGAGCTGGAGTGAATTTGGGACAGCAGGAAACTCAACCTCTGTTCCTTAGCTCTGGGCTTCTTCTCAATTTCCAGGCTCCAGGGCACAAGAGGCACTGCCTTTCACCTTGTTCTAGCCCTCTCCAAAAACACACAGGATATTTCAAATGTTTTGTTAGGCAGGACTAAGCTCTCTGCAGAAACACTGACTGGCTCAATTCTCTTTTGTCCGTTTTATAGCCTCTGCATTCCTGTTGGGCGACATTTAAAGACGCGAAAGAATTCCCGGTATTTAAAAAACTTCTTATTTTTAATATTTTCTGGTGCCAAAACTGACAGACGTCTGTGCACGTAGGGAAAAGGCAGGAAAGCAGGGCTGTTTCTGGGGAAGAAACGCTTCTTTCATTTCCTTCCCTCTTCAACATCGGTTGATATTAATTTTAAACCTGGCTGGCACTCCACAGTAAGGAGAGTGAAAGATCTTGTTCTCTCATCCAGAAAAGTATCAAATAGGCGTAGCTGCAATTTTAAAGCAACCCCGCCAAGCCATTAAGTTCCCAAAAGGACGATAGCTTTCCTGGCAGCACGGGGTTTGCCATATCAGATGCAGCAGACTACCAGATCACAAAGCCTTACTGCTTCATTCTAGCCATGACCCATATTTCATCCTGTGCTTCAGAGGAAGATGAAAGGCCTTCATAATGCATCCTAAACATTACCACATGGAAAAATCTTGCAGCATTTAAAAAGGATAAGCAAATAAGGACCTACAGAAATACTAGAACACTATAACATTCATTTCTAAAATCCCAGCGGGACAATTATAATGTCTCTAATTTTCTGTAGCTGGGAAGTGTTTTACTGATATATTCTATAAGGAGTGGTGATGAGAGCTTTTCATCACAATAAGCACAGGACAGAATGCAAAAATATCATGATGCCCAAACCTGTGAAAAATCGAACTCCTGAACTCTACTATTTTTAATGCAGGTAGGCCAGGATTCAATCTGTACCTTTAAAATTGTATAATGACAGTATCTATGAAGACTCAGAACTAGCACAAGGACCAGTGAGGCCATTAATAATAGTAATAAATGTGGTTCTGCGTGAGGAAAACACTTAGCCAAGGAATAAAAAAAAAGGCAATTTTAGAATATGTTATGTCCTCTGTAAAATTCCCACTGCATTTGTACAATTCAGCAGCAATTAAGGAGCAATTCCCTGTCTCAGAAAAGAGGCTGCAATCCACCCTGTGTTATCAGATGTTGCCTAGGAGGTCAGGAATGCTCCAAATGGTGCTGCTTCTCCCGGGCTCTCCTTGCCCTTGGGGCACAGGCACCAGCCTGGCGTCGAGAGCCGCTCTCTGCCACGCAGCCGCGGGGCAGGGACTGCCCGAGCATCCTTTGCTCCAGGTAGGATAAGGAAAGTCCACATCTCTGCCAGGCTGCGCAGGGAGAGCAGGAGGAATAAAAGCAGGACCCCTCTTGCAGGAGTGCGCACCGCGTTATCCGCAGCACCATAGCTTTCCCTGGAGAAATGGTCTGCATGGGAATGGGGGACACGCTGCTGGCACAGGGCCCCTCCTCCAGGCTTCAACAGCATGAGTCCTGCCTCACTGAGCACCACTGAGAGCCAGTAACCTTCCAGTCTCCCACCTTCCCAGGTACCTCCCGCTGCCACAGGTCTACAGACGTACAGCTGCATTTTGAACAAATATACCAGACCTTTCCTTTCCTTGCACAATTTTTTCTTGGGCAGCTCTGGAGAGCAAACTGCACAGTTCACCCCTTGGTTGCACAGCTTCAATGCCCAAATCTTCCCCTCCTTAGGCAGTAAATGCAGCTATTGTTTTGCCACTTGGTTGGGTTACTCTTTTTTTCGGAGAGCCTCGTGTTGCTGCCAAGGTAATGCACGATGTTACACACTTTAGAAACCAGCCCGGGTTGTGTAATGCCACCCTACCACCACCAAACAACTTAGGACTGTGTCAGCCCAGGGAAGAAACAAGCCTGGAAGCTAGGGGAGAAAAGATTAAAGGAAAGCAGCAGCATGGTTTTTAATTGTGCCTTAGAATTTCTAATCTAGTTAATGGTCCTTCCAGCCCATCCTGTGTAAAGACATGAGCATGTGGCATGTACTGAAGGAGGATCAACACTGACACACTGACAGATGCGCTTATTGGCACAAGAGACTAGATTAGGTTTTGGACTGGATTTTTTAACTTGTTAGCTAGCCAGCAGCAACTTGCTTTTTTGGAGGGGAAGGGAGGGATCAAACAATTGCTGCAGAGGGATATTCGTTCCCTGGCACTTCATCTTCTTCCATTACAGATTCTCTGCTTGAACATGAGACAATGCTGCCATTCCTTCCCCCTGACTCATTGGCAATTCTTTATCCATCTCTGGTTTGCTGCTTTGGAGATTTTTTTGGCTGGAATTTGATCACCCCCTCCTGCCCTTTTATTCTCTCCCCATATTTTTCAACACTTCTGTCTCCTTCATCACATCCCAAAGCTCTGCTGTGTAGTGAAAGCCTGTAAGTTAACCAGAAGTTCAATACATTCACCTCGATATCATGCAATTTTGCTTGCCCATTTGAGGAAGATGAGGAGCGACTGCTTTGTACCGCAGGCACGCTGGCACGCGTGGCAAAGAGCGCAGCACAGAAGGTGGAAAGTGGCTGCCTGCCGAGAGGGATGCAGCTAATGTTTAACAGCACACGTATGAAAGCTAGCTCTGTTCACATTCCCTGGGAGAGCTGTCCCACGGGTTGACAGAGGGCTGTTCACGGAAGAGGGCAGGAGTAATTCAGGAGAACTGAATTCTAGCTGGTGGGAGAGGTGAGGGATTGCAAAAGTCCTTGGAGCCCAGCCAGGACGCTGGTTAGAGGTTCGAAGTGCCATGGGTGCTCTTGTTCTGACGGCAGAGTGCTGCCAGAGGTGTCTTGCCCTCCTGCCAGGCTCAGAGCTTCTCGGAATCTGAGCAGTAGCTGAGCAGCAGCCAGCTGGGTACACAAACATCTCCCATCCAGCCCACGAGTGCCCAGGCCAGTCCCCCTTTGCCATCTCACCATATTCCAGCAACACAGGCAAGTGCACGGGGGTAGAAGTTTGGGACAATGGTGGCACTGTAACTGGACTGCACTTTCTGATAAACTTTCTGCGTTCTTTTACTGTTCCCTGCTTTCCCTTCTGCTGAGTCTTGCATTCCATGTGCATGGTCCCCAGCCCATGGGACCCTTTGTCCCACAGGGAGAAGCCACTGCTTGGACATCACATCACTGCTTCGAGGGTGCTGGGAACAGAGACTCTGACTTTCATGCAGCACAGCAGAGACACCACAGCCAGGGCTGCTTGCAGAGGGGTGCTTGTGCCTGGCTGGGTCCGTGGCTCTCCTGCAGCCACCCAGCCCCAAGGCTGAGCCTCCCAGGGAGGCTATTCATGAAGCAAAGGGTCGGGCTGGGACAACACCCCTGCTTGTGGCAGCGATGCCAAGGGACACGCACCCAGAAGACAGCAGCAGTCTGAGGAGCCCTTGCAAACACCTGGCTGAGGCATGCTGGCTGCTGAGCCTGCACCCTCCCCATGGAAGGTGAATGCACACTGCTTCCCTAGAGCAAACAAACAGAAGCACACCAGCCAAATCCCTCCTAGCCCACAGGAGTAGTGCCAGGTGAGGAAGAGAACAATTCACCCACCTACAGATGAGACTGCAGCACAAACAACCACATAGGAAAGAGGTGAGCCACTTGAAGGGGCCAGTTAAGCAGGCAATAACAAGGTCTGCCCTGCTTTCACCCTCCAGAGAGCCACCAGCCCTCAGCCTGGGGCACTGTGTGTCCCAGGAAGGAGCCAGAGTAGCTGCCAGGAGCCTCCCCATCCCCTCTAAGGGCTTAAATAGCTAGCATGCCTCCTGCATGTCCACACTGAAGTCTTGCTGCTTCACATGGCCAAGCTGCTCCTTCAGTGGTTTTCCAGGCACAGTCTGTTTACTTTTTAATTGGGTGAGCAGAAACAACCGACATCAAAGTTGGTGAGGAGCAGGAGGGGGCTCATCAAGTTATACAGACCCCTTGGGCCAGCATTAGCACTGCTGCACCCATCTGTGCTCTGGCTCCGTGTTCCATGGGAGGGTTCAGGGTCCCGGCCTGCCCCTGGGGCACAGCAGGCATGTCACAGAAAGCTAGCCTGTGCCCACAAAAACTACAGCCTACAGCCAGGTTTGTGCTGCAGGCTTTTTCAGGCAGAACAGCACAACTGAGGTGTGTGCAGGGATGCAGCCATCCAACTTGCCAAAGCAGGATACACCTGCAGCCCTGGGAGCACTGCAGCTCCCCAAGGAAGATCGGCAGGCATTTCTCAGCCCTGTGTCCCAAATGTCATCACATGGGTTTTGCTGAGCACGGGGGTCTGAGCAGAGAGCTGGCCAGCCCCTGGAATAGGTGGCTGGTGGTGGATCCTCTATCCAAAACTGCAGGTGGTTGGCCCAGGGCGCAAATGGCAGCAAAAGTGTTGATTTTTCTGCAGTGAGAGGGATGCCAGCTGTCAGCTCTCAACCTGACCTGCAATTCTGAACCCCGGGTTCAGCTCCCTGTTCAGAGGCAGGACAACCTGTCCTCAGTCACAGCCCCGCTTGAATCCGTGCCCTTCACATCCAAAACAAACAACAACCAGTTCCTGGTAGGGCTGAGGACCAAACAGCAGGGCCATCAGCAAGAGCCAGGTGGGAGCTTCTGGCTCTAAGCCTGAGAGAGCTGGGGAGGAGGAGGAGAAAGCAACACAATGATGGGAACATTGCTCTCCAGAGAAGGGGTGCAGCAGGGGTGGCAGAGAGTTCACAAGTGAGTTCATAACTGCAAGTTAGGGAACCAGCTCTGCACTCAGGAGATGTTTTCTTGTGCCAGCTATAGCTCAGCACCTGAGGGATCAGCAGCATGACAGCAGGAGCTGCCACTTTCTCCTGGTGACCCAGGATATTCACCCATCAGCACACTTGCATGCACACACATGTAAAAGTCTCAGTCCATCTGCTCTTCTTCAGACTGCAAAATTATGTCATTTGAAAAGCCCCAAAATGCTGATTCCTCCCTCAGCAGGGACACAGTTCTCCAGAAATACAAAAGCATGAGTCCATCGGGGAAAAAGGATGTACTGGACAGTAAAACACTGTAACCATCTATCAATGCCATGTGGTATGCTGCTGAAAGAATTTTGGAACAGCTGTGAGACTTTTTGGATGCTCAAACACTGAATGAGTCAAAAAATCATCTGTGTCCTACAGAGAAACATTTTAGAAAACAAAGCAATTGGCTTCTAGCAACATGATGTAACCTTGGTTTTTCCTCCCCTTATTGTAAGTGCATCTCTGGGTGTTTGCTTTTAAAGCTGTATCCATTAATAATGTGCCTCTATATTTATTTAGAGATATGTCAAACAAGGAGCGCTTATCCGTAGCTCCAGGCAACCCAACAATTTTAATACATAAACAGCTATATAAATGAGTCTCATAATCGTCCAACAAAAGCTTCGGCAACAAAAAACCCCATAAGCACACCATCTCTGCTTAGGATGCTCAAAATTCGGCATCCACTTCAGCAGCCAAGGAGAATAAATAAGCTTTCCAAGGGAACCAGCTCGGGTTATTACAGATCAAACGGAGGAACAAGTTGTTTGCCTTTCCTTAACTTAAAAAAAAAAACAACCCACAAATGGAAAAACGTGGGCCAGTTTTTCAAGCAAACTCGGCACATTGCCTGCCTAAATTACACTTACATGCAAGTGCATGCAAATGCGTTGTTTCCCTGGTCATATGCCTGAACTGCATCCACATTTTCCTCAAATGCCTTCTGGAACGTGACAGGACACGCACGAGCAACCTCCCCAACCCTTCAGAAACCAGAGCATGGGCATGCTGGTGGGAACAGAGGAAACACCTGCATTCCTCCACAGCACAAATGCAGCCAAAATAATGATGAGTCTGAAAAAAGCCCGACCAAAGGCAAAGGTCAGGTTGCTGGGACTTTGCGGAGCGGAGGGGGCTCGGCTTGGTGCTTGGCAGGAGGGAGCCTTATCCCCTTGTGCTTTTAAATGTATTTTACTGCAGGAGACAGGGAAAAAAGCCAAATAAAAATAAGCAAACATTTTCAGTTTCTGCTGCAGTTCTGTAGAGGGGTGACTAAACACTGCTGGCCATAGCTCAGCCCCCATCGGAGCCTGCTGCTGTATCGCTTCCAGGGAGATGGAGTCTGCCTGCCACTGAGGCAAGGGAGGTGCACAGTGGGGCACAGCGTGGCACCCCTGTGTCACGGGCAAGGAACTGTGCCCCCGAGCAGTGCTAGCCACTGCTTTGGGCCAAGCCCTGCTCCAGCGAAAATCCAAAAAATGCACTTGCTGAAACCCTGCAGGACCTATTGCGCACATCCCTGACATGGAGTACAAACAGGGATGTTTTGGCTGGCCCATCGGGGCTGGGGAGGTCCTGCTTTTCCCCTGGGGAGATGCTGCTGGTCTCTCAGCTGGGCATCACCCAGCCCACACATGGGACTGAAGGAAGACACCAAAGGCACTGTGGAGGCTTAGCTTCCAAACTTGCTTTTCTCTTCCTGGCTGGGAGTTACATGCAAAAAAATTATGTGAGACGGCCACAAGAGAGAAGGGTAAGAAAACCCTCAGTAATTCAGCTTAGACATCGGGGTTTTTTAATCCTCCTCCCTCTGTCTGTCGGATGCCCAAAGGAAAAAATAAAGTGCTTGGACGGCCAATGTGGTGTGAGTCCCTGTCCCTCCCTTCCTGCTCCCCCTCACTGCAGCACAAGAGGAAAAACACTTGAAAGGCTAGGGGGTGGCCTCAAGGATGTCTGCTTTGCCTCCACTCATGCCACTCTTCCCTTTGTATCTTTTCTAATATCCAAAGAGGAAAAAGGCAGGACCATCTCCTGCACCCAGATGCCTTTCTCACACACACACTGACGAGCACATTCCCATTCAAAACAAGACTGCAATGCATTGAACTTGTCCCTGAATGTAACCCTTCTGGCTTGAACAGCCCTGCTGGCTCCTGCCTTGGGCAAGGTTTTAGTTTCCCTGTGGCTTGATGACGTGATTTGGGCAGGATTTATGAGGCTTACAAAAAACCACAATTAAATCTAAGGGGCAATGGAGGGGATTTTTTTCTTTTTTTTTTTCCCTTTTCATTGCTTGTTTCTAGGACTAAGGCAAAAGTTGAGTTGGCAGAAGTCCGCTGTGTTGGCTGGAGCCTGAACTTCTACCCAAAGATGTTTTCTCCCCGCCTAGTTAAATTAATTTCCTTGAGTTTTTCAAACACTTTCTTTGCTCTAAGTGACTGAGAAGCCATTGACATTTCAGTTGAAGAGCAATCAAAACACAAGACCTGAACAGCCAAAGCCATGTCTGCTGTAACTGCTGTGGCTGGCACTGCAGCTGCCACCACTGAGGGAAACAGCTGAGGTGGACATCCTGGAAAATAAGGCAGGTAGGGAGGATAAGCTGGGTTGGGACTGAAATATACCCTCTGCTTCCAGCAGAAGAAGAGCCATCCCTTTGGGAAGAGACTCAGTCAGGTCCCTGTCTGACCCCGAAGGCTCAAAGAATGGATGTACCCAAAGCCAACAGAGAGGAGCGTGACCTCCACTGGAAACCACACATGCTGGCAAAGAAAAAGCCTGTGTCCCAGCTTGGTGCTTTGAGTCCTGTTCAATAAATAATAACAGAGTATGCTGGAACTGTGTCAGCTATGTCATTTCAGGTGAGGAAGACTTGTGTTTTCTAGGTACAAGCTCTGTAAATCCCTGAGGAGCAAGGTGTCAGGGCAAGCAAGGGTCACACTGTGCTCAGCAAGGCACGTGTGCACCCACAGCCACGTGTGCCCAGGCAAATGCATTTCTCTCTCCTGCAGAAACTAAACTTCAGATCTTGTGGGCTGATTTTCTTAATCCAAAAGCAAAGGTCAAACAGAAAGTACGTGGCTTTGGTTTATTTATGGAGAACATCAGCCATCAGACCTTCCAAAAGCATCAGCAAATTCTGCAGATCCACGTTTAAACCCCTCAGAAAGGTGTTGTGCCCTGCCCTTCCAAAGGCCCCCCTGTTCAGGTGCTGGGCTGGCAGTGTCAGGAGCCAGGAGTGTGGCACAGCACCAGCCAGCCTGGCACAGCCCACAGCAGGGCCACGTCCACCAGGAGAGGGGACACGATGAACTCAGACACAATGCATCCTCTGAGGATGTCAGCTCACTTGAATTATTTACTTATTTCTTACTACATTACTGAAAATGAGAGTGAGGAAAAAACCCTCCCAACTTGCCTGAAAAGGAAATGAATAGGGAAACTTTGAGATTTCTCATCTCTCCAAAAAGCCCCTCAGTGAGCATGGTCACCACAGCTGCCACCTTGCCGCCCGCCCCGTCGCCATCCCGAGAGGCCTTGCACCGCCTCAATCCCAATACCAACAAGGAAGTACAGGCACTTAACCGCACAGCCAGTTTCTCTTCTAGGCCTTCGGGTTGCCTCAGAAGTTTTTTAAACAAGACGCTTTCCTGTTTTTGAAACCTGTGCATCCGTATGGTTTGCAGGTTACTCAAATAACCTTATCACTTGGAGCAACGCTGGCATGAATTTCAAAACTGCTTACTGCGGTGCTCGCCTCCCCTCTCCACACATATCTATTTACTCATAGGGAGCCTTATTTACAGTATCTTCCTGCCAACTGCTGACACAGAAGAAAAAAAAGCCCTGGGTTACACATTAAGCTTTATCGTTGAAGTATTCATGCCAGACGGTGTCCAAACAGAGTTAACTGACTGACCTTAGCTCAGGGTAAGCCACACAAGGGGGAAATTTCTATCGCAATCTGCTTGCACGGGCAGAGCTCGTTTCGCACCACCAGCTTTTTCATCTCCTCCCCCCCTTCATCTGGGCTGAAAAGGCTTTTCAAAGAAAACATGGTTTTGTTTTCAGAAAGCCAAGTAGAGCTGGTTCCTTGTTAGTTCATTAAAGGAGGAATTACCAGAAGGAGACATTTGCAGGTAAACCTTAAGGCATGGAGAGGGCTGCCTGTACAACAAATCCTGATCTAAAATCCACACAGCCCGTGAGTCAAATCCAATTCTTCTGTCAAAAACGGGAAAATGAAGAGGACTTCCATGCAAGAATACGCCATCCAGAGGGTCTGGAAAATACAGAAATCAGCTTCACTACGCCTGTTTTGCACAGCAGCTTTGGAAAGATCTGCCAAACGTAACAGTTTCATTTGACAGTCATCTTTTGGCTTAACTTCCGAGCTGGCTGGTGGCCATCTCCCATTGCACAATAAATGCCTGCAAAATTAATCATAAACTCCCTGCCTGGAACTCCCAGTGCTTCTCTCCTAAAGGGTACCTGCAGCCTGCTCCAAAACCCTGCCAGTAGCTCAAACCCTGTGTTCATTAATGGCCCAGCCAGCGAGGGAGGACAAACCATCACAAAAATACCCCATGAACTCTATTCTTCCACTCCCACTTCTGCAATCTGCTGGCCGAGCCATTTACCTCTGTGTACACTTCATGACAGCCACACCACAGCCAGGCACAAAGGCACTTATCTCAACCTCACACTTTACATCCTTTCTTCTCACAGCTAACACTTGGCTGGTGAAGAAAGCTGTGTGACCCGTTCTGGGGGAAAGAAGAACCGAGAGCTGCTCTCAGATTAACCTGTCCTGATCCTCTCTCTCCAGTAAATGCACTACCACCAATTTGGCAGGGGCGCGGTAAGGTCCCCTTGCTGCAACACTGTCTGCATGTGTCGGCTTTGTCAGCAGGGACTCGGGGGAAGGCAGACAGTGGGTTTGTTGTTTGTGAGAAGTGCCGGCCTGCCAGCCCTGCCACAGGAGTGTGGGGCATGGGGCATGGGTTGGACACCACTGCACTAACTCCATGAGTAAGCCACACCCCACTTTACGGCTCCCATGTCCCCTTCTGTAAAACGCCTTTCTTCTGCCGAGCAAGCTGCTCTGCAATGGGGAGGGAAAGCCTCTGCTCCCCATTTCCTATCCTCAGCACGTAGTGCTGGCACCTGGGGGATGCCTTTCCCCACAGTCCCTGTCCCACCACAGGGGTGCAGCCCTCGCTCTGACAACCTCGTTAATGGCTTTGCACTTCGTTTGCAACGGAGGCCTCTCCCTCCGTGTTCTCACCAGAGCGCTCAGGCTCAGGCAGCCCCCAGATCCTCTGAGCACACCTGGCTCTCGCCCAGATTGCACCGGGCAGTTGCTGTCACACTGCCCACCCCGGGCTTGCCAGCAAGGATGAGGCCATCGAATCCAGGGTGCCATCTCTTTTCCCTGCAACTCTAATTAAATTGCTCCTTTAAAAAAATAAGTGAATTGCATTCCTGCTATGTTAATTAGTTCCTCCTATGTAGTGCTCTTCTTCCAATAGACTAAATTGAATTGAGCATACAAACACCCTGGGAAAATAACCAAAAAAAAAAAACCCAAGCAGGATTTAAACAGCTCCAGAAGGGAGCAAGAATGTATTTCCTAACATGTCTAATAACAAAATATAAAGGTATAAAACAAATGTGATTAAAACCAGAGAAGCAAGCAGCACACATTTTATTGCTATGTTTTCACTTTTTATTTCTTTTTAACAAGGATAAAAAATAACTTGTGCAACCTCGGCCAGGAAGTGAGTGGATCTTTGAACTCTGCCATCTGGCTAGTGGAATCTGTATTTTTGTTGCCTCGGGTTACAGGTTAATCCTGCCAGTTTTATTATTTGTAGAAGTAGTTGGCCTCTTGGAAGCTTTTATGGTCTCTGTCACCGAGAAGACTGCTGCTGAGCAAAATACACGCACAAAATACTGGGGTCAGTGTGGTGAGGACACTGAGCAGGGAGGGGAGGGGGCAAAAAAAAGGCAGTTCTGGCTAATCTAAAATTATCCTTTTTATTCCAAGAGAAGACGTTGCAACATGTGCTGGTGAATTTGCCTCACACTGCAAGTCAGCGCAGACAGGAAGGCTGAGCCTCCCTGCTCATGGTGGAAGTCAAGCCTGAGCATGCCCAGCAGCTGGGGAGACCCATGTGATGACAACAGCATCCAGCTCCATCTGGTGATGTGCTCCCAGCCCCCCCGGGCACTTTTCCATCTAGTCTTGCAAGCAGCTGGATCAATTTACTCTAGCCTACGGTGCACTGCACAGGCACAGACTGAAATTATTACTCATGGAAATCCCCTCTGTCTCAGTGCTTTGAACAAGGAATCAGGTAGCTTTCAACCTCCTGACAATTAATAGCCTTTGGTCGAGGGAGAACAGTACAAAAATGCTGGAAGGGGTGGGTTTCAAAACAGCTTGCTTAGTTTCTACTAAATTAAAGGAGTGGGCGGTTGAGGTACACAGTAATATTATCCAGCCCAGTGTGGTCTTCACTGACGTCAGCAGGACATTTTTTTCCTTTCTCTTTCCCTCTGCCTGCCTGCCTCCCGAAAACAGACACATGGAGGCAAACGCTGTGACAGAAGCATGGCTCATACACCCGGAGAACCTCCAGCTTTCCATCAACAAAGCCAGAGCGCAGATGCTACTATGTTGCAAATGAGCAGCACCAAAATATATGCAAGTCATTTCAGAGGAGGAAAAAAGCTGTTGGAAACAGAAATCATGGGGACTTGGAGTAGGTATTTCTCTCCGTGTTGCATGATTAACTGTTCTGACTAAGACAACGCTCTTCCTGTGGCTAAGAACACATCCTCATCTCAGATTTTACTTGAAATAGCGCATTTGACCATGACCCCTCCCCACAACTGCTGTGCCCATCCCAGCAGGGCTCTGTGGTCTTTGCAACTGTGTTTTCTCAGTCTCACTGAACACATAATTTTCTCTGAGGCCCCTGTGCTGTAAGCTGGAGGCATTATACAATAGCTGCCAGCTTTGCATTGAAAATATGCCAATAAGTTCAGCAGAAAAATTCCACTATGCTTTCAGCAAACTTTTCAAAACGTGATTTCTGTCTACCATCATGCACTTGCAGCCTTTTCATGCGTTGCTATTTGCATATGGAATAAAAGGTAGTTGGACAGCAAATAAAAAGATGTACAACACTGAGATGCTGCAGGTAGGAAAAATGGACCTACCCTAGGCTCGTAGACATCACCTTCCAGGTGAAACGTAACACTACAGTTCCCACATTCACCGCGTCAAAAACATGAAACACAGAAAGCGTCCAGGCCAGAAGTTTTTTAGGGTTGCAAAAGACAAAGGGGACTTTTTTTATAACAAAAATGTGTACTGAAGCTGCTGTGCCAGGTTCTGACTCAACACAGACACATGCATACTGCTCAAAGTGGAAGATTTTTCCAGTAATTGAGTGGACTGAATGAGCTCATCTTGACCCACTGAGCAAGTTTTCTTAGTATTTGTTTTGAGCAAAAGAACAGCTTTGATCAGTGTTTGCACTTATTTGACTTTTCCCCTGTTCCCAAACTCTTGTTCCTTTCATGAAGCACCCGTTCCATTTGGCTCCTCTCGGTGAAAGAAGCAATTTTTTCCAAAGTGTGGCCACGGGACTTAAGTAAATATCACTGAAGCATTAAAAATCCAGTGCATTAATGAAATGATACTGCAGGCATTGTCGAGTTACAGGATCATCAGAGCAGGAGGAGGAGAAGAGTACTGTCGAGGAAAGCCAAAAGTCACGGTTGTTCCACAGAACACTGCAGAGACAGACAGTGCATCCTTGTGCAAGAGGCTGAGGGGGATGTGTGAAAGTGGAAGACCATGAATCACTGCAAAGAAATTATGCTGGTCACCAACCGGCACATTCTTCTTGTCTGTCCATATCCTGATCTCCTGATTTCGTGATGGTCACCCATGCAAATTGATGGCATTCTGCCTGCTGCTCTGAAGCGCATTTTTGCTGCTTGTTGTTAAGGTATGAAACCTTACATGGTGTGAAAGTTGAAGAAAAGGTCGTGAACCAAGTTATTTTTGGCAGGAGTAGCTACAATTCCCTCAGGGCAATAGCTATAGACTGGGCATTGCTGCAAATACCCCATGTCCTTGTGTGCCTGCCTTCAGAGAAAAAGTCACAGATATTTACAAGGGAGTATTGCCCATTTGCCTTTCATGCAAGTTGCCTGCCGAGATCCCTTTGACAACAGTGTCCTTCAGGATTCATTTGCAACTTTCATTAGAGCATTTTGGAGACAAAAAAACGGAAGGCATTAATAGCTATCTGTAATTACAACTCAGCGTGGCAGTGCCTGTCGGTTCATGGAGCTCACATCTCCAAGTTGCCACTCCTGAGTTTCAGCCACCAACCTCTGCTCCCTTCTTCCTGAAAATGGAAAGTCCCTATTGCTTTACACAGTAGGCAAAGACAATTATCCTCTGGACTTTGAAAGAAAAGGAACTTGGGTGAATACGTAACTCGGTTAAGCAGCACTTTTCATTTAAAAGAAAACGCTCCTCCATTTTCACACCCAACAGGTGCAGCCCAGGTGGTAGCCTGCTTTCTTCCGTCTAGCCAAAGAGTAGGAACGGCACCGCAGAGCCCTGCCTACACAGCTTCAGGCTCTCTGACTGAGCATTTTAACAACTCAGCTGTGGCCGTAGCAGCCTGCAGCACAATGTGCCTGGCCATGGCAGATGAGGTTGAAAGGAAATCCACGGGTTTCTCCAGTTCTCTTTTTCAGCTATTTTTGGAGATGTGGTCAAGTCCAGGCCACATTGATCTGCACAGCTTTCTTCAGACAGCCTTTGGCCACCCTGATACGTGAGAGCAGAGCTTGAGCCCAGGTTTTCTGTTCCAAGCAAGGTGGCCCTGATGGTGAGAAACACAGCCCAGCTTGCTCAGCTTGGACTGAGGCTGTCAATGTACCCTGGTTTTGTAGCACAGGATCAATGGCAGCTGCCACCTCGTGTCACCCTGGCCAGCAAACAGCCATGGGCTGGTCATGGGTCTGAGCCACTCACGCTGCAGGCAAGGCTGAAGGTGGACCTGAAGGTGCACTTGCCTGAAGGTGGAAACAAGACCACCAGGCAGAGCAATGCCCCATCACCCCCAGACAAATGCAAGCAAAAATGTTCATCATCCCATGAGATAGGTCCCCTGGAAAGTATCTTATGTGATTGCTGCTCACTAGTCCTTGTGAAAAGTATGTAAAGAAAGAGGGCTGCACATCTCAGCTGGCAGGCAAAGAGTCCTTTACAGGGACACCCCTGAACTATTATTACCACCACTCTCCTTCTTTACAAAGCCTTCAGAAATCTTTCCAAGATGGTATTTTGGTGACCAGACGAAAGTCAGAGTCCCTGCTATGATAAATCAGGCCTGATTCGGAGGCAGGTTCAGCTGACAGAGTCATCTGACCAGTGCAGCTGTGCACAAACCCTGAACCAGTTCCCTTCTTGTGTCTCTGTCAGGCTGGGCATGAAGCTTAGACATCTGCTAGTTCCTGAATTACAGCGTGCATGCAATAACGGACGTGCCCTGCTCGGGGAAGCTTGTGTTTATTATTTTCCAAGCTTTGCACCAACTACACACACAACCAGACCGCAGCGTCCGGTCACCAAATCTGCTGTGTGCAGCTGCGTTGGCTGCTAAAATGAATGGTGACTTCGTAAGGCTGTGGCTTCCCTAGGAAAAAAAGAAAAAAACAAAACTGAAGGAAAAAATTTGCATTTCCCCTTTTCTGTCTTGCCAAATCTTTCCCTTCAAGAAACTACACAAAGTCCTGCTAAGTAGCATTGCACTTGTAAGGAGGGCAGCAGGCCCAGCCGTATCACCCACAGCTTTGCTCATGTCCAGCAGAAATGCTTGGGGATAGTTCGCAGACACCTGGTGGGGGCCAGCACATCCAAGTATTCCCTGGGGTTTGGGGGGATTGATGTCAACCCTGAGCCAGTGCAAGGACAAGTGTCCCCCCCACCACGACTCTCCACAGCATGTCCTGGGTGTCCTGCTGAGCACCAGCACAATCAGCTCCTGCTATCACCCCAGCCTAGGCCCCAGCACATCCCCTGCCCTGCTCCCACTGTGTGCCTGCTCTCTGAGGTGCTGCTTGTGCTCCCCCAAGAGAAAATGCTGCCCCGCTGAGTGGACCTAAATGATTCCCTGCACCGCCGCCTGCCCCAGCAGGAAACTGGAGCTGCCAGGCCCCCAGCGACCTGTGCAGAATGCCGGGGTGCTCCTCCAGACCCAAAAATGCCCACAGTGGGGTGGGCAGCAGCTGGGGTCCCCCCACAGCCAGCACCAGTGTTCAGGGTGAGCTCCCAGCCCACAGCTGTTGTCCCACGAATGAGGCCAAAATCCCCTTCTGCCATTCCCTTGCCATCACCACTGAGCTGCACTGCCTTGACCTTTTCAGGGAAATCTGCCTGGACATTTTGGCTCTGCCCCCCTGGCAGCCGCATCAGAGGGGGAGCTGAGCCCACTGTAAAGGTCAGAGAGGCACAGCCTGCCCCTCAGGGGGCTGCTGGGCCTGCCAACTCAGCTGTTGTCTTCCCATGACTACGGCTGCCATCGCTGCTTGGAAAGGGTACGAGTGCGATCCTCTTATTACAGTCTGGAAATCGCAAGGCCATGGTCTCAGAAACAGGAGAGGCAGGGTGCTCTGTGCTGGCTCCTTGCCAGGGAAAACTGAGAAGGGTCCTCACAAGAAGTTGCTTTTAGGGTTGATCACTTCTCAGAGCTACTTAGTCCTGCACTCAAAGAGCCAAGCCTTGTTCTTCACATAAAGCATTTGTGTCTGCTTGAAAAAAACAGTAAAAAGCCCCCGAGACTGAGAAATTTTAGACACAGCAAAAAACCCCAAAGCTTCAAGCCTGTGAGCACCTCTCCCAACCATACACAAATCACTTCCATATTTTACAAGTTTTGAAGAGTGTGTGTATGCGCTTTGTAAATCAGCAAGCTTGACCCTGAAGCCATCCAAAACTCATGATCAAAAACTTCTGAGTGTCTGAGGTGCAGGTGACATCATTCTCCAAAGGGTTCCTTCATCGAATTAAAAAAAAAAAAGGTAGGAATTTTTGAAGCAGAACAACAGAAGCCTTGAAAACTTGCTTTCTGTGCCAGGAAACACAATGCATAACGGGGGGACACAGTCCCATCACTACAAATGAGAAGCAAACGGCCCCTATTTTCTGTACTTATGGGACTAAAATGACCTCCAGGCAAAATCCCCACCACCTGTGACGTTTGAGTGTTCAGAAAGAAAAATCTGTCCTGTGGCCTCTGTGCCTTTTGTCTACCCTCCTGCATCTCTGCATCCAGTCTGAGGAGCACAGGTAGGGCACGGGGACATGGCTGAGGGGTGCCGCCACCCACACGCTTCTGTAGTGCCCCTGGGTCTTTCAAGGCACTGTGGGTTTCTGCCAACACTGCTCAACTGCTACGGTTCACACACTGGTGTGCTTGGTACCAATTTCAGGGTAGCGTAACATCCCAGCAGGCTGGACTGTGGCCACTACCAAGAGAGCTCAGGTTTGCTCCCTTACCCCAGCAGCAGTCCCAAGGGCTGTGACTGTGAGACCGAGTCATGCAGTCCAATAGGAGCATATCTGTAGGGCAAAGCACTCGAGACTAAGGATATTACATCCATTGTAGCACACATTTTAAGGAGGGGTTGCATCAGACTAGCTGCAGTCTGGCTCTATGTCAGCTGGGAAGCAGATGGGGTGCTCCCAGAGAGCACTTTCCAGTTTAATTTCTTCCACCAGAAACCCAGCCTATGTATTGCAAGGTCACCACACAAGGTGGAAAGTTGCGTGGGAGCAACCAGGACGTTTGTCCAAAGGGCATCCCCAGCCTGAACTGAGCCAGTAATGCAGGCACTTCCAGCTCATCCATCTGCCCTGGGCACAGAAATGGAAGAGCCCCACTGTCACTGCTCACCAGATGCTAAGTGACTTGTATGAGCAACCTAGGTGGATCCAGGCAATCAGGCACAAGCACAGAGGACGCTGGCTGAGAAGGGGAAGGAGGGGAGATACGTTTAGGAAAGCAATGCTGCAGAGGAGGATGGATGCAGTTACAGCCCCTGCCTGTGTACACTGGGATCCAGTGGGACAGGACAAGGTTTTCCAAGTCATCCCATCTCATGCCCATTTCCATTCCCAGCCCACACTGTGTTCCCGCAGGCTGTGGTGAGAAAGGAGGAAGGTGCTCCTCAGTGCACATCTGAGTGAAGGCCTGAACATGGGTGTGGAGGCGGTGGGGCAGGGGCATCCAGCTCAGCCCAGCCTCCTCCGGGAAAAGGCAGTTGGGCGGGCTGGCCTGCAGCCCAGGCAGCTCCAGAAAGGATACGAAACCTCATCATTGTGAAAGCAGGGGGTGACAGTTCATGCTAAGGCAAGGGGCTCCAGGGTGATTTCCCTGCCGGCATGAGGTGCAGCCTGCTGTGTGCCACCACTCTGCAGCTCCTCAGAGCTCCCCTCCAGCATAGCGGCCACAGTGAGCCTCCAGGAGTGTTGTCCCCCAGCCACCAGCTGGGGCAGCTCACAGCATGGCCAAGGACAACTCTCCTGCTTTGAGATACCTACAGGACTTTTCATATCTTTGTCTTTATAGGGAAGAAAAAACACAGAAGATAAAGGCAAACATTTGTGACAAAAAAGAGGTGTAAAATCATGAAGGTGCAAGGTAGCACTAGTTTGGATTTCCATGGAAAAGCAGGGCCATCTCAAACAGCCAGATGCCCATGAAATGTTATTTCTGGACACTGCTTCAGAACTGACTTGGAGGGAAGTGTGACATTTACTGAGTCACCTTCACCACTTCCTGCAGCACCTGGAGCTTACTTCAAGGGCTCTCATTTAGATACTGAGAACTTGCTCACTGTTCAGGCTGAAAATAACATCATTTACTTTCATTTTTTTTTTTTCTGAAAAGCTCTGCTGAAATCATGATCTGTAATGCAACAGCCTCCAGTGCAGCCTCATGTGCAGTTCACACAGCACAATGAAAGAACAACTTAAAAGTTGTCAGTCACCTGATACTTCTCCCAGAAGGCAATCAGCAACACATAGCTGCTTTCTCCTTGAATCCAGTAACTGGCAACAAGACTTTCGTTTTCCAAGCCACCCAAACCATGTTGCATCCTGAACACTCATGGAGGTTTTTGCCACTTCCTCTGACTGCGCTAGTAAGCTGTGGCCTCCTCAGTCTCAAACATGGGCTGCAGCAGCTGCACCATGAACTGAAATAATTTTGAAGAACAGCTCTGAATCTCTGCCTTTATGAAGAGTCATTCAGGGCTCCAGTGTCCCTGCTTGTTCCTGTCAGAGCACTCCAGGGCTCAGGATGCACAGCCTCAAAGTGCAAGCAATTTCAGAGAAGAGGAATTGAAAAGAAAAGCTTAATCTAATTGAAAAAAACCAAACCACAAAACCAACAACCAAACACAGACAAACATTTCTTTAGTTTCATATCTAAATTATTTTTACATGTTTCTTCTGTTTTTAAGTGCTCCCCTTGCTGGGGATCTAAAACTCTGATGGATTAATTATGTATACACATTACGCCTCCCTGTTTTGATATACAGCTTGTTAATAAGGAAAGGGCAGATTTTCCACCTTGTTATTACAGAAGTTACACATTTTGCATCCAATCCAAAAACATTTGTAGTATTTCTTTCAAAAGTTGAAGCTGGATAAAGAACATTTTGTCCTTATGAAGACAAAACCTTTCATTAAAGGCCATTACAATCACAAAGGATCAGCCACCTAAACCCAAGTGTCTTTGCTGGCAGTGCATCCATTAAAACAACTACTCGAACAGGATATGACATGTGAATGTTTAGTCTGTGGGAAAAAAAGAAAAAGGCAAAAAAAGTATCAAATGTAGAAACGTAGAAATGTCAAGGGTGAAAGAGGAGCTGTGGTTGTTTGCTGTTAGAAATGTCTCCTCTTGCATCACACTGGCCTGTGAGGGCCATGTATGCAGAAGCCCCATGGAAGTTCTAGGAAAGGATGAAAAACCTCCCTTTCTTGTGAAATACACTATTTTCCCAGAGACCATTCCAGTTCAGAGTCAGACAGGAGTAAATGTGCAAAGCTGTCTGAGAAGAGCTGCAAACCCACATTGTTCTGCCCGTGCACTTGCATGTCAAGGCCCCTGGGACGCACTGTGCAGGGCGAGCAGTGCTCACCCAGCAAAGAGCAAACCCACCAGTGCAGACACTGTGTTGATGCTCTACTTGCTCCGTTGCTTTGGGCAGACTCTAAGAGAATAGTTCATTTATCTTCAATCTCTCCTTGGTTTCTCTAGTCTGGGATATCGACCAAAAGGCACAGAAAAATGTCATGTGGACAATGAACTGCCTATTTAAAAGAATTAATAGTGCTGCATTAAGCCTCCAGGGCCTGGGAGGTTTCATACAGGTACACAACTGGACATTCAGCTCTGAAAAATGAGGCTGGACAGAGTAAAACAAAATTATGTTCTTTCCAGCTGGACATATTTTATAGCCTGTCAGTCTGCCACATTAAATGGAGGAGAGGAAAGACCAGCTGGGACATGCACCCAAGCTGAGATCTTCTGATCATTCCTCTTTTCTCCCTCTTTCTACTCATATACGTGGAGACTTTGAAAACGAGGTGCAGGCTGGGGCTGGTTATGAACCAAAACAAGGAGAGGGCTGTTGTGGACATCTGTGCTTGCTTTCTTGTGGGACTTGTCTGAAAAAGAGGCACGCTGCATTTTTACTGGAAGGGGAGATTAATCATCTAGGAGATGCAAACACAAGAGAAAAGAAATAGTGTCTGTTGAGACACTTCCAGCTATATAGTGCCCCTTGCCCAGCATGTTCCTGGCCTTGCGGGCAGGCTCAGCATCCGAAGGTCTCCAGGGCTCTGAAACACGTGGAGCTGCAGGGGAATGGCTGGGTGCCAGAGACAGCCACCTCCCATGCCACTGCCAAGGCAGCAAGATCCTGCACACTGCCACATTCTTCATAAAATTACAAAAAATGTTAATTTATAGCAAATCCTTCCCAATTAAAGACCATAAACTCCACAGTTAATCAAGCTGATTAAATGAATTAAACTTGTTAAGAACAGTTTTATCAAAACATTTACATTTCTGCTGAGCAGAGATTCATGTGACTTTACAACTGCAAAGTACACAGTTGCCACGAGAGAACTAAAGAGAGGATCAGGAACATTAACCATGTGAAAAATCAAGCCTACTACTGCCTCTCCTAGCCTTCATTTAAACAAAGGAGCTCCCTGGTCCATTAATTTCATCATTGTGTCAGGTATCTCCTACTTTCTGGAAAGAGAGGCATTGTTTACTCACAGTGGTAGGAAGCACATAGGTCCAAAGGTGGGGAATTCATCCCCACCTTAAGAAACATCTCCAAGCCAAAGTGCTGCAAGAGGTCCTGGGAGAGCAGCACCCCTCACCCAACCCATGGTGTACACCCATGGCACTTGTCCAGGGAAAATGATGGCCTCGTCTCCTGGGTCCGAGAGCACCTATAAAGAAACCTGTCCATAAGAGTACACAGCACACACATGTCCGCAGCTGTCTGAAAGAATAAAGTAACTCAGCAGGGGATTTTTCCTTATATATGTCTGCTCAGCTTCAGGCCCCACAGACATGGGTCCAATAAAGGCCTTAGATGCCTTACTTCTTAATTTAGACACTCATCTTCAGTGTCACCCAACCGTGGAGAGGTGTACTGCTGAGAGGAAATGGACATTCCTCCAGCATCCTAAGTTCTTCAGAAGAGAGCAGAGCATGTTGGTGGTGACATCCCATTTACCTGTGCCACACCAGGATCCACCAGCCACATGTCCTCCCAGAGCCTCACTTGATGGGGCTGTGCTGGGAGCAGACAGACCTGTAATGGCTGGACACAGGTTAAGCTGGCATTGAGGGTTTTCTCTGAGCTTATGCAGAGAGAGGGGCACCCTCTCACAACACTCCACACCTCTTTTAGGATAGATAACATGTGGGGTTTGCTGTCTATCTGCTCACTGTAGAGCAAGTCATGATGATAGGACTTGCACCAAATGCCTCACTCCTGCACAGCTCAAATACAACAAACCATGGCCAGGAACAGGGTTATCTAACCACACAGCAGCAGGCATGCCTGTCACAAATGGGTAGCCCATGTGCATGCAGAAGGCAGGTTAGTGTGGGCTTCAGATCCTTCTCAAATATTTAGCCCACCTCACTGATGGGTTTTCTTTGCTGCTGCAACATGCACTGCTCTCCATGGCACGTAGGTTGAATGTAGTACTGTGTGTCTGCCCAGCACTGCATCCACAATAATGTCCTGCCAACTGAGGATTTAAACAGTGAGAGTGCACAATTCCACCTAAGAAGGCAGTGAAGTGGGAACAAGCATGTTTAGAAGATATGCATGTTCAGCATTTTGGACTGAGTCCTGCTAAGGCAAAGACAAACTTGGCATTGGTGCTCCATCTTCTGTGCCATACGCTTTATTCATCTGAGAGTTGTTTTTCCTGCAGGGAAGGGTGGATTGGCAGGTATGGAAAGAAATTCATTAAAATTACTTTGGTCGGTTCTTTGTGCTGGCCACCATCTCCATTTTGGTTTTTATTTCTCATGCCCAGAACAATCCTTAAACAAAGACATCCTCTCCTGGAGCGCAATTAATACTCTCAAAAGGAGTGCCTGAAAGGCCACGCTCCTTGGATGAGCCTCTGAAGGTTACAAGTTGTGGCTGGAGTATTTACGAGGAGTGGTAGAAACCAAGAGACTGATAATAAAAGTAACACATGTTAAGAAACCAAATATACTTACATGCCATGCAACAACCTCGGTATTGGCAAAGGTACCATCTGCTTATGTGCAAGCCACTTGCCTGGTTTTGCAACAATAGGTTTCTCAAATGATGCTTGAACTGAGCTACCTATTCCATTTTGCACTACTTGCCAGATAAGTGGCAGCCTTTTTAATGCAAAGACAGACATTTGATTATTTTAGGTTCAGGGATTCTGGCCAATTCCTTCCCAAAAGTGGCTGGGGTTGAATAGCCAAAGAAAATTTATGCATTTAAACTTAATGATGCTTAAACACTGCAAGTGACAACACAGAAATGGACAGAAGCCTGAGGGGTAGCAGAAATCTCTAAAAAAAGGACTTTTCTGTTCAGACAAACTGCCAGCAGCTCCTGATAGTGGCCATTACAAATGTATTTCCATGTTCTACCCTTTTAAAGTATATATTATTTTCAGTTAAAAAGAAGTCTGCATTCATTCTTGAAGTCCTGTGATGTTTCTGCACCTAATGGTTTCCAGGTCTGTCCATAGGCTGTAGCAAGTTTTTGTTTATCCTTATAAGACAAAGCTTTGAAGGGTTCAGACCACAAAAGCAGAAATCAAATAACTCAGGAGCCACAGGCAAACAGGGTGGGACATTTGGCTCCCATGGCTTTGGAGAAGCTTCCAGTTCACTGCCAGTTTAACGCAATGATACTGGGTACCTACACATACAAAGCCCTTTGCCTCTCTCCTTTTCTTGATTATGAGGTTAGGTACAAACCCCTTCCTGTTTCCACCTCTAATGCCTACAGGGAAGAAAGAGTTGAAAAGGTTTCTTAAGAAAGACGAAAACTGCACAGACGTCCTAGTAAATGCTCTTCAGGTAGTGCATGTTTCACAGGTTGGGCTTAGGTGTCATTTACAGATTAGGTTGAAATTGGGTCCTTTCATATTCTAATCCACACTGAATATAAAAATGAAGTGTCACCTGCACATACAAAGTGCATATACCATTCCAAAGCTTTTACGTGTCCAAACAATCAGCTCTTAAAACCTCTGCCTAAGTTTCAGCAGAATGCATTAATGCTGAGAATAATCAAGGAACGCCTTGCTCACCATTTTAACACCCCTCCCTTTCCATATATCCAAACTGTCAGCTTGCCCAGAGCCCAGAGAGTGCCTAGTACGACCATGAATGGAGAGGTATCGTTTCCCAAGCTGGAGGCTTATGAACCTGGAAAGCATTTCTTTCTCTTTCTCATTTTGGATCTAGTAATGAGAAGGAGTGTGTGAGGTTTTGTTTCTAGTTATGATCTCACAAAAAAAATGTTTCTGAAATGGGGGATTGGGAAGAAAAACAGCATCTAACAGCTCCTGCCAGGACATGGGCAGTGCAAGGAAACATTTGGAAAAATAATCCATAGCAGTTGCTGAAAAGGGCTTAACAAATGGAAAAGAGGGAGTATCAAATTAAATGCTGGTTTATAAAATTGAAGGGCCTCATTTGGACCTGCAGAGAGGTGAAGAACATTGTGTCATTGAGCAGAAGGGAGATGACTTTTCTCTGCAGTGTGCTTCTGGGTCTGAACCATCCTCTAAACAGAGAAAGCAACTGCAGGCACTCGCATGTCAAAGAGATGTTGGCATATTGGAAAGAATTCAACGATGAACAACAATCAAATGACTAAAGGGAAGATTAAATAACTAAATAGTACAGTTTGAATAAGTAAATCCCTAAAAGGAAGATAAAATCATTTGAAGGTGTCAACCTCAAGGAGAGAGTGCTGTTTACAGAGCTCTAGATGAAGTGTAACAAGAAAGGAAAATATCTCTTCCTGCAGAAAGGGAAAATGCAGACTGGAAGTTTGAGCTGCTAAGCCCCTGCCAGTGACCTTTGCAGCCCTCTCAACCCCCTACCAAAACCTCAGTTGGTGCAGAGGTTGCTAAGTGAGTCCCCAGGACCATTCACAGCCACGATGGCAACACCCTTCTGCAAAGCAACCTGCCACACGTGCCGTGTGTGCTGCACACCAGCAGAGTCCTGTCCCCCTGTGCCTGCACCTCCCGCATGGCAAGAGAAATCCAAAGTGTTTCTCTTCACATTTTCCTATCACTAAAATACCATTTCTCCACAGCATTTGATTCAACAGCAAAGCACGCAGCACCCAGTAGGTCTGCAAAACAGCCAGTCCACCACTGGAGCCTGTGAATGCCACATTACAAGCACAGGTCAGTACTTGCCTGTAGCAACTGGATAACTGGATGCATAGCAGCAGGATTTCACACACACCCCTACATGTTTTCTGGTGGGGCCATCCACAGAGCCAGTTTCTAATTTCCCCCTGTGAGCTCTGTCTGGAGTTAAAGTTGCTTAACTCTTCCCATTAGTGATGGCTTGCTTGAGTTCAAATACACCATGCTGGATGTCTGCCTCAGGCAGACTCTTTTGGTAATTTTTAAATAAAATAATTCAACTGTCTCCTAGAATAAGATTAGAAAGATATATGTTAGCTTGCTCTGTTCAAATCAAGAGATCAAGCGTGTCTGTCTTCAGAGGCTGGTATTGATACTCAGCCAGGGCAGGGGGATGTGCCTTGCAAGGGCCCTACGTTTCCCGCCTGTGGTCAAGTTACACAAAGCCTCACTCTGCATATGCCTCATGGGGGCTTGTTTGAGTTTGGTGGATAATTTATCTGGGGACCCCATCTGTTTTGGTCTTGCTGCAGGCCAGGGACACAGGTGCTGCCTACCATCAGCAACACCGAGGGCTGCCGTCTGCTGTGGCCTTGAAGGTGAAGCAGGTATCCTACCATCCTGCACAACTGCAACTAGGCAGGACAAGGACCCTTCCCCACACAACCTCAACTTCCCTGAGAACTGTCTGCCCTGGGCATTAAAAGATACAGAGTTGTCACTGGGGAAAAAAAATAATTTTACATATGCATTTTAATCCTGTAGCTAAAAGCAACACTATCATGGTGCCTGTGCAGAAGGGCCTCAGATGGCAAGTGTTACATCAATCATTTCTAACTGCCGAGTGCTTGACCCTACAAGCTTCCCATACTTTCAGTCTATGTTGGGTTTGTGTCATTTCCTTGATTTACACATGGCAAACTGAAACAAAAATGCAGGAATCCCATCATGTGACATCACACTCGCTACTGCATGACTCACCGGCAGGACTGGCTCTTATTCTCACATGTTAATTCCATCATCCTTGAAAAGCAGAATAACTGGGAATACTGATAGCCCAACAGCCTCTGCTAAGGGAGCCGGCAGAAATGACTCACAGCCTGTGCCAACAGCTTCCCCATATATTTGCTGACAACAGACAATTACTGCGCAGCAGAAATCCCTGGGTTTGCTGTACCCCAGGTTCTACAGGAGGTATGATCTTGTGAGGATACTCCCAAATCTGACTTCTTCTGCTCCTCCTGGTCCTTCCAGCCTGTCTTCTGCCTTGGTCCTGTTCCCACATCTACCTCTGACATCAGTTCCCCTCTCCAGGCAAGGGGCCCTCAGCCCTTGCACTGCAGTAGGGTTCCCTCCCTCCTTCCCTCCCTCTCTCAGCCAGGTCCTAGCCCTAGTCAACATCAGCCTTCCTGCACATCCACCTCACTATCAGCAAAGGAGCACATCTGGGAACTCTTCCAGGCTCTGGTCCACAGCACTGCAGCGACCCTGTCAGCACAGAAAAATAATGTCAAAGAGCTGCTGCTCAGCACCTGCAGCAGGAGGCTGCAGTGTGCCTGCCATATCATCATCTGTGATTTAGCTGCCAGACTTGAACAAGTTTCCACTGAGCAAGTGTCTTCAGAGAATTCAGATTCTAACTCTTAAGAAGCCTCTGTCGAGTGGCTGAGATCTGAGGCCCTTTTTTCCCTATGGTTTCTTAGTTCAACTTACTTTTTTTCCCCATGAAAAACAACCAAAGGTGCGTTCCTGATATCTGCCAAATTTCAAGCCTCTCCTTTAGAGGCAGAAAGTGCTAGAGTTCATCAACAGATCACTTTAAGAACACGTTCGAATATAAAGGAAAAAAAATTGTTTCTCTCATCACTTTCTTGTAAGCAAGAAAAACATTTTTTGCTGAAGCTTCCCAGATGCATTCAGCCTGAGACAAATACCCAGAACACTAAGTGGTAGATAGATAAAGTTTTCAGGGGTTTACAAGCAACTGAACACTTGGTCTTATAAGAAACGTTAGACAGTCTTAAAAACAGACAGAGAGTCTGCATCAAAGTCATCAAGTACATGTAATTTAAACTGAGGTTCTGCTGAGTCAGGAGTAGAGATGAACAGAAAATGCATGAATTTGATGGTAAATTCCCCAAATTTATAACTGCTTTTGTACTTTCTAAGAAGACCACGGTGAACAGATTTGTTTCCTTTGGAAGTGCCTGTGCTCTGCCACAAGCTGCCTAGGCACAGGCTGGGATCTAAATGAGCTTGATGAGTGATTCTCCCCAGGACCTCCACTGGCTCTCCAGGAGCCCACTCTGGGACCTGGAGCTGTATCTTCCCACTTTCCCAGCACTTGCAGACCTCCAGGGAAGGTTACTCATTCTGAGGGGGCACCACGAGGATGCAGGTGCCAAGCACGTGTTGCATTGCTCAGTGCTCAGCTGGGAGCTAGACACAGAGAGCTGCTGAGCTGGGTAGGGGAGCAAGGGCCCTGGCCTTTTGGATTTACTGTGTATGTGTGGATTACTTAGAGCCTGGAGTAATGGGCACCCTCAGTGAAGGGTGCTGCCAGAGGGAAAGGTGTGGGTTGTTATTTTGGATCAGGCCAGGAAGGTCACATCACTTTGCAATGATGTTATGGCATGAACTAACAGAGCTGAGCCTCAGCCCATCTCCCAGTCTGTCACTGCTGAGCATTTCCATCTCTACATCACACACACACACACACACACACACACACACACACACACACACACACACACACACACACATATACATGCTCTCCATGCACAGGGCCATCCCACCAATACCCACCATGGCGCCATACCCTACATCAGGTCACTCTTGCTCAGGAAGCATCTGTGCAGAATGTGCAATCCTCTGCCACCTCAAAGCACAGGCAAAGCCTATTCCCCGTTTGTTTATGCAGACATGAGTAGGAGGCAGGTAACAGGTCTGCAGACAGATGAGCTCAACCTGTCCTTCCTTCCTTCCTCTTGCCTCCCACCTTTTCCCAAGAATGCCCACTGTATGCTTGCTCCTGCAGTGGAGCCACAGCACTTGCTGAAACACCTCTCCTCCTGCTTCAGGGATGGTTTTGCCTGTGACCGACAAGCTGGTGCTGGCATTTCACAGTGCTGCTCTTCAAGCCCTCTTTCATAGCTACACCATGATTCCTGATTCTTGCGACTGGGAACCCGCTTATTTATTCATCCTTGCTGACAGAAACAGAAGGGAGTGGAGGTGGGGTGCAGGGGGCAAGAGAGAAGTGTGTTTTCATTTCTGTGCTTTTGATTTTGTCTGAGCAGTACAGAAAAGCTGCCCTTACACCGATGGTGTGGCCACTGTTGGGGCAGCAAGAGTGTGAACAAGAGGGCCCGTGAGCCGCAGAGCTGCCTGAGCTGTAGTGGCATCACTCCATAAAGGGAACCCATGCACAAGTTTTCATGTGAATCATAAAAACCCAAGCCTCCTCACTCTTCTCCATGCTCCAATCCCTCCTCCTGTTTTCTCTATAATTCCATTTTCATTTCTCTCCCTTCTTTCCACCCCCATTTTACAGATATTGCTCCTTTGGCGAAGAGCATCCCTGTGCTGAGATGATGAGTTTATAAGGCAGAGGGCTGCAACAAATACCTTGTGAAGCCCAGCCAGCAGCCCCCAGACCCCTTCTTCCCCTCCTCAAAGTTCACACGGTTTAGTATGCAAGCTTCCTGCTGCCTGCCCAGCCAGCTCACTATTCACAGGCAAACTGCACTCCTCAGCTTGGCTCCCGAAGAAGAATAAGTATAAAAAGCCCTGAAAGTCTTGCTGCTGAGCCAGCAGGAAACTCAAACTGCTCTGAGCATGGGAACCAAGGGAACCGCTGTGGCCAGCACAACAGGTATTGTTTGAGAGGAAATCCTGGCAGCAGACACGACTGCCTACGCACACACAGATATATATGTATATGTTTAGTGAGGGTTTGGCAAAAGGGAGGGTTGGGGAAGTGTACGAGGAGGAGAAGAATAGATTAGCAGCTATATCCAAAAAAGAACAAGAGAGTTGCTCAGCCAAGAAAAACAGCTATTTCACTAGCCAAAGAACTGACCCGTTTGCCATGCATTTGAACCATGTGGGACCTCAAGGTAAAGTGATGTGTCTGGCCTTGATCTCTTGACCTTGGTTTTTTGACAGGTCTTTCTATGTCCTGGACTTTGTTCACATCATGAGTGAGTTTATGAGGCAAATGCCATGTTTGTCCCACTTGCTGTGTTTTGATTTATGTCAGGGAGCAGTTTTTTATCTGGATTCCCTTTGAGTGAAAGGAAATGAGGAGATGGACTCCAGAAGCACGACTCCTGCACTCCAACCTCTAATGAGCATCCAGTCCCTGGGAACCAGAACTGAGGTAGTCTGATGTAAATCCCCTGACACAGCAAGTGCTCAGCACCAAATAGCCATCTCTGTGAATCTGCTTCCCAATGCACCACACCAGCTGCTAACCATAGGCACAGTCTATCTGCAAATATGGTAAATTTAAGTTTAAAAAGAGAAGGAAGAAGGAAAAACTTGAATTACATAACTTCCTTTTTTCAGTGAATGAAAAATGAATAAAAGGTGTGGTAAATGAGCTCACAAATGTCACATTCACAGGGATCACAACAAGAAGTTGGACAAGACTGTGGTGATCTAGAAGTATTTTATTTATTATGTCTTACAGTCTTTCTTCACAGAGATGTTCCAAAGAAATAAAGCTGAGAGCAACAGGTCATCCCACCCCTTGCACCTGAACTCAGCACCCCTTGCAATCATTTCTAGGAGAAGCAGCTGTGAAAAGCCCAAATAAGAGAATGTGTGGCCCCAAGTCTTTGGATAAACACCAAAAAGGAGTTTGGAAACCTGGCAGAAACAAGCTGATTCTCCAGAGTCTATAACACCAGTGGAAAATGTGGCTAAGAGTTTACCTCTGCTATTAGCAGCTTTCCCATAATACGTTTTTCCTGTGCTATCAGGGAGCTCCAGACTACTCAGGACTTCTGCAGTGCTCCTACCCCTGAAAGTCCACTGCGGAGTCATGGCTGAAGGAGGGAGATCTGAACTCTTACCTCCTGGGCTCCCAAATGAAAAGTCCTCCAAAAATAAATGTATCTTAACACTCTGCTAACTGCCTTAGTGACCTTGGCATGGGCGCTGAGCAGAGATAAGGCCTGGTGAGCCAAGCAGTAGGAAAGGCAGCTGGTTGGTGCAGAGATAACCTGGGATGTTCAGAGCAGCCACATGGAGCCAAGAATGGAAAATGTGACCAGTCCTTTGTGGCAGAAGGGACAGTCACCAGCAGAATATTTTAGTCAGCAATGTGAAGCTCAGAGATTCCCACCGGCACTTCTCCCTGCCCTCCCTCCCACCTGGAAGAAAACAAAGCAGTGCCCTGGGGAGCAGCAGCCCCTCAGCCCCAGGAGCTGCCCAGTTTCCAGCCTGCATGGTGGTAACATGAAGCAGAGGCACTCACTCCTCTCCTCACCTGTCCCCACTCAAAGAGTACTTTGAGAAAAGCGAATTAAACTGCAGTACAGCATTCCTGCGCAGCAGATGGGCTGCATTGTGGATCACTCCTGCCCCAGGTAGTGTTGTATGCACACCGCACCCACAGGGACAGCTGCATGGCTTCCCCGTGCCCTTGCACATTTGTAAATGCAGTGCTGGTCATGGGGAGCAGACGAGCAGCCCAGAGCCTCCCAGGTCTCTGTGGGATGAGCAGAGAACAGCCTGTGCCCCTGCAAGAGCAATGGTTGCTGTCATCCACGTCCTCCCCCATGAAGCACAGAGACTGAGGGTGCAGGAAAAGATAGCCCACCTCCCCAGGGCTCAGGAGCAGAGGGAAAGAGGTGAAACCCTCCCAGCAGCAGGCTCTCACACACAGCCTTGGCACTGCACCTTCCTGCCAACCAGGAAAATTGGATGCCATTACGTAGAGCCCCATTCAGCCTCACAGGCCCATTCAGCGCAGAGCTGGGGTAGACTGCCAGCAAGGGGGACACCCATTGACAGAGTCCGTGAGCACTGCACAGACAGTACCTGCCTGCCGGGTGGGACACCTGGCAGTGGCTTCAGGGAGAAAGGCCCTGTGTGTTTGCCAGTGTTTTTTATGAGAGTCCAAAGAGGAGAACGAAACTGTAAAGCAAGACAATACTTCTAAGTTGAAGGGGAACATTTCTTCCTCCATTAATTATTTCCCATGCTATTCCTGGCAGTGACCTTCACCAGGAAGGAAAAAAAAATCAGATTTGTTTTTATATCTTTTATCCGACTTCCTATACTAAAGCCTCTGGCTAGAATGACTCACATTTATATCAGCCATCACATTATATTACGCTGTATCAGTGCTGCTACCTGTCTTGTCTTCCTCAACATTAGGGTTTGTTAGCATTAAACCCGGCAATTTGCAGCTACATTTAAAGACTACCTGCCTCAGTGGCAGTGTTTGTAATACCCTTGTTTCATCTTTGGAAGTAATACCATGAGGATTACATTTGAGACTGCTGGCAATCTGCCCCAGATTGAAGGGGAATTTTTCTGGTTCTGTGCAGAGAAGTGTTTGTCTGCTGCAGAGCTGGCGCCTCTTCTCCAACCACTTATGATGAAATCACTTTTGTGCATCACTGGCCTGTGCACCACTTGCCCTATTAGAGATTCCCAGCACTATTTCTGCTCCCTGTGTGCAACAGAGCTGCATGCTGAAACCACGGCCCTTGGGGGAATGACCCTCATGGCTCCTCGTCAGTCACTGGCCCAGCTTCCCCTGCCCACAATTTAAAGAGTTGAGTAGAAAGTCCACTAGAGGAGTTTCAGAGACTCACACCCCTCCCAAAGAATTTCCCAAAGACAGCAGCGGGCTGATCCTTATTCTCTCATTTCATTTACACTTCGTTTCTTCCTTGGCTTTACAAACACTGTGTTCGCAAAGCATCACCTTTGGCATGAAAGGTGCACTTGCAAGCAGGTTACCTTCCAGACTTTTCATTTTTTTAAAGAACAGGCATTTGGATTGCAGCAATGGCCTGTCTTCTGCCAGAACTGAAGCTGTACCGTGCCAGGAGCTGTGTGAGTGCCCAGGGAGCATCCTAGCCCTCAGCTGCTTCCAGCCTAAAAGTGAAGCAGTCTAAAGGTTAAAAGAAAAATGTCATACTAGAGGTTTTAGTGTAACAACATCCCTGAAAAAGAGTCTGATCTTCATCCTACAGAATCCCAAGGAAACCTAGTCAAAATGTAACCATCCCACAGATTCTGGACACTTTTGCCTGCCACAGAAACGCTGTTGTTATGTGTCCACCATTGCTGAAAGACCCCTGACCTGCAGTATGAGAATGGAACAAATGCTGGCTGCTGGCCGTGCTGGGGCCCTGTTCCATCTCTGAGCTGTGGCTCATGGCATGTCGGCAGGGCCAGTGCAGAATGTACCAACCTCTTTTATAAACAAAGCAGCACCATGAACCTTGGTGTGAAATCAACTAATTTAAGGCAAATTGCAACAAGTGTGACAAACAGCAGGAGGTAAGGAAAGCTTAATGGTACTTTTAAAAGTGTGTTTATTTCACTGACATCCCCAGAAGAGGTCATAGTCTGGAACTGGCAGAATGTTTTCAGCAGCCATTGTTCTTTCTAGTGCAGGTCTCTCTGATTTTCCATGACACAAGATCTAACCACTGGGCTTGAGGTTGTATCACAGGATTTTAGTTCAAAGAAAAAAGCCCAAGAGAGACACTTTAAATATATTTATATATTCATGTCCATAAATAAATAAATAAATAAACATGACACATGAAAATAAGTAAGATTTTTCTTTAAATTTACTGCTGCTTTCATTCATTTACTGCTGCATGGAATATATTCAGTGGCTTATTCTGATCCTGAAATAATAGGTGTGCATTAATATCCATTGCAAAACCATCTCTTCATGTTTGTAGGCTTTGTTGATAGAGGAGAGGAAGCACACAGGCCCTCCTAGGCAAGTTCTTATTCACAGGTACAAACCTTTTTTTCAGTGATGAATGAATCCTTTCAGAAGTGCTAATATCAGCATTTATACAAGGTGGCCAATGTAAACAATAACTGCTGGTTCATTACTCTTTTTGTATCCTTTGCCAATTTACAAATCTTCAGAGTTAGTGTTGAAACAGGCAGCGTTTTGTTGGAAAAGAGCAAAAATGTATTTAGGAACCAAAATCTACTGATGGGAATAGATGACATAACCTCAAGGAGGGGCTTTCCTGTGAACCCCACCAGTGTGAGAGAGGAGGAAAGAGAGTAAGAAGATGGGAATTTTGATACTTGGATCATATCTCACTGCTTGAATTCCCCCAGGAGATTTAGTACTACTTCTGAAAGCTGCAGCTGAAAATACGCTTTGATGTATCTTTCATCTAAAGCTATCTGTATTGATAAACCATGTTTGTGCAGATGAAGCACTGAACCAGATAGGACTTTTTTGTTCCCATTCCTACCACAAGTTCTTGGTGTGTCCTTGGAAAAGCAACGAGCGTTTGTGGGCCTGACCCGGGCCTCTCTCAGCCAAGCAGAGGAGAGATCACTTTCCTACACAGCAGCATAGAAAAAAGTTCTGTGCATCATGAGATGGACAGGTCCCACCGTGCTGAGTCCTCCTGAAAGAAGAGAAAACAAATTGACACTGGTCAGATTCAGGCTGCTCTAAAATGAATCATATGATTCATTAGGAAACAAATTCTTCAGTTCAGAAATTACCAGTAACAATCTTTTCCTCTGGAATTATCGCTCCAACAGATGAGCCAAATAAAGAACCATTTCAAAGGTTGTGATTAATTTCAGTGCAAAGCAACTGGCTGTGCTTTGATTGCAGGGGATTGTGACTTAAATTAGGCCAGCTGAATTTGTCCTGAAGAGGACTACAGTTTCTCACATGATTTGTAGCATAGCCTAACTGTGGATGCTGACCTCTCTGGCCAAAGCCACAGGACATTCAATTCTGCCCTAGGACATTTGCCTTGATAAAGAGAAAATAAACTGGATGGAAATGGAGTTGTCAGAAGAAATTGTTGAGGGCAGCTATAGATTCCAGAAGAAAAGCACTCCCTCAGATCACAGGGGATGACCATCTCTCCTGCTTGCACTCTTCTCCCCCAGGTAACTGAGCAATGCTGGATTGAGCTAGGGAGACAGGGGGGTGGAGGAACAAGAAGCAATCCTTTTTAGTAAGGGAACATGTGTAGTAAATAACAGCTGCAAAGGCTCCCCCATGTATTGAAGTCATTATAATTCAGTGTTTTCCTTCCCAAAATCAGGCTTTAATGGGAAGCAAGTTTCAACCTTTCTTAAGGAGTACTGTACAATAAGCTTGTTAAGCTTGGAAACTACTTTGGGAGCCCCCGGGATGAAAGGCGCTGTAGGAATGAAGGCTGATATTTATGATTATTGCTTGAAAGGAATAGAGAGGAACAGTAATGTAAAATATGAATGGCTGCTGGTGCTAAAAAACATATCATTGACTTGGTGCCGAACAAGATAGTCCTAGCTCTCAAACCTGGATGACAAGGATTTAAGAGATGCAAGAAGTGGAAGAGACTCCTGCAAATAACAGCAAAAAGCCAACCTGATTGCAGGGCAAATAGGTGTCTTGTGGGTTTTTCTTTTCTCTTCTTCCTCCTAAATTGCAGGCCATATGATCTGATCTCTCTCATCCCAGCTCTGCCAGCCAAATAGATGCCTATTAACCACAGTAAGTACTGCTGGTTTGTACTCCCCTTAAAAGAGGAACCTACAGATCCCTTTGGACATGAGGGGAGAAAAATATCCTTTGTAAGTGGTCATATGTTATGGATTGGCCTAAGTAGATTCATATCACTCAAAGGACTAAGAGCAGAAGCACTTCAGGCTAATGTAAATTAAACTTCTCTATTTTAGAAAGCTATAAGAGAAGAGAACCAGGCTAACAGGCTCTGCTCCTGCAAACACCTACCTGCATACTCTCAGCTTGCATAAAGCCTTCTACTGATTTTACAGTGGGCATCTGCCCCCCTAATGTGGCACTCCACAGCTCCTAGAGAAAATGTTTCTCTATCCAGAACTGCCATTGAGACATCTTTATGTTGGTCTCCCACTCTTCCACTTCTCCCCGAGAAGAGCAAAAAGAAAATCCTTTGAGAGAAAGAATTCTGAATCTTCACTTCTTCAAAAACAAGCTTGAAAGTGACTCTAGTGCATAAGAAACCTTCACTACAAAAACCCACAGGATCTCAAGTGGTTGTTGTTTTTTTTTTTAATATAGCAGAGAATAACACAGCATGCAGCACAGGCTGAATGCTAATATCATACACATTTAAATTAGATATAAGGATATTATTTTTTTAATGAGCTACTGCAATGAATTAACAAAAAAGGCTGTGCACTCCAATTCACAGGCTCCAAATGAAGACAGGATACCTTTCACAGGTATGCGTCAA
The DNA here is from genome assembly GCA_013397775.1 of Eulacestoma nigropectus. Classification (NCBI taxonomy): domain Eukaryota; kingdom Metazoa; phylum Chordata; class Aves; order Passeriformes; genus Eulacestoma; species Eulacestoma nigropectus. Next base: position 523,439 of record VZTE01002845.1, read on the forward strand.
GCAGATGTGGGTTAGTGGGCTAGAGGAATTGGAGTTGCTCTAGGGACAAGGATTTTGCTAATGAACACCCCACCCAGGCTAGCAGCCCTCTATGTCTCTTGGAGCAAGCCTTGCAACCTCTCTGCAGGCCAGTCTCCCACATTTCTAATGTGGCTGTGCCCCACATCAGCCAGGAGAGCAAGGCCCTCTGCTGAAGGCCAAGCAGAGGCATGGCCTCACCTCTGACTCTGGAGAAGCACCACTTCACTGAATCAACACTGACAGGGCTGCTTGGCACTGCAGCTGCAGCACTGGCACACTGTAAGGGGAAGAACGTTGCCTGGCAGCTTGTGCTACTGGGGCTGGGGTGTGGAGCATGCTCCTGCAAGGTCCTCTCCATCAGACCTGCTTCTTCTTCCTGACACAGTCTAATGCTGATGGATCTGTATTAGAAATAACAGAAAGTCCTTGGCCTTTTTTCCCCCCTTTATTTCTTTTTTCCTTCCCTTTAGCTATTTAGGCCAACTCTGGCTAATCACGCTCTCTAACTTATACTCAGTCACTGCCATGGCAACCGTTTCAACATGCAGTTCACAGACTGCCTCTGAAACACACACACACCTTGATGCTTCAGGAGAGACATTAGGAGAGGAGAACTATCATCTGCTACACTGACACATTTTTCTACAGTATTACCTCTGGCAGCATGAATCTCTTCTTTTAGCTCTGAATAGCTCATCACTTGTTCTGTCCCCTTTTCCTCCCACCAAAATAGGTTCTTTAAAAACTGACACAGATTTAGGGAGATGAAAAAGAAAAGGTGTAGGAAGGGAAATGCATTTGGAAATTCCACTCTCTAGCATCTGAATTCACTCTTGCAAGAATCCTGAAAGCCTGTCCTGTTACTGCTTCACAGGAAACCCTGAGACCTGGTTATAACGTGGTGTTAATAATGACAGGGTTGTGGGTTCAATCCCCTATATGGGCCATTCACTTAGGAGTCAAACTCAATGATTCCTGTGGGTCCCTTCCAACGCGGAAATTCTGTTTTGTTCTGTTGTACCTCAGTGGAAAAGGAGAAAGCTTTGGAGGCTTGCTTTCTGGTTTTCTCAGACCCCAGGAGAGAGGCAGCAGCTCAGGAACAGGCTAGGTGCTGCTCCTTTCTCCTTCGCAAAATGGCTCCTCTTCAGAAGTGCAGCTGCCCTGCAATGTGCAAAACCAGGTCTGCTGTTGTCCAAGTATAGAGAGCAAGATTTGAACAGCACTGAAAAAAGATCTACCTGGAACACGTAGGTGCATTTTTCCAACAGTCACCTCCGAGGATCTTGCTCAAGGTCTGCTGTAATTAGATTTGCTTTTGTCTAGTCATGATGCCTGGCACCCGAGCAGCAGTGAGGTGCTACACAGGTGTCTGCCATGCTGCCTACAAACGGATCATTTATTCTGCTCACACTTAACACACTCTTATCCCAGACGCAGTCAGAGGGGAGGCTCTGACTGCCAGCACCACGGTATAAAAATATCCTTTTTAGTTTCTTTATGTTATTGTAGCTGCTGTGTGGAAGAACCTGATTGCATGTCTTGAATGTTTTATGTGTTTATGTGTGTAGGTTTCAAATGTGTATATATCACATATAGTGTCGTGTTGATCCTTATCAGGTGTAATTACACTATCCATTCCTTTCTTCCCATCTTTTTCTGTGTTTTTATCATTGTCAGCTGGCCACTAGCCACAAACAAGGCTTGCCCCCACCACTACTGCCTACTTGACATCAATAAGAAAAATGTTTCTGCTGCTGACCGAGGGAGAAGAGAAATTCAGATGCACCCACAAGCAAACAAATATTGGCACACCTAAAATAAGCTGGGTGGAACATTTGATTTCAGTTTAAATTATTTCCGTTTAAATGATTTCAGTTTAAACTCAGCCTCTCTAGCCATAGTAGAGCACCCTCAAACACAGTTCTCCAAACCAAAATGTTTCCCAGGAACAAAATCTGAGAGACAAGAGGCAGGAGTCCCTAAGGCAGGCAGATAAATCTCAGCCAGCAAGTAAATAATGTATGGCAGCCACCTTTGCCCTGTTATTTTAATGCAGGCACATGCAGACACGCACACTGTTTTATAAGAACTGCATGTGCACTTCTCAGCAAGCATCATTTATGTATATTATCCTCCACTGAAATCAAGCCTCTGAGACTGCTGAAGTAAGGAAACGTTGTGTGTTCACAAAGAAACATCATGCATAGTCTATCAAATCTCTGGGACTCCTTGACTATGTATAGTATGCTTGGGGGACCCAGATCCTCAGCTGTCCTTTCTAATCTGCAACATAAAGTCAAGACAAAGGCTGGCAGGAGGAGAATATAGGACACAGCTGACTGCTTTTAGGCCACATACTTTAATGCTAATGCATTTCTCTAACTGTATAATAAGCATGGACAAAATTACAATATGTCTGTGAATGGGGAATACCATCTTCATGGCATGCCTATACCACACACCCAACTCTTCAGTGAATCAAATTTCTATAAACTACTGTCATGAATTTAGACTTGCACCACACCTCCCTTTCCCAATGTATCCAAATCTGTCAGTCTCCCTCGGTCTGTAGGTAAGGATACACTCTTACCCCCATGTGAGAGAGGGCATGAAGTGACAAAAGCTAGAAATGAAGTTGGAAGAGGCTCTTCTTTCTTATGTCATGCATTAGGTAACTTGCCTGACACCAGCCAGACTGGCAGCATCTAGAGCAGAAAATCAAGCCAGTGAATCAAAGCACAAGTAGGGGAGCTCAACCATCCATCCCTCCAGCTCTTAGTGTGGTCCTGGGTACAGTTTTGGCCCAGGCCAACCAGTGCTCTACCAAACTGTTCCCAAGCACAGTCCAGGAGTTAGCATGGCCCAGGATTGTTCCCCATAGGTAGTCTGTATGTGACCAGTTGCTTTTGGAGGGCAAGAGGGTTTAAACATCTGTCACACCAGGGTCAGACAGTGTTACTCAGCCACAAAGCAAAGCACAGCTGCTGCCTGGTTTATTAGCACAGACGTGGCCCATGCCACGCAGGCCTGTGCCTCAGGCTTTTGCCAGACAGTGTACCTGCCTTTGCTGATCAGGACAAACCTCTGAGCCCGCCATGCCAGTCCTTTCCCCCACTTTTTTCCAGTGCAATGTCAAACTAACTTTGGCTACAGCTGGTTTAAACCATCACATCTGACACTGAGGAGGCTGAGCAGAGCAGAGTTGATGCAGCCAGTGCCACGTCCCACCTGGGAGCTGAGCCTGTCCCCAGGAGCATCTTACCCTGCTATGCTCCACCCTACCAAATCCCATCAGGTGAGCACCTGGGCATACCTGACTTGTAGCCAGGGAGAAAGATGGTGCCGCGGTTGCCTGTTTCTCCACTGCAAGGGCTTCATTTTGACTTCACGCCACAGGCAAGCAGAAAAGGTGCCTCACTGGCTGACATCACAATGGCAGCAGCAATAGCCCAACCCCTGGCATGTGGCCTCTGCAAGGCCCTCCTGCCCCAGCCCCAGCCCCGGCATGATGTGCCTTCCCTCACTGCTCCAGCCAAGGAGGGCCTCAGACTTGACCAAGGGGGTGCTGCAGACCACTTAATTGCCTAAACAGGCAGTGAATGAACATAAGATTGGGCTCAAACCTGGGCTAAGCATTTGCTACAGACATACCCTCAGCAAGTCTGGCACAACTGTGAAATGAAGCTGGATGTCCTGAGGCCACCAGTCCTCCTTCCTTAGCATTGTATTCCTGTGACTATAAACCAAACCTTGCAGGGGCAGGAAAGCAGCAGCAGTCAGTGATTCTGTTTTCGTTTGATAAAAATGAAAAGACAAGGGTGCCTGCATAGCTGATCTCCTGCATTTTCTCTCCTACATTTTCCATCAGAGAAACCTGACCTCTTGGGAGGCTGCATTAGCAAGCAACCTTCAATTCCTCCACCCCTGCCTGGGCAGCACAACATCTCTTCATGGTACTGAGCTGAGGAAAGCTGTCAGTTTACAGGCAGTGCAGAAACCTGTACTGTGCCTTCTCATCTCCTTTGGAATCCAGTGTTAGGCACTGTCTTGCTTTCCAAAGCGATGTGAAAGAGATTAGGAAAAAAGTAAAAAGATATTTCTTATATTTACTTAAGAAACATTCAGGTCTTGTGTTCCAAGGGAGGGCACTGGCACAGGACACAGATCAGGACTGCTCCATTTCGTATGTTCCCAAGCAAGTCAGGAGAGATTGCAAAGAAAGGCAAATATTGCAAAAACCTTTTGCAATGCAAAACTCTACAAACAATTGCAAATTGTTTGAGTTAAAGCAGAGAAATTGCTTGAATGGGTTTTGAACCCTTTTCCTTCTTCCTAATAATGAGCATTTTCTTTTTTGCAAGCATGATCCTGGAATGAGAAGTCTCATAGTTTGGGGATATGTTCACATTGGGAACATTCACGTGACCTTTCAGATCACATTCCTCCTATTTATAAGAGTATTAGTCATCCACTTAGAGAGCAGAACTAATACCATGTTTGTTAAATGACTAAATGCATGCTATGAATAACCAGTGGAGGGTACTTAAAACCACAGTTACATCCAAGAGCACACCGAGAAGCCATAGCCAGCTAACGCTTAGATGGGACACGAATAATACTACTGCACGTAAAATTCATTTGAAAGACAATTTGAAGACAGTTCATTCACAGGAAGAAAGGACTAAATTAATCAGATAGATTCTTTTCCAGAGAGAGTTCACCTAGTTATTTAGACATATAGGAGAGCTGGCAAGAATGCATGACAGCTGAAGACTTAAATTTGAAAAAAGTCCAGGCAGAACTAACTGTAAGACTAAGAGGATGGATCACAACTCTGCTGGACTTTGGCCTTTACACTACACAGAAAATGTCATGGTTGTTGTACTTCAAGTTTGCAACTTTGTCACTGGCAAAACATGAGGTTTAGGAGCTCTGAGTAATGCCTCACCTGTTAACTAATATGTTGCTCAACTTAGCTGCAGGGAAAGCACAATACAAACTATGTGCGTTATTAGCCCCAACACGCTTGTGAGTCCCAGCCAACATGAGTAAACTTTCTGTGCCTCAGATCTTACCAGTGGCTGGCAAACTGCCACAAGCAGTGTCAGTTCCTGGGTCAGGACAAAATGGTGCTTCCCAGGTGCTGAGGACTTCCCTGCTCTGCATGCAGTAATATCAGCATTTTGGGAAGCATTTAGCAGAATGAGATAGACGTAATCAGTACACTCAGACCATTTTTGTAAAACCATATGAGTGCATGCATCTGGCAGGAGAGGATCTGGAGGAGAGGAGAGGAAGAGTGAAAGACAAAAAGGTGGGTGGAACAGGAAGGAGGGAAGTATAGACAGCAGACTATGTGCCCCTTTATAAAAGAAACACAGAAGCAGTCTGGGCTGTGTGAGGTGCACATTTCTGATAGCAGGGAAAATGGAAATGGGAACAGCTCTGCAAAGAATTTACAGGAGTTTTGAACAATGATATGCAAATTATGGGCTGGAATGCAGAGAATTAAAGGACTTTGAGTTCCCACCTGCCCCTCCGTTTAGCATTTAAGTCCAATGATGTGCTTTCACACTGCAGAGCATGATGTTGGGGAGACACTGGGATGCCTGGCTGCATTTTACTTTGGCGAAACCTTCTGAGGGTGAGGTTGGACATTACTGGCAGAAGTGCCCAGCTGTAGTCACCTGGCACATCAGGGAGGTGCCCCTGCCAACACACCTTCCCAGTGTCAGCCTGCCCAGAGAGAGACCAGCGCCACACCACAGGCAGCTGCTGAAAGGTTCATTGAGAAGGTGGCAGCTAAAGGTGCAAACATCATTTCCTCATTGCAGCCTCCATGAATGGCCCTGCCTGTGCAACACAGAGGATGTTTTGAATGGCAGAGCACAGGCAGTGAATCATCATATAATCACTGCTGGTGTGTCCCAGCCTCAGTGTATCATCAAGCCTTCCTCTGGGTCAAGTAATCATTTGAGTCTGACTCACCGCCACCACACAGGTTTCTCCTAGCACAGTCTGGTGTGGTCAGTGAACAGAGCTAATTGGATGTGCTCTCACTCTTTCACCCATGATCCGGGAGGGCTGGCAAGGCTGCTTGCAGCTTTCCGTGCAGACTCTGGTAGCACAGAGGGTTCCCACAGATCACGTAGTCTGTTGGGCCCTACACAAAAGTCAGGTGGCTAATTGTTAACCATGTAAGTTATCACTGTTTCCTTAAAAACTCCTCATGGGTCAAAGGGTTAGCACTTTCATGGGCTAGAGCTATGTCAATAGCAAGACAAGGCCTTCAAAACACAGAATAATTGACAGGGACCTCAAGAGGTCATCTGGTCTGAGACCCCTACGAAGCCAGGCTTGAACACCCCACTCCTAGTCCTGAGAGTCTGAGCTGCCAACATAGAGGAAGCACAAATCCCATGCAAGCCAAGGAGCACTTGTGCCGGTGAAGCCCCATCCAGATCACACAGTTAAGAAATAAAAATGATGGGAAAATCCAGCAACATCAGGTAGTAGCAGAGGGCCACTGGAAAGACAGAGTAAACTGAGGGAAAGATCAGCAAAACCAGTGTGGGAGAGAGAGAGAAGGCATGTTTGCTTCCTTTGCTGACAAGGTGGAGGCAAGAAGGGTGGTGTCGAGACATTTTGACATTTCCTTTCTCACAGTTTGCTGCACATGGAAAGAAACCACCTCCTGACACCATGAAGGCAAAGTAAGAGTCAAAGTTGCTGCAGCTGGAAGAGGGAGCAGAGTCCTGGCTCCACCCTGCCTGCACACTCCTTCCTTTGCATGCCTTGAGAGGGGTGGAGGGAAGGGGCAACCCTCATTCCTCTCTAGGCCAGATGGGAGAAGGACTCACCAGGTCTCACCTCCACCCTGTCACTAATATCAAATAATAATAGTATTTAGCACTTCCATAATTACCTTTGCACTCTGATATCACAGACACAGCTGAATTGGAAGTCATTAAGATCATTATAATGAGCTTCACTGGATCCTTTCAGTCAGAGGCATTATTTAGCCAGCCCTCATTTTCGTGGTTACATCTGAATAAGCACTCTGCATTGAGGTGAGGTTTGCCGATGAGACACTTTGGCTTAAAGGCAGTCTCCTACTTGCAAAGGCAGAATAAGTGTCATCATGCATCATGTTTCACCAGACTTCAAAATGCCAAGGAAGCTAAGTCAGGTTACAGCTGACTCCACCTTCAACTTGTAAGAGCTGCAAAACTCTTCCCATGAACTAGCACATGGGGAAGCTCTGCCATGACCCCCTACTTAAGGAAGCTGCCATTCTGGAGGCCTTCAATGCTCAATACAAGCAGCCACCACAACCTCTCACTGCAGGCGTCAATCCAGCAAGAATTGTTACTAAAGCAGAGGGGGCAGAAGGCCAGAAGCTCTGGGAGCACCTTGCACCGGGAACAGGAGCACCATGCTGACCTAGTGAAGGGCTGGGCTGCTGGCCAGAGCTCAGGCGGGCAGGCACATGGACTTACGGCTGTTGCTGGACTGAGCATTGTTGGGACCTGTGAGCAGAACTGAGTCCAGAGCCATCTGCAGAACAGAGATCTGCTGGTCCTGGGTCTACTTATAGCCTCACTGAAGACTTCTTCCTTTGGCCTTTCACTAAGAAGGAATTGAGTGCCCCTTTAATTGTGGTTACTTCAGTTCTCTGTTCATAAATGCAAATAAAGGCACTTATTTCTCCCATTTTTGTTCACCCTTTGTGTTTGAGATGTGAATCCCTTGGGAATCCACAGCCCAAACATCAAGGGCTTCTACGTGTACCTGTCTTATTAATAACAAAAGTAATGTGCTGCTTTTGTTATTGAAGTAGGAGGAAATATAGGCACACGGAACAAACACTTGTAATGCAATTTCTTATGTTTAAAAAAAAGAACAAAAAGGTAATCGAGTGTAATACTTTGACCAAGAGCAAAGGTAAAATCACAGCAGCTGACTCAGTGTAACAGAAAGAACTTAATAGAGTTGGCAACATTTCAGCCTGCCTTCTCAGGAACTCAAACATGGGAATATGTTAAGAGTAGCATAACATATCCAAAACACTGTCTGAATGAAAGAAAAGAGTTAGTGTTAGGCAAAAGTATTATTTTCAGCAGCAAGAAAGTTATTCCGGCAAAGCGTGAGCCCAAACTTGTGTTTATTTCTTGGTGTTCAGTTACTGTCAACATTACAAATAAACCCAATCAAGGCAGAGAATCTAAGCCTGCACTACTGGCCCCAAATACAGCTGAAACCCTCTCCTAATGTGTTTGTGACCTAACCATGCAATCCATCCTCCAGAAGCAGGTTAAAACAGAAGACTTGGGCAAGAACCAAACAAGCTTCAGTGCAGCTTAGAAATACAGTTAAGATACAAAGCTGTTTCTCTACTTCAAGACAAACTGGCTGTTACAAAAAACATTGAGGAGCAATGACACTTCCTGAGCTCTGGCTGTATCTGCAGTGGAAAGGAGTTTCTCATGCCGTTTCCTTAATTAGCACAAATATGCTGACAATCTTCTCCATGCTGAAATCAAGCCATAGGTCACTAAAAAGTTGATCTATCTACACATCCAAATTCACCACATGCTGAGCCAACATGTTTCAAAGCCGTAATCAGTACCCAGATTATAACATGGCTTTGTCATGCATCCAGCTGCTGAAACAAACTTGGATGTCCCAATATGAAACCTATTTGTCCTGCAGTCAGCAAATAAGAAAAGTGCCGATATATACATTCAGTGTTTTGCAAGTACTAGGATTGTGTGCTGGCATTTACTGGATTATTTTGACCATTACATGAATTTATAAATATGACCAGTTGAATTAGAGAAATAATATGATCTGAAGATCAGATTCTAAGCTTGCTTAAACTGAAATAAACAGGGAATAACTCATTTGGCATCCAGTAATTTACTCTGGTTTCATCATGGAGCGATCAAGGCCACAGTTACCTCTTTACACAGCTTGATCTGAGCTTTAGTCCTTGTCAACAGCACGTGCTATAGCACAATCATGCAGCAGCTGAACAGAAAAGACAGCATGCCAATACAGTAAATAGTGTAGTACCAGCCCAAGGGAAAAGTTTAGCAACCTTATGACAGGTATGGTTTAAGTGTGTGAACCCGAGCCTTGTTCCTCAAACAGTTTTTGCCTTGTTGGTAATGCAGCTGGCAGGACAAACCCTAAACACAATTTATGCCTGGCCAGCTCCTGGCCAGCTCACAGCTAATTCTGAATGAAAGCTGTGATGTCTAAGCTGTTTCCTCCTGGCCAAGCAGCCCATTTTCCGTGACCGGTTCAGTAAGGTTGCTGCCTGCTGTGCGGATAGGACACTGTGTGCCAGTGTGACTGTCTGACCCCTTCTCCCACATTTCCGTTGTCCCTACAGTAGTGCATCCCGCAGTATGCTGCACTAGGGGCTGCTGCTCTCGGAAGGCTTCTTCCAGGAATTCTCCTCCGTCGTTACTGGTCTATGGCATCACTGCCCGCATTTTCCCAGAATCACTTGGCACCGATGTGGCAGGTAGCCCTGGCAGCATAGCTGCTGGTTGGAAAATCTGCCCTGTGGATGTAAGTTGAGTATCTCACTGGTTACCCGCTATAACTCTTTTAGCTGGATACAAGGTCACATTTGTGAGTAACAAGAATGTCTCTTTGATGACATTGACATAAATTACCTGTAGTTTCTTGCCAAATAATAATAAAAAAAAAGAACACCAGAAAGTGATGCCTCATGAAGAACAAATTAGATCCCATTTTGTGTCCCTTCACCTGCAGAGAAAGGTTTGAATGTCAATGAATTCTGAACTTGTGACTGTCACCCAGCTCAAAATGAATGAAACCGGGCTGATGGCTGAGTCCGTAACTTTCCTCTTGAGCTATTTTCTTTCCTGAATTTTATTTTGCTACATTTATTTATTCATTTCAGTAATTGTCCTTCAGTACCACAGAGCAGCTTTAAGACACAAGTGCACTGTCATCTGCCACCACAAATTTTCATTAGGCACTGTCAGTAAAAGCACATCCTCCAAATTTATCATGACTGGATGGGGCTCCTCCTGAGCTGGTGAGGCCAGAGGGAAAACTATGCCAAGGGCCAGTCCCGGGAGGTCATGAGTACTCATAACTGGCCTTGACTTCCATTTGAGGTACAAGCAGTTGAACCCTCGTAGGGGCAGCTGGACACTTCAGTGGTTACATGGGGAAAGGAGACAGATGTCCCTGCCTGCTCGCAGAAGGACAAGAAACTGACAGGAAGCAAACGTGCTTCCTACTGCTCACACTGCACCCTAAATCCTTGCTGCTGTTAAACAGCCTTAGTCTCCCAGGGAGTAGGGGAGGGATGGATTCAAAGTAAGTCTGACCTTCCTGCAAGAATGGACTTACTGATGCTGTGCTGGGCTGAAACATGAAACCGCTGAAACTCTGGACCTAGAGAGAGGGAATTACCAAACCAAGCCCAGCATGAGTCAATAATGCAAACTAAGTCTCACACAGCAGCTTCCTCTTCCTAACCCCATTCCTTCTCTCTGAAAGACAACTTTGCATGTTTAACCACATGGAAGCAGTGATCTAGACACAAAGAAAGCTGCCAATGTCTAGCTGTGCATCAGCACAAGCCAGAAGGACATAAATCAGGCAAGGTGCAGGTAGTCAACTCACTCATAAATGCTTCCCCAAGGTTCTCCACTGTGCTCAACCAGCAGCAAAAACCCCCACGCACCCAAAGATTGGCACACCTTTGCCTCCCACTGACCTCAGTATAAAATTCATATTTGGAGAACAGAACCCCACGATCCTGGCCTCACTTACACCAATTTCACACAGTTACCTCATTGGGAATACCGCATCTTTGCGTAGGTGTTCCCAAGACCAAACCTGTCTCACTCAGCATCTCTGAGAACCACTATCTAGGTCTTTCTTCACTGTAAAAAGATCAACTTTAACATGGCAAGAAAGCTGCTTTTCCTCTCCCCCAGTTACCATTGAAGACATAGATTAAGGAGCTCACAAACAGGAGGGCAGCTTGGAGCCCACAGATCCTTCACTAAACACATGAGCAAGCACCACACCAACTTTCCCTGCAGTCCCACAGCTGCTGGGCCCTGACCAGGAGGTACCACCAACACAAGGCAAGTTTCCACAGTCCTCTTTCTCTGGAGGATTTCTGCTGCACTGCAATGGCTGAGCTGCTGGTTTAGAATGTCAAAGTCCTCCCTGTGGGAAATGAGAGCACCACTCACAGCATACACTTCACTTGAGCTGGCATTGGTTTCTTCCCATTTTCTAGCCTTTACCATGACAGCTTTAAAGGTTTGGTCTATGCCTTGTTTACAAACTTGGCTCAGGAAAAAAAAAATAGGTTTTAGTTTGCTGACCAAAGGCTAACAGGCCTGACTTCAGTCATTAGCTGATATGGGGACTTACTGAAGAATTAGGAACTGCTAAACCAGAAAATGCCCAATACCAATGGCCCAAGAGGAGTCTTGCCCCACTTCTCACCTCATAGACAGCACTGTGCCCAATGAACATACCACAGTACACTACACAGAAGAAATTATCTCTATCCCAGACATTGTAAAATTCTGTGCTGAGTTACAAGCTGGAGCAAGGATGTGGTGCAGAAGTCCCAGACAGCCTTGGAGGCAGGATTACTCATTTATCACAAAACTCAGATGAAGTTGTGCTACTTACATTGCTATAGGGCAAGGAGAGGGAGAGACAGAGTTTTGCATTTCCAGAAGACTTGTTTTAGCAAATGATGACATATGAGGACAGGATTCCCCAAACTTCCCTTGGCTCAAGAATACAAAATCCTATTTCCCCATATACTATTAGTTTGCTAGTCACCTAGTCAAGTGCTGTTTAAAGCCCTAGGCTTTAAATTCTTCTTGGCTAGTTCTTTGTATTGACCTCTGCCCTGCCATAGGGGCAAAGACCCTTGCTTTGGGAAACCATTTTCCCTCAAAGTTGTCTGAGCTGGCTCTGCCCTTCACCCAGAGATTAGGTGTGTCTACAACCAGTATATCTTGAATTGATGAGATCCCAAAGAAATAAGTAGCTTACACAGGTGGAATTAGGTAGAGATAATGGAAGTAAACACCACCTTGATATTTAAGAAGTTTCCGTGCAGTTTCATTTGTGTCTACTAGCCTACAGGTGTCCTACAAGCTAGGGATGCTTCAGCTAATTTGTTTTTTCACACCACCCTCGCATGTTTCTAAAAGCATCTCTCCTTTTGATCACATGGCAGCAGGTACTCGCTTGCTTACACACACAGTAGTGTTACAAGCGACTGTGCTGAACACATGCTGCACCAGTGAGCCCTGCAATATCGTCTGCGGCTATAGGGCCACCACCCCACCCACACTGTCTCATTTTTCTCAGCGTAACCCTAGGTTTGGTCCTACTCAATCCTTGGCACTTTTCAGAGGGAAGCTTGCTCTTCCTCTCCTCCACCCCTCTGAGCTCAGCAATCAGGAATACAGAGGAAAACTTCTGCTCATTTGTGCTCAGGATGAGCAAACAACCAGCCCACACTGTCCAGCAGCGTGAATGCCAGGTTATGTGAGGACATGCCAGCAGAGCCCACATACCACTGCTGGGCTATGAGCACTTCAGATATGACTGACTCTGCTCAGGAGACTGAAATATAAACAGCAATTTCTGAGAGGAGTGACTCCATCCAAATACTCCCCCATCTTAGTCACAAGCTAAAATAAATAAATAAATAAACAAAGCCATATAATCTCCCAGTTGGCTTGCTCACAGTCATGTGACTGGTGTCAGCCCTCACCCCAAGGTGAAATATGGACCCAAAGATTGGTTCCCGGCTTCATGGTGCTCCAATGGCACAAACAGGACAGGCAGCAGCCCTTAACTGGGATAGCACAGACTTCGGCCTGCAGTGTTAGGGAACACCCACCTGGCAGACAGCAGAGCCCAGCTGTATGCCACCTGCTCCCAGCTCCATCATGCTTACATAAGGGAAATACTGAGGGGGCCAGGACACATTTAACCCAGAAATCCTCACGTGACCAAGTGGATCCAAAGCGAAGCTGAGCAAACCTGGGTCTATGTTCCACTCAACCCAAAGCCACATCTGGGAAGCAAAACAAACAAGGGCCACTGCACAGCAGGGACCCAAAGAGGCTGGGGAACAGGCCTAAGGAAGTAGTTCCCTCTTCCCCTGTCCTTTGGTGAATGAGAATAGCTATGCAGGGAGCCAAGAGGGGCACATTGGGGCAGAATCAGTCTAGACTTGCTCTGCTTCTTGTCCTTCTTCCCACAGCATCTGCTGCTAGCCCCTGTCAGAGGCAGGATAAAGAGCTAAGCAGACCTCGCATCCGGCACAGCACAGCCATTTATACTCCCCTGCCTTGTGAGTCTGGCCAAAGCTCCTGCGTATGCATGAAAGATGATCCCAGCATTAAACATATTCCTCCTCTTTGTCCAAACTAGAAATGGCTCCTCAGCCTACAACATCACCAGGCTATGTTAAAACATCTAAGTATAATCAGGAATGCAGCTGGAGGTCCAAGCATGGGTGAGCAACCATGAGAATATATTTTAACAGGAACTATCCCAGTGGGCTCTGAAAACTACCTAAAGTGTATATGCCTGTTGCTAATTATATTTACTGGTGGTGGTTGGCATTTTTTTTTCAAGCTGAAGATGAGTCAGAAAAAGAAAAAAAAGTCCTTTATTGTTGTGGTAGCAGAAGGATGTCTCCTGAGGGTGTATGTAATGCACTACTGTCACGGCATGACAATGGAAAAACTGACTGCTGAGCCAACCAAACTCCCATAAATACCTAATGATATCTCTCTTGGCCCAGATTTTCTACAAGTCGGTGCCTGAACTGCATACAAAATGACAATCGATATGAAAGGATCTCTTTTCTCAACAGAGCCAGAATTTAAGAGCCCAGCTGAGCATTATATTCCAGTTTATACAAAGACATCCTTTTAAAGCTCTGTCACAATAACTTAAAGGTGGTGATCCAGCAAAAAAACTGCTAGGCCTCTCCTCACGATCTCCCCCACGCTCCAGCCATGAGCACAAAGAACAGCTGGCCTCAGCAAACAGACAGTGTTATTAATTACAACATGGTGACACAAACAATGCGTGCCTAGGTATGTTATTGGGTCTGCATTCATGTGGGAAAAGAACATTTTCTTCCTTTTCTCCTTCTTCTCCTCCTCCTGGCTTGAGTAGCTCTGCCACCTCGTGTACTCGGCTGGGGAGGTGGCCGTGCCAAGCACCTGGCCCAGTTACAGGTATGTGCAGAGGCACAGGGAGCCCGTTGTGAGAAAACCCAGCCTTAGCAAATTTTTCTGGCCATCGTCCAGCCTCTGCACATTGGGCAAGTGACTCTCCCTGGCCGTGGTTACATCAGTCACCGCCACCTCCCTCAATGTCATGGCACGGGAAGCGGCTGCCAGGGGAGGGAGAGGGGGAGAGCAAGAGAGCGAGCGAGCGAGCGAGCGAGAGAAAGAGAGAGAGATAGGCAGTCACTGTTTTTTGAAACAGGCTGTCCAAAAAACATTACAACACTCTTGCCGGTTTCCAGTGGGTTTGCTCAGTTCCTCCCTTCCCGTGAAGACCACACAGGCTTCGCGAGGGCGTGACGCCCTGCCGCAGAAAGGCGGTCTCTGGGGCCCACCGCGCCCGGCAGCCGCTGCGCAGCAGCGTGGTTCCCCCGACTTCCTCCAGACACTCTCCCAGTTTACATCGAGGGCCAGAACCAAACTCAAAAGCTGATATTTAGGGGGAAAACATAAGCATTTTCTTTCTTTTATTTCCAGAGGGAGCTTTTTCACGCTGCTCCGCCCCCAGCACAAGGGGGAGGCAGGGCTGGAACTTGGAGCAGGTGAAGCCCCTCACAGTTCCACTCCCTCCTCTCACCTGCCTCTCTGCCTGCTCCAGGCCCTCGCACCCTGCCGAACTTGCACGCTCTGGGCACAGAGGCCGCCCAAGGGTAGCCCTTGGGATACCGGGACTCCCTGCCTTCCCAAGCCAGCAGCAGGTCACAGGGGCCCAGGCCGGGACTGCCAGCACAGGCGGGCTGGAGCACCACTGCCAGCACGGCCAACAGCCAGATCCCACTCTTGGCTACTGCCAAGCGTAAATTTAGAGTGACATCCTCCCAGCAGTGACTGGGAATCTGGTCTTTGCAAGGGCTCAGAGCAGACCCTGGACAAGGGATGGCACTTCAAAACAGTCATTTGGGGCATGGTGTAAGCAAAATCACCCTATAAAATAGGGCAAAACTGGCAAACAAAAGTATTGCTCCTGGCATGAATGTACTTCCATATTGATTCAACACTTAAAAAGGCACTGAATGAGAATGAGGATGCCCTTTCTTCAAACCCTCCAGCAAATTCACTTTCACTTTTGGCAACCTGCTGTTTTCTCACCCCTCAGCTCCTTCACCCTGACCGCAACAGCACCTTCCTCCACTGCCAGACCCTCTGTGCTGCCTCCCCTCTGTCCTTCCTCTGCTCAGCCTCTTGCCTAAAGTCCTTCTAGAGGAGGAGCTGAAATTTTTGCCTGACCACCCTTGCAAAAGCAGGGAGACATTGCTGAAGTCCACCAGGAAGCCATCACCCATGCAGGCAGCATAGCTGAGCCCCAGGCTCTGAACCTGCCCCTCAGCCCTGCCTCTCCTGGGACAGGAGCCCGTGTGGGTTTGCAAGCTGGCCAGATCAGGGTAGCTTTTCTCCAGTCAGAGGCTCTGGAAGGATTATTTGGCTGCAACATATCATATGACTTTGTTCTTAGAGTTACATTTTAACTGAGAAAGTTTAACAAGTATGACTTATGGGCTTCTAAAATTGGCAGCAGAAAAATGAGCTGAGGAAGTCATGGAAAAAAACCACAAGCGAGGCCATTCCATGTTATGCACAATTTCTGGGCTCTTTTTCCAATCTTCTGGTTTTTTTGGATGGTGGAAAATATTTTCCAGCTACACAGGGCTGGCTTCACTGAGTATGTATTTATGCCAAGTTTATAAAAAGCAGCTGCAGACATGGTTGAATGAAAGGATTACACTGCTGTCTGTCTTCCAGAAGGTGCTTCAGTTCACACCCTGTCCCGCAGAGCAAGGCCCGCTTCTCAAATCTCCACGAATTTATGTAAGGAAGGACAAAATTTGAACTGCACACTACAAACAGCTCTGGCTGTGCATGCAAATGGGCACGCACGTGTGTACAGCTATCTGGATAGCTAGTAGCAGTTCCTAGCCACTGCTAACACTGGCTTTTAGCACTTCAAGTTTACCACCATTCCTCCAACCTGTCCCCACCCTACAGCCTGGTCCATCTTCCATGAATACAAAAATGGGGAGAGGGCTTTCAGGGTCAAGATCCTGGTCTCAGTATATTTCTGCTGCCTGCTTCATGTATACCTGCTCTCCAGTTGCTCCCACTGAAATTCAGGCTTCACCAACCTCACGTACTCTCAGGCTGCCAGGCTTTAAGGCTAGGAGGGATCGCTGTAAGCGTGCAGCCTGAGCCCCTCCACAGCACACAACACTGAATTTCAATCAGGAACCCAGGCAGCGGAGGCATAACCTTAATTTTCAGCCGTGCCTTGTCACAGTCTTGGCCTGATACACTAGTCACAAGAGGAGAATCACAAATAATTCTTCACTCTCCTAAACAGAATGGCTCCAGGGGGTGGGGGAAGGGCACAAACTGAAAGCAAATGAATATAAAAAGGTAAGGTAGGTGGTAAGCTGCAGATCATGCGTTACAGATCTGTATCCTGCTGTTTTTTCAGTCGAGTATGTTAGAATAACAGTACTGAGAACGACAGTGTTACATCAGGAATATCGGTCAAGACAATATTTCCTGGCAATTGTTTGAGAAATGCTTTTCTCACAGCTAATTGCTCCCAAGAGGCTGTGTTTTCTCTGTTTTTAGAAGAAGAGTGATTAAGAAAGAAGGTTTTTAAACCTCTGCACCCTGCTGTGGGACAAAGAACCGTGGGGGGGAAAAAGGAAAAAAGAAAGAAAAGAAAAAGGCACAACAGCTGTAATGTTCTATGAAATGATTTTGTTCTGTTCTCTTGCCGAGGTGGTGGGTGCAATCATCAGTTTGGCAGAGATAAATACAGGAAAAGCAAGCCATTTTTCAGGAGCCGCAGCTGCAGGAGTGCCACATTGCCATCTAGCGACACGGGCTCTGGAAGCCGAAGCAGCGGGGCTCCGCCGGCCCTGGTGGCCTGCACGCAGCTACCTGGACACAGGACTCCCTTTCCTTCCCGTAATTTACAGCCAAGCTTGAAAACTGCAAAACTACTTGGTCTACAAAAGACAGGTGTAGAAAGGCAAGGGGAAAAGGGAAAAATTCCACCATAAAGAAGTTTCAGACAAACTTGGCTTTGCTAGGAAAAGCAAAGGTGTTTACACTGAGGCCCACAGAATCTCATCTTCTATTGCTGCTGCCACTGCTGCTGCACACAAAGCTACCGCAGCTTCGTCATCTTCTGCAGTTATCACATGGATGTCTGTGGCAAAATGATGGGCTGGCTACCTTGTCCCACGGAGACAGGCCTGAATCTAGACCTGATGCCCCGTTCCCAGTCATGTTGGACCAAACACCTGTGTGCCCTGATGTTATCTGCAATGCCAACCCTGAAAATTTGACTCCACTACGTACCTCTGCAATGTACCTCTGCATTTGTATTCTGAGAAGAATACAGGTGTTAACCTTTCAACACTTGAAAAGCCAAAGTACTAAGCCCCTTAGAGAGCAAAAGGCAGGCACTCAGTCTTCAGAAGATGCCCAGCAAAGGGCAGTGAACCAATTCTTTTGTATGATCTTCACACAGCAAGTTAAAAAGAAGAAAGAGCTTTGGTCTATGAGAATTCTGACATTCACTGAAAGCTGTTAAATTGAAGGATCCTGGCTGCAGCAGACTTATATTTACCCAGAAAACAAAAACACTCCCAGTGCCTAAACTCTGCCAGAAGACACCATCATTTTGGGAAGCAATGGAAGAAGCCTTGCATCAGGCATCCAAGACTGCCCACAAAGCTCTGCTTCATGGCACATGACCTTCCCACTGAAATAAATGACCAGTTTCACACCTTACAGGCATTGAAAGGTGATTAGCAGCATTGGGTCTGGGGCAAAGGATGGTGTGTCTAGCTAATCATTAGGTCTGTGTCTTTGGTCCCTGAGCCCTGAGCTTCACAAGAGCACGGCTATACTGCATCTGCAGGCATGTCAAAAAGGGTGATATTCTTTGGTATTAGCAAAAAATAGTGTGGTCTTCCAAGAAAAAAGGAAAATGCAGTTAAGTTCCCCCAAAGAAAGATAATCTGTGCTGCTCCAGTGAACTACTCTTACAGCAGCATGTCTTCAAAAACCCAGTGATGGTCTCTACAAATTCTTTGGTGACTGTGTATACTATGAGGACCTACAAATACTTCGAATTTACAAAACCACTCCTGCATCAATAAATAATAAAGTCTGTGTTGTCACCCCGTGAGACCAAGCCCACAACATCTGCAACATTACCAGGAGCTGGGGAGACAGAATTTGAACAGTCAGATTTTGAAAAAGGACAGGCCATGAATACTCCTGAGTCTGAGCCATTGCTGGTTCTTTCAGACTGCAGTCTGTTTCTTTTTTTCTTTAAAATCAGGGTGAGATCACTGTTTTTCTTGAAAATGTGCTGCCCAAGGTAGGAGACATCCGTGAAAAGACCTAAAGTCTAATGCCAAATATTGTCAGGCCTGCTGAAGATCTTCAAGGGCAATGCAGCAGAGAAAACTGTTCCCAACCTCGTCAGTCAGGACAAGGTCCTAACACCATCCTGGAAATAACCAAAATAAAGAGAGGGATTCTACACAGGAGTCAATTTTTTTCCCTGCTTCACATTTTATGGCCAAAAGCATGGGAAGAGCACTGCCCCAGTATCAATACATTTCATCCCAGGGGCTGTGTTCCCTCCAGTAAATCAACATAACTTATGAGCACTTACTTTCATAGTTGCCCAGAGAAGCCAAGGTGCCCAAGTGGTGCTCAAGTTTAGTGCTCAAGCTCCCACTAAGAACCAGTCCATTGGTTCTTGAGTGTGGCAGGACACACCAGTCTGATCATCTGACTTCATGAACATATGGTTACCACATAACCAGCTCCTGCCAGGCATGTCCTCCTCTCCTTTCTGGAAACCAACTCCAAGGAGGATAGAGCCATTCTGGCCAACATGTGCTCTAACCACCAAGACTTTGAGGGTCAAAAGCATGCTTTAGAAGCCTGCATTGTTTTTAAGGATGGGGCAGCTGTCCAAAACAGGGCTATAACTCTCTGTGTAAAGTACCTCTCCAATTTTCAACCATTTTATCAGGTTGTCAAGCATTCACAGTTTGCAATCCAACATCTAGGATGGACACTGACTTGCTGCATTGCCTTCTAGGCTGTTTCCCTTATTTATGCCTGCTTTAATACGCATGACCCAGCTTTCCTATTTGCATGATGGTGTCACTGAATTTCAGGCACTATGGTTTGGGCTGATTACAAAGTTTTGACAGAACAGAGTTCCTTTTAAAGTTGCTATCCAACAGCAAGCTAGATTTCTGGAGGATTGCTTCTTACATTTTCAATGCAGGAGAACTGCAGGACTGCCAGCAGAGCAATTAACCCAGTGCTTGACAGCTCATGTTATTGATTTCAGTTGCAGGGGGGAACCTGTGCCTCAAATCTATTCAGTTATAGAGAGTGCCTTTAATACTTTTTTTTATAAGCAGATCTATGGTTGGTTGAAGTCTGATTTTTCCTGATTACACTAGTAACTAGCACTGATTAGGCAACTTGTCTAAAATAAATGTGATGTAGAAAAGAAGCAAGCTTCAGAGCTTCAAACAAAATTCAGATAAAACACCCGCCCAATTACTACCAAAACAATCATACTATCCTAAACCTTACCTTCTCCCTTCCTGTGTCACTGTCCCAATGTCCTGCTCTTGACTGCTTAGGTTTCCATGAGGAAAGGACCATGCAGAGTAAATTACGGGATCAGGACGGCAGGCTGTGAGTTTGCAGAAGCAGACTTCATCTTGACAGATTCTTCAGAGTGCCACACACATCTCTGCTGATACAGAAGTAATAATAATAATTTCATGCTAAGAATTCTGCCAGTGCCAATGGCCAGTAAATAACATCCCTACAAAGAAGTAAAAAAGGGCCTTTAGTTGTGTCAGACAACTTTTAACATAAGCCAAGGAACCTGATGTTAAAGCTCAAAACTTTAGATGGAGAGATAAAAACAAATGAAACATAAACCAAATAGCAACTCCTCATGGTTATGCAAATTCAGGTGAGTGTCATTATAGCAAACAATCCAACTAGCAGAACTCAATAAATATGGAGGCTGTAACCTGGGGTCAGATGGGGCTTCCCTTTTTTATATAGGCAAAAACTTCCACCTCCTTAATGCTGGGAGCTGGCAGTCTTCCTCACAGTAACTTACAGGACCAGGAATTATACCAGGTCAATGTGTGGTGAAAGTAAATCTTCATCAAAACCAGACTGTTCCCACCAGTAATGAAATACTACTATGAATTGATTAGGTGTGTACTATCAATTAAAAACAACAAGGGAGAGTTTCTCAAAGAACATGCTTGCTCAAGAATCCCTTTTCTTCATTTCTCCATTTAATTAGTCATTGTATTATAATTCACAAATTCATGCAATAATCATTGTCATTTTAATCATCAAAGCTGAATGTACATTCTTTCTCATTAAATAATATTAAATACAACAAGAGCTGCTAACCAGGTTTTTTCAGAACTCCAGGAAATGCTCTTTTACATACATGCCATAACAGGCAAATACTGGTTTT
Source organism: Eulacestoma nigropectus (assembly GCA_013397775.1). Taxonomy (NCBI): domain Eukaryota; kingdom Metazoa; phylum Chordata; class Aves; order Passeriformes; genus Eulacestoma; species Eulacestoma nigropectus. The sequence continues at coordinate 544,322 of VZTE01002845.1, forward strand.
TTACAGCAAATTTCTTTATCTTCCAGGCTATGTTACAGGGTGTAACATGGCCAGAGTGACCTAAGGAAGGAGAAGAAGCATGGTTTTCAGAGAGCATCTTTTATTAAACAGCTTTCTCTAGATGTTGTCATGTTTTAAGCAGACTTTGAAGAATTTCTTACTTACAAGTTGAATGTTTGGAAAAATGTTGATTGACAGCTACAAGGGTGGAAAATTTCCATTTACTTGTATAGCATACGTACACTTTACCCCCCACAAACACAGACCAGGAAGCAGAGAAAAAACACTTTTGAGATGTAGGAGTAGTTAAAATTTGGTTTCGAGCCAGGGTGCCACTACAATGCGAATAGCTGCCTCTGAGGCATGAGAGAGACAAGGTATGAGATCAGATCACTTCATGGCAGCTGCAGGATCACAGCGGGGTGAGTAGATTTTGTCAAGCTGAAATTTAACTAGCATTGAAAATGCATCCTGTCACCAACCTATAATATTGTGCCCCTTTATGTTTTTGGTTGGCTATCCTCACATGGGCCATCACAGGCAGAGTCCAACTCCAGGCAAAATCTCAAGATGCAGATTTCACTTCCACCCATACTACAGTTAACAGGTGCATTCCTTTCACTCCAGCTAGCAAAGCTCTCCCAGAATAATCACAGCTGGGCAGGGGAAAACTTCTCTTGCATGCCTGGGAATCACATGTGGTTGCATTTTGTTGCAGAGTTTAAGTTGTACAATGCAGCTGGCTTATCTATATACCTAGTTTGTCTTGAGGGATGGAGAGAAAAAGGGAAATCCTCCTAATCATGTAATCAGAACAATTTAAACACACAGGATTTTAAAAAGCCAAAATTAGGTATTATCAGTAGAAACACATTCCACTGCTGCTCCACTGAGCCTGTCTTATACACCATACCAAATCTGTCTGGACAAAATGCTGCATTGCATCACCTCAGCAGACAGGAAGATTCTAAACATTGGGATTTTGCAGGGCGAGCTTGCACAAAATGTGCGTGCAAAACCGCCCCCTGCTGTTTAGATTAAGACCTGCTCAAGTAAACGATTGTGTGACCAAATCCGTTTTTAGCTGTAAGGGTGAAACAGGAAAAGGGGCAGAACTATCTGACTTCATCTGTTTTCTGCCTCCATGCACACCAGAAATTTCATACACAAAAGCCACTCACAACTGCCTTGCAGCACGGACCATCCCAAGAGATCTGTAGGCTGCAGCAACACTGTGCCAGCTGCAACACTCACTCTAAGCAACTCTCCCACTATGAGTGAGCACCACCAGACACCCTCTCATCCCAAAGATGAGTCGAGAACATCTCAGGGTGCAGGGAAATGATGTAATTGTGAGTGAGCACTGCAGGACATCCATCTGTCAGCCTGTTAAAGACAGACCTGACCTTTACAAAACAGGAACAGCAACTGTATGCCTGGAGTCAAAAGCTTGTAGCTCAGAGGCCTTTAAGAGTTAAGGACTATTAAGTTACAGGAATGGTTGGAAAACAGGGTAGTGAGCTCATCAAAAGATGCCCAGTAAATATTCTTTAAAACTAGCTCCTGCTGCAGGGAAAGAAGAGAGAACCTGTATTTTCTTTTCAAGAACACATGTTCACTGTACTTTGAAAAAGCTGACCATTATCTAGTGCCAGTATGTTGGACAGTTTGGTACAAAAAGTACCACAGAAGGGCCAGCTGTTTTCTACAACTTCACTCACACATTCATACACAGGATGTGGCAAATTCTGCCCTGTGAGAACAGCATTAGACATCCGCATCTTCTTTGGGAAGTTCGAGTTTGGTACAAATGCAGAAAACAAGTACTGTGACCCACACCAGTTCAGTTTCCAGAGCGCCTCTGATGAAACCTAGCCCAGTCCTCAAGAATAAAGCACAGGTTCCAGCTCTTTGCAACAGGCTTTCAATCAGTGCACAAAGAATACTGTAAGCTATGCTGGTCAGTGTAAACACACAGACTGAAAACCAAACCAAAACTTGGGTACAACAGAAGCTTTGCAGATTTTTTTTTTCACATCAGCCCTTTTCATATCCATACGTTTAAAAACACAGAAGCATGGGTGTGCAGCACAACATGCCTTTGAAACAATCACTAAAAGCACTTAGTGACCACTTCAAAGATTCCCTTGATATTTAACTCATGTTAACTGTAACACAACAGTCATGTAGGGCCACTGTTCAGCCTAAGGGACTTTTAAACACACCATCAACAGATGTACAAATGAAACTTTAGAAAGATTCTTCTGAGTGCATAAGTAGCTGGAGCTTTACTTTGATGATGGCTGGCTGGCCTCCTACACAGCAGGGCTGGGACTTCTCCATTTTTCAAATTAAGGGCAACAATAATATTGTGTCAGCCCCCAGGGGAAGGAAATTAGTGCCAGATGATTCAGTGTGTGCCTGATCACTCTGGTTTTGGATTTGATTCCATTATCTAGAAAACCTAATGGTGAGACATCAAAGGTAGTCCTGCATGATAATGAAACTAGCTGGGTGGGGTTTTTTCTATAAAAGCTGCCTGAGAAGCTCATAACTGATGACAGAAGACTTCCCAACATAAAACCAACAGACCTCTCATTTTCCTTATAAAAAATCCTTTTAGTGCTGAAAACAAGTGCCTTGTTCTTGGAGAAGCACAGAAGGGAAGATGGTTCTTCCTGGGAGAAAGATTAGCAGTTTAACCTGCAGTAAAATAATATTACAGATCTTATTCTCCAGCAGCTGTGAGCTCCGTAGCACCAAACCCACAACTGGAATGGCTTCCTTCCACGCTTTTTTCATTTGCACAGGTGAAAAGAAATGTACAGCACTATGCACAGCTAATGCAATGGCATTACTACTGCTGATGCAGAAACATCCATCATTACCACCCCATTTCTGATGACCTGCACTTTGCTCGTGTCTGAAACATCTATGGACCGTACGTGCTTAGCTGTACCACTGTCAGCCTGCCACTCTTGGAGCAACAGCAAATTTGCATTCTAGACAATATCTTCCAAGTCTTCACAGTTGTACAGTATTAGCTTCTCTGGGAGATTTGGGGAAAAGAAAAAAATTCAAGTCTTGTTAAAAGGATCCAGCATTCCAACTTATTAGCCCAAGGCACTCAAAACAGGTATCAGAGCTTGCTCTAGCATACTAACCAGGTACTTCTGGGTTATCAGATATGAGAATAAATTTGCATTTAAGGCTACATTTAAACCTATGCTATCTTAAATTTTGTTTACAGCTAACTTTGCAGGCTGAAGAAAACAAAAAAGGTTAGAGCAATACGTGTGTCTATGATGCTTATTACAGCAAATACCCTTTATAGACATAATCAGACTGTCACTAAGCCTTCCATCAAAATGAGAATTGACACCTAGGTTTGCTGAAACACAGTTCAGGAGAGCTTTGCTGTAAGCTAAAATGTGAATTAAAATTGCATCATTATACCAAAGAGTGTAGAAAATTGCTTAGGTTTGACAGAAGGGTGCTACTTTTGTCTTATGCTGTTTGGGTTTGTTTTTGAAGGCAGGATGGAAGTTTGATTCACCTTAAAGACAATGTTAAAAGCTGAACTAAAAAGATATACTGAAATGACCAGCAAGACAGAAGGTAAATATGCTAACAGTTCCGTCAACATAACGTAAGAATTCCTACTTTTTATTTTCAAGGGTTAGAAGGGAAAACTCCTTCAAAAAGCCTTATTAAAAACAGAATCTTCTGTAATTTCACAGTATTTTTATTAAGTGCAAAATAACTTTGTCCCTGTAAAATAAATTAAAAGGAAAAGAGCACCCTGGCCATTGTCCCCTGAAGAATATGGCTACTACATTTTACTTTTACCTTATGCTACCTGAACAATTCAAGCACAAAGATTAAACTACAAATCAGCTGTTTAAGATATGTTTGTTCATACCAGCCACTAACTTCAGTATGTATCACTTTACAGAAAGTTTCAATAGCACCTCAAATCTTTGGAAGTAATGTTTTCAAAGGCTTAAGGGGAAAATACCTATTCCATTACAAACCATCTCAGCAGACTGACTCAGTAAGAGCCATTTCTACTGCCAAACTCAGGTATTGACTGCTAGGTCACCATCGACTATCCACTTAACCTCTCAGAAATCCTGTGTGAGGCAACTCCTGAACTGCTGAGGAGAATCTGCCTTTGAAGAAACTTACACAAGGCTGAAATGAGACAGTTGGCTAGAGTGCTCTCAAAGTACCTCACTTCTACTAGATTATGCCACCTAGTACCTTAACTATTAATCTAGCAGCATCATTAGTACCCTGTCAGCTGGTCTGAAAAACACACCTTGAAGCATTCTCCTCAAGTTAAAAATCAGTCACCGTGCCAGAAAGATAAAGCTACATTTTTAATTGTTTCTTCTGCCACCTGAGTGCTGATAGCACAAACCCAGAGAATAGCAGAAGCCAATCTGTTTTGACATTTAGAAGATCCTTTGAAAAACTTGCTTTCCTAAGTACACTTCTCCTACTCACTTGAGCCTGCTGTATATTATTTGTTTCCTTTTCATTGGCAAAGGAAAATTTACCACACCATACTGAAATTTTACAACATCTAATTCCATTAGCTTTTGCTATTTACCCCAGGGATATAATTGTCTTACCTTATCAGAGCAATTTTTTTCTTAAGGCAAATGCCTTAAAAAGACTGTTCATAACCATTTGCTATGGTCTTGAAGACTACAGACTGAAATGTTAACTGTCTATCTTGCAAAGTAAGTTTCAAGCTTTCCAAAAAACCCCAACCTTTGTGTTCTTAAAATCTGCCCAGGTTCTGTTCCAAACAGCTTTGTTTCAGACACCTGTATTAATACAGCTTTCAAGTTTGCCAGTAATTTTGACTTGATCATTTTACATGTTTTTGTTCCGGACAGAAATGGATTTGTCATTCTTTCTGCAGCCAGTTATCTATTACCATTGTGATTTGCATCTCTTTCTAAGATGATCTGTTACTGTTTAAATGATCGTATATTTATTTTCTCAGGAAATTACACAAGGTTTTAAATTTAATTAAAAGCATTGGAAGACCAGCCATAACATTAAAAATAAATTTTAATGCTGTCATTTTTAGATCATTTGCTCTGACACCCAAATATTCTGGATTTTAAAGTAGTACTATAGGGACACACAAGTGCAGATAAATCTTTATTGCCGTAACTTCGTTTTTTCAAAAATGAGCATTGGGTTTTTAATAGGTCGTAGTTTTATGTCTGTATATGTACAACATTACAGCTGCGTATTTTAATAATAATGAAGTTAGTGATACTTTGATAACACAGTGTATTTATAAAATGAATTCTTATCAAAATACACTTTTCACTGGGATAATAAATAAAATCCTGCGAAATCCACCTACACAAAGTTAATTTTAACTCTGGTAGAACCCGATGTGGTACACAGTCCATTAACTACTATGTTTGCCCCTTTATCCCCCTACTGATGCTCATCTTCTGGGGTAAGAAAACTTTTTTTCCCCCCGTTGTGGTGTGACCTCATTCAACATCATCTTCAGCCAAGCACTGTGCACTTACAATTCTCTGTAAGAAGGAGAAAAACTCATTCACAATTACATAAAATTGACAGTAGGCAACTGATTATCAAGCAATGTAATTTTACACTGAACATTAAGCAGTGTAATTACTGAACAAACTGATTAAAGTTAAAAATGGCAATCTATTTGACTTAAGTTTTTGAAGTCAGTTCCACAAAAATTACATACAGTGCAATACCTAACAAAGCCAAAGTCAGATAAACAATATCCTGTCAACCTCAGGTGATGACCTCTGTGTGGTTTTTGGCACTGTTCTCTTAGGAAACATTTTTGTTCAGTCATTTCCCCAACTCTTACATCACGTGTACCTGACACTTTCCAGTGTTACCACTGACTATATGAACTTAACCTGAAATGTAACCAGGCCTGAGCTGTAAGATGAGCCAGCTGATACCCAGCACTGAATCTCTGCTTTATGTCAGGTAACACTGTTAGGGAGTTCCCTTGTACTTCCAAGAACATAAAACATATTATTTATTTTACAACAGACTCACCTGCCAGCATATTAACAACATTACCCGCTCAGTACTCAAGACTAAAACGGGAGGGCATTTTATACATAGAGCTACTAACACTTTTATCGTCAGGGAAACTCCCAAGCTTCCAAAATAGTCATGGGTTCTGGTGCTAGTTAACATCTGGTGTCTATAGCTGTCCCCAGAAGCAACAGGGTAGCAAAAGCAACAGCTGCATTTTGATGAACTTTCATAGCACCCACATTCGTAGATATGTCAATTAAAAAAAACCCTCAAGACCCAGTACAATAAAGTTACTGCTTTTCCAATCCCCCCAGCTTGTATTTGAGAAACAGTGGATCCACTTATAGTATCAGAGCTGTGGTCAGATGCCTCTACTTCAAGAGCTTAGCATACCCTACACACAAGAGAAGTTTTGTATTTCTAATTTATCCTGGTTGCTCTTAATGCTACATGATGATTTTCATACTCACTTTTTAACATCTCAGGTGAAAAAAGAGCTTCTTTTAATCTAACTGAACATATTGAAAAACCAACAGCTTACAAACCCCAATACTCAAGACCGATGCAGTAGGTAATATAAGTATTTTAGTTATTTCCAAACCAAACCACCAGGGAATGTTTCACATACCTGGCTTATTGTAGGGAGCTTAGTTAGAAGCATTTGAAACACTGGTGGTGGAAGAGTCTGCTGTAGAACTTGTAGTAGCTGCTGCGGCTGCCCACACACAGCAATGGCATTGGTCAAGTGATCAACACCTTTTTCATATTCACCTGTATGACAAATTATAATGTTTTCAAATCAACCACCTTCCACATTGTAACACATTTACATAAGACTTCCACCAAGACTGGATTAAATTATGGTGGATCAATCCACACTTAGCTCTTCTCCTTCCTTGATGGACCTTCTGAACACACAAGGTTAAAAACAAGTAAGAAGATTTTCTTAGATTAATTTGACTCCCCAAAATTTCTTAATGTATAAAAATAATCTTCTAGCAAAGGCAGAGAAAACTTATTTTACAACTTACTCTTTGAAAAAAAAAAAAGCTATTACCTTGAGCTAGTAATTCCTCTCCAAGTTGAATCTCCTCAAGGAAAAACTTCTGAACTGCTTCAGCATCTTTCAGATCAGGCAACTATAACACACACAGTAAAAGTTAAACCGGCCCTTAAACACCAGCTAATAAAAGGTTAGCAGAAAACATTCCCAACTGAAATTAAACATGCACAAAACCCTATTGTTACACTGACACTGGCAAAAAAAGCAAGTGTCACCACTAAGTTAAAGGTACACAGAATGTTTTTGAAAATCAGACTCGGGTCTCGTAACAATGCATCACAAATCTGTAGAGACAGAGCCTGAAATACCTCTACTCAGTTTATTAAGTACATGATTTAGGAGCAAATATAAATTCTAAGGTGTATTATGTTTATAATAACTATATTTCTTGCAATTTTTAAAGAGAAATCTTGTATTTTCTTTCTGGATCCATTGGTGATAATGAAAGGGAAATCAAATACTTAGGGCAAAACAACATATTAAGTTCAGTTTTAAGTGTATCCCATCAATGATTTTAAGTCTGAAAAGTCCTTGTTCATATTACAAAAAGGAAAACACCAACGAATCTCACACTGACTGTTGTACTAATATAACTCCTCTATCTGACACAAAAAAAGAACAACTATACAATTATCTGCGAGCATTAAAAAAAACCCTAAAGACTGCATATTTGTAATCCTGTAATCAAAACAAATCCTTAAATAAATCTTACAAATAATACAAATGAAATATCTTTCAAAATGGCACTGCATTATTGAACACAGCATTACCTTGGAAAGACCTGCTCTCTCTTTGGCAAGCTTCTGTTTCTTCCTTCCTGTAAGAATGAAAATATCTTTTCTTTTCAATTTGCAGTTAAAAAACCCTTCAGATTATAATCTGAAACCATGAACAAATCAAAGTTCTTTTCAAAAGAAGAAACTGGTAATGTATACCAAATATTGAAGATTGAGCACAAGTGCAACAGAGCATCACTGAGAGGTCTAATGAGGGCTGGCAGTAGCACCAACTCAAAATGGCAATTCTTCTCCTGATGGCTACAGCAAACATCAGCTGTGCAGGGCAGCACACCAGCAGCACAGCACACCTCGTGCACTGCAGGCACACAGAAGCAAAGAGAATTAGAGTAACAGAGGAATTATCTACATGACTTCTAACAATAAGCCACAGAGGAACTGTCTACAAGTCAAAGCTATCTGGTTTTGGACTATATGGTGCACCACCAAGGAAGGGGAACTTTGGCAGGCCACAGCAGATACCCACACAGTGTACCTTCTCAGCTACTTCATAGCAAAGACGTGGGAGCTAGTTAATAAGTGGCAGTATCTCATCATCCCCCAGCAAGAGCAGTACTAAAGCATACATTTCTGAAACCTGAGGAAAGCAAACATTTACAGATGGAACAAACATTTACAGATTTAACTGCCTAACCTAAAGGCAAAAAGTTGGTCTGCTACATGAAGTTGTATCACTCCAGCAAAACTAGTGTAATTAAAATTAAAGTTGTTTTTAATGCAGCTAGGCAGGTATATTTTTATAGTAGCAGCTTTTCATACAAGAAAGAATAATTATACTAACACTGGCAATTTCCTTAGAATAATCATTTTAGCAAGTCTTCAGTTCATCAACTGAAATAGTTACACCAATAAAACCTTTGAATACAGCCTATGGTTAAACTGTCCTTTCACTCTTTGTCCTCAGTATCTGCTCAGAAAACTCCTATATCGACAAAGAACAACTGTCACCCAGCCTTGATTTTTCTTTTGATACAATTTTACAAGCTGGAAATACTTCCAAATATGACTACTTTTACTTCTTACTTTTACATGGTAATTAAGAATTTTAAATTGTCCACATGATGAAGACATTCAGGAATACTATTCCCTAGTATACTGATAACCTAACACGTGGCATTTACTGACAAGATTGTGTTCTTTATACAAAGGGAGTTCCCACTCTAAATAGATGGAACACCCTTTTACCTTAATACACCTTAATAACACTTAGCACCTAGATGTCCACAACTTACTGACCTGTGTATGTTATTTTACACTCTATATGGAAAAACGTGCTGGATAGAACTGTAATATATTATAATTTTATCATTTTGGTGGGTTTCAATATTAAAGAATTTCTCTTGAAAGTCAGTGCTTCAATTAGCTCACTCCAACTTTTCAGAAGCACTGATTTGCACAAAACTTTAAACTGCACTACTATGCAAACAAGTTTTGATAATAGATAAAATCCTAAAGATTAATTGTTTTTAATTTAGTATTTGAAATATTTTACTATCAAAACAAACCACGTTGCGACTGTAGTGCATTCAGCAAAAACAGAAAAGAGAAATACAAAGAGTAACAGCTTAACATTTGTACATCATTTTCAGGAGAAAACTGGGTTTTCTTGGCATGACTATGACACCTTCTAAAATATAATAAAAGGTATCATTCACCAGGTTAAGCATTCTGAAATAAAGAACAAAGCAAAAGGCATGCTGGTAACTGGAACTAACGAAAGCTTTTGACCACTGATCACACAGATTTGAAATCTCATACTTTAAGCTGAAAATAGTGAAGAAATATGAAGAATCACCAAGATTTTAAAACTGAAAAATTATCTACCAAATCTTTCAAGTCTGATTACTATGGAACTTTCTTTCTCTTCTTAATACTTTTTTACTCTTTAAAAGTTCACTAGCTAAAACAATTACAAAACCCAAGTAACTCTAACGGATATTTATGAATTCTTCCCATACTGGTTAGGAAGAAACACTAGTTTCAAAGTATCTTTGCAATAACAGCCAAAAGTTACATTTGTAATATGACAAGCAAAAAGCAATGGCTTTGAGGGGTAAAAAAACTCAAAAAACAAACAAACAAAAAAACCACCCCACACCTAAAAACCCCCCCAAGTTTGTTTTCCCTCAGGGACCTCCACAAAAAGGAAACACTTCCCTCTCTTCTAAAGAGATAATCATATTTTGAAAAGAGAAAGGCAATCTTTCATAGAAAGAATATTACCACAGAAATGCAATGCATGCTTCCAAAACACAAAGCTAAACTGCAGCTCTCGCACTGCAGGTCCTCCAGGCACAGCTCTTGTAAAAGGGTACAAGTTTCAAAAGAGAATCAATGGATGACCTGTCCTGCTGGCATGAGTTGCAAAAGCCCCTGAGTACCCCCAGCAGCTTCCCAACCAGTCCCACAAAGGAGCAGAAGGACCAAAAAGCCATTTGCATTTTCAGCTCCCATCAGTGAAGTCTGCCTACTGCCCTCCTCTCTCTGCTGTCCAGGCAGAAGATGCTCTTGGGCAAAATTCAGCATGGTCAGAAATTGTGGCTGTCTCTGAACAAAGACATCCGTGTCTAAACTTTAAAGCAGAACACTTCTATTTTATTCACTCAAGAAGGCAAATAGTAAACATACCTGAAGTATTTTAATCATTAAATACAGCTGGGGAAGCTCAACAGCTACAGATGTTTACAGCTTTGCTATCTTTTGGTCCCAAGACTAAATATGGACATGCCCCCAAACTAGCAACACCAAAACCTAAAAAAAAAACCCAACAGAAAAACCCACCCACAAAACCTGCTAAATAAGATTAAAATATCTGGAAAATAAAAGCCCAGTAGTTTTATAAGCCTTCCAGAAACTTCCAGGAAATCAAATTTTTTTCCCAGAAACCTAAATCTGGCCACCTCATTTTTATGACAGGCCTTTGCAATGTAAACTTTGGCTTTAACACAGCACACAGAGATGTGCAGTGTAACCAGGAGAGCAAAAAACCAACTGGTTTTTCATTTGGTCAGCATGTGCTTGACCAAATTCAACAATTCAACAAATCCACCGACATGTCAGATCTCCTGTCCTTCCCAAATTCTGGTGACACTGCATCACAGAGGCTGAAAAAAGATCTCATCCTAAGCGGGTTAACGGAAAAGATGTGCTGTGGCGGTGGTTTCCACAAGCTTTCCATCCCGTACTCCCACTACTGCACAACACATGGAGCATCTTTACATACAGAACTGCAGCTGGCTGCTGCACTGAACCTTTCCTGCCCAGGTATTTCACAGCCCATGCCTTCCTGCCTACCCAACAGTAAAAATGCTGTAATACCCAGATCCCTGGCACCACTGCTGAAGCGTCCATACTAAATAATCTGTTACACTACCAAAAAAGCTGAATAAAACCAAATTAACTAAAGCCTTACAACTAAATGCAGACCAGTGCATCACGTGCAAGAACCATAAGTCCTACAGTGAAGTCTTCCAAATGACAACTGCCAGCTCTTATCAAACCAAAATGCATTTGTTTTCCACTTCAAAGATAATGCCAATTCTTAATCAGAGCAATTCTAAGGTTTATTCAGAACATGACTGGATAGAGGCTCAGATTATGGAAACCTAGAATGCAAAAATAATTTTTTGTGCTTCTGCAAAAACCTTATGTAATTTGGTGCTTCTCCTCTATGTATTTGGCATCATAAAAAAAAAATCCCATGGCTGATTACGTTGCCAAAAATCAAGTTTGCTTGTGCAAGACAAGCACATACCAGCTAACTGTGCTAAAATTTCCCAAATAATGACTTGCACTGCCGGGAAAAAAGGACTTGGAAGACACACAAGAGGTATGTGCCCAAAATCCTACACACAGGAGCGAGGGCCTGAAGCTGAAATATCTGACAGACATAACTTGCTGTGGAGGAGCTTTCAGAAAGCGGAATTAATGTGCCACTAAGCTACAGCACTGGCCACTCAAATTCAATCCATGAAGGCAGAACCAAAGCTTTTAAATTACATTTTAATGCTATCAGGTAAATACTCATTTTCAACCCATCTAGTTATTGATTTTTCCAGCCGTGAAACTGCTGATCACATCATGTTTACTTGCCAGGAAAATTTACCTTAATGATAACTTCTTATCTTCAGATTAGTTACCAAAGGAATAATATACATATTACCCTGACAGAAATAAGTCAGTATAAAAAGTATCACTTTATTTCTCATGATTCATTTGTGTTCCTTCAGTACTCATGCCTACAATTGCATTTAAAACCCTCGCTGTTTATTAAAACGTTTAAATAAATGTTGAAGACGTGAAATAATGGAGAGCCATAGGAGAAGAGCTCTACATCTTGGATTAATCAACAGTTTTCTCTGGCATTCATTCTTATCCTGGAAGCCAATGGCAGGGCTGCCAGGAGGGTTTAGAATGCAGCCGATGAAATATCTGAGAGCTGCCACCGACCCCTGCCTCACCACAGCAACAGCTTCACTGTAAGAGATCACACTGTTTTACCTGCTCGTCTTCCAAAAGCAAGGAAAAAAAAAAAAGCGTCACCACGTAAATGTAGTGGCTATAACAGCACTGCTGAGCCTGTAGGATAGCAAGATTGGGGGAAAAAAAAAAAAAAAAAAAAGGGGGGGGGGGGGGGGCAGCATTGAACCAAACNGGGGGTGAATTTGAGCCAAGCACTGACAACGCTCTCTGATGGGATGACCCTGTCTAGAACCACCTGAAAGGAGGTTTTAGTGAGGTGGGGATCGGTCTCTTCTACCGTGCCTGCAGTGAAGAGGACCAGAGAAAATGGCCTTAAGCTAAGACAAGGGAGATTCAGATCAGACATTATTAAACATCTTTTTCACTGTTAGGGTGGTCAGGCACTGGAACAGGTTGCCCAGGGAGGTGGTGGAGTCACCATCGTGGGGGTGTTCGAGAGGCGTCTGTATCTGGCGCTGGGCGATGCTGGTCAGTGCTGCAGGGGTTGCAGTGGTAGTGCTGGGCGGATGGTTGGGCGGGACTCGAAGGTATCTTCCAATTTTGATGGTTCTGTGACTCTGCGACCCGGCCCCTGGTTTCGGCGAAGGGACGGCGAGAGGCCACAAAGCCGCAGGGGCCGCCGGGGCCTGGGGCAGAGGGTGCGGGGGGGTCCCGGCCGGGCCCGGGGGCGGCGCTGCGGCGACACCACGTGCTGCCTTCCCGCGCCCCGGCCCGGCGGGTGAGGGAGGGAGAGAGAAACGGGGGGATGGCTGAGGGAAGCGCGCGGCGGCGGGAAGGGACGGGACGGGAGGAAGGGGGAGGGGGCGTCCCGGGACACTCACGCTCCCGCAGCCGGTTCTTGAAATTGGGGTCGCTCCGCCTCTTGCGGTCGAAGTAGATGCAGTATCCGATGAAGAGCGCCCCGCAGAGCCCCGCGGCGATGGCGCTGGTCCTGCCCACCATCATGGCGCTGCCGCCGCCCCCGCGCCGCTCCCGCCGCGCGGCCCGCGCCGAGCTCCGCAGGCACCTTGGGGCGAGCGGGCACAGGGAAAGGACCCCTCCTCGCTTCCGCTCACGTCATCAGCCCGCGGCGGCAGAGGGCGCCCCCCGCAGTGCCTGCGCGGAGGCCGGGGCGCATGCGCGGGCGGGGCCTCGGCGTTCAGCCGCCGTGAGGGGCCGGGGGAACGGGAAACCCAGGGATCCCTGGGAGAGAGCTCCGGGATCATCGCGCCCAGCCTCTCACCGAACACCACCGTGTCAACCAGACCATGGCACTCGGTGCCACGTCCAGTCTTTCCTTAAACACCTCCAGGGACGGTGACTCCACCGCCTCCCCGGGCAGCCCGTTCCGATGTCTAATCATCCTTTCTGTGAATAAATTTCTCCTGTTGTCCCACCTAAACCTCCCCTGGCACAGCTTCAGGCTACGTCCTGTCATGCTGTCACTGGTTGCCTGGGAGAAGAGACCGAGCCCCACCTGGCTACAGCCTCCTCCCAGGGAGGTGTAGAGAGCCGTAAGGCCATCCCCAGCTTCCCTTTCTCCAGGCTACAAGTCCCCAGCTCCCACAGCCGCTCCTCGTTAAGACTCGTGCTCCAGACCCTTCACCAGCTCCACTGCCCTTCTCTGCACAACAAAAAACCCCACCCAAATCAAGGTAACGATTTCTACTTCATCACTCTGCATGTGAGTCACTTTTTCCTATCGTCCCTGTGGGTAATCCTACACAACTCCAAAAGAAAGAATTCACAGTTAATCTCTGCAGCAAGACCTCGGCTGGAGACGGATTCCTGGAACACAGGAATAAAATCATGCAGCACCTCCTGCTGCCTTCTGGGAGAAGCCAAATGCCCCAGAGCAAACACCAAAAATGACAACAGCCGTATTAGCAAACAAAATTTATGACACAACACTCTCATATATATCCATCTTCATAACACTAATTAGCATTTTTACCGGATTGATTTTTATCAAAGGACTGTTTGTTTTTCCCAGCTTTACTCCTAGGAATAGTTTTTAATCTTTTTGGTTTCGTGCTCTTCTTTAATGGGGTTGCTTTTTCACCAACAAAAGAATCGTTAGAGCAGCTCTTTTCTTTTTTCTTCTTCTTATCAACTCTGTCCTTGGGAGCACGAGACTGGTCTGGACTTTTCTGTGCTTTCCTCTTGTCTGCAACGCGCTGCACTCGTATCTTTCTTCCCATCAGAACTGAGTTGTTGAGCTTCAGAGCAAGATGTACAGCATCTGTATTCTACAAAACCAGAAAACCAGTTTAAAAAGCAGCATGACTTCCAACTGATTGCTTCCAAATGAATAGTTACCTGTCTTCAAAATTGGTAAGCAGGATTTTACAATGAAGAGCACTCAAACCGCTCTACTTAAGGAATGACACAACATCTCTGCGCAGGAACACCAGCACCCCCGCACAGCCCACACACTGAGGTACAGACACTTGAAAACAGGCTATGAAACAGCTTACATGAGACGCCAAAGTCTGAGGCAGAGAGACAAGGAAAAATTGGGAAAAAAAGGCATTGGGCTGCAGGAAACGAACTAAGGAAAATGAGGCTGGGAGACTGCCATGAGAAAGGAAGTTGTACTGAATCAAAAGTGGAGAACCAGTAAGCAAACCAGCTGCAGGAGAGAATTCCACTCACATTCTGACACATAAGAAATGGGAGAACATTGAAGTTACACCAAACGAACTCATCTGTCCCTCCTTTAAGCCTTGACCTTAAAGTCACTTCTTTCACCCAAGCGTGTACAAAACCTACAATAGTTTGTTTTGTATCTGCTTCCACAGAACCGGTCTTCCCAGCTGCTTTCCATACACAACACACACACCATACACAACAACGCTACCACTTAACATCATACAAACACACATACAAACCCCAAAAAACTACTAAAAAGAAAATAAAAATGCTCCGAAGGCAGCCCCCCAATTCGGGTTTTGAAGAACTCCCGGTGTGCTGGAGCAGGCTGTTCACACACACCTCAAAGAGGACGTAGCCGAAGCCTTTCCCCAAGCCCGTCCTCCTGTCTCTCACAACTCGCACTCCCACGATGTCTCCGCAGACATGGAAGTGTTCCCGCACAGCGTCATCGCAGATGTCTGCAGGCAACACAACGGAACAGATGCCTCTTCAGGGAGACACACAGCTTTAAAAGCCTGGCACAAACCCAGTTATTTCACATTTACTGATTCAATGACACAAACAAATATATTTGAATATGTATTACCACATGAATACAGATAGGTAGACAAATATCAGTGGTTCAGAAAAATCCCAGCAAGCTGACAGTGCAGACTTTATAAAGGGCTATTTACTTTGACTGTTACTGATTCTCCAGCTCTGAAGACTACAACATAAATCACAAAGAAGAACGAAGGCAAAGACTGAAATAAATTTTTGAAATTATTTCATTTATGGTTGTAACATCGTAGAAATTAAGATTCCTGCTATACATAAGCTCCTCCTTATGCTAGAATTTCTTTCTAAGAATTAATGCTGATGATAATGAGCTTGAGCTGGCAGTTCTTCAGCTGCTCATTGATGAGCCATGAATTTTAGCTGAATGGGGGAGAAGGGATTTACAGTTTCCAGCCACAACTGCTATGCAATTATTGTGATAATGGCTGGATGTGTGAGCCTTACTCCATTTCATGCCTAGGCGGACAAGCGTGACGTGCCATCACAAAAACACAGGTTATTCTCCTTTATTGTATAGGTATGCTTCACACAATCCCCTGACGTAGATATAAACATCTCTCTGCTGAGGGGAGGGGCTGAACTCGACAGTATGGGTTTAACTACAGCAATGGGACCTAGACGTGCTGAGAAAGGTCCAAGCTGCTGAAGTAATTTCAGAGCACAGCAAATCACAGAATCGTAGAATATTCTGAGTTGAAACTGGCCCACAAGGATCATCAAGTCCAACTTTTAGCCCTGCTTGGACAGAGTCACTCAGCCTGTGGCCCACAGAATGCACCAAAAGGAGAAGCCATCACTGTCCATCACTTGGAATTGGTTCACAAAAGGTATTGAAAACCCTTGAGCAGTTTAGAAAGCTATGGCCTATGCAACTTAGTCATATTTATTTAAAAAACATGAAGCAACTACAAGAATTAAAAGTTCTTGCAATGCTACCTAAAATCAACATGCAGAACTTGACAGAAACTTACAAGCCCTTCAGGTGTTTCAATTAACAAATAAAAATTACCTCCAGCAAAAGGTATTTATCTACCTAAACATGTGACCCTAAATACCTAAATACCAATAAATTAGGCAACAAAAAGCCTAATGTCAACCATCCCATAAATGCAAATTAATGATGCATAACAATCCATTGTAGACTTACCATACGAAAGATTTCCCAAGAATACAGATCGTTTATTGTCATGCTAAAGGAAACAAGTGAGACAGGACAGTAAGTTATTTGTTACAGAAAAAAACCAAAACAACCAAACAAAAACAATAAAACGCCTACAACCAAACCAGAAAAGGGGATTTCTAGCCACACATCTTACTTACCAAAGTGGTTTTAGATGCAGTGTCAACTCTGATGTGAAATCCACTAGCAATTTCTGTTCCATTCCTTTCGTGGTCAAAACCAAAAAGTTTCAAAAGTGAAATAAGCATTACTTAGTTGACAATGTCACTGCATAGCAGTATTCCAAAAGCAAAGTTACTTTTAAGTTTGAACCAACATTTTATTCTGATTCAAGCAACAGAGGGGAGGTTGTTTAAATTTAGCTATAATCTACCTGATCTACATCTTCAACAGAGGATGAGGAACAAAACTGAGACTTACTCCTTCAGAGCCTTCTGGGCATCACATTCTTCCTTAAAGACAACATAAGCATTGACAAACTTTGCATTCGGGTGCAACTTACGCCTGGAACATGAAAAGGACACGTTACTGCTCAAATCCTGCTGATGCTGTGCAGTGCACAAGCACTTCTTGCTGAACACATTTATGCCTCTGCTTGTTCTGTGCACACTAAAAACTTAATTTCCCTTGCAGGTCAAGCTACCCCTGTACATGCAAGGTACAGCCCATATATGCACCCTGAGCAAGCTTCCTCAACTCATAAACATATCCAAAGAAATTAAAGACTTTTAGCTTCTTCCTAAAATATAAGAAATGCAACCTCAGGTAACAAATTACTAGTATACACAGCCCATAACTCTTTATTACTTGTCGAGAAAACTTAATACCTTAATACAAAGGTAATGACAAAAGACAAGGAAACACAAAATACATAAAAAGGACTTAATACAGACAAGCTTTTAACAAGCAATTGTTTAGGCTTTAATTTGTGAAAAATACACAAAATTCACAAGGGGAACCTACTTGATTGCTGCTACCTTTTTGGATACAGTATCTTCTGCTGGAATCTTAAAGATAAAAAAGCTTGAGTTAGGTGGGCCTAGTGTCAACTTATCACAAAGAGTTTTTCTGTAAGACAAAGAGGAATTCAAGCAGGTGCCACCCAAAGCAATATAGCCAGTACAGTGAGCAAATGTCAGAAGCGGCTGGACCTAGAGATGGTCTAAAAACCCCTCGGAGTTAAAGAGCTTGCCTTGACTTTGTCTGACATGTTTCTTGAGTTCCAAGAGGGTTATTGTCAACTATTTTAGTGAGTACCCTGATTTACAATCAATGTGTCTTTGCTACTATGATTTAAAAACAGGTGAGCTATGCCTCAGCCAAAACAGCAATAAAAAAGGCATTCCTCTTTCAGAGAACTTATAGCTCTGATCCTGGATCAGCTGCTGCTACAGGAAAAATGTGTCTGTGGTGCTCCCGGGGTAACAACTCCAAGGCTTCTTCTAATAGAAAAACCCACATGCCCCAAACCACTTCCGAACTAATGAAGGTAATGAAGGTACAAGCCTTACAAATACTACTGCCCTTTAACATCAACAAATAATTTTGTTATATAACAGTAAAGGAAATAACATACCAGAGACCGGAAGCGAATGGATTGGATTTGTCCATACTTCTTAAAAAGAGAGTTCAGTACCTAAAGAGATGGTATTAAAAATATTCAGTACACTTTTCAACCTGGTAATGAGAATTATTTTTCAGTATTTATAAGAAATACTATTCTTACACTGTTTTCCTTTTACTTATAGGAGGTTCCTTAATGGGCTACTAAAAAAATGCAAGTAATTTGTAACTATTTCTGTGGTTTTTGTGGCAGCTTCTTCTACAGATTGCCAATACTGAAGTCATGCCTCCTACTATGGAAAAAAGTATAAATTTAAAATGTTCTATGTAACGACCTGAAACACTGTTTGCACGTAAAATTAGAAGCAGAGTAACTCTGTAAATGTAGTTCTCATTTATTCGGTCATTTTTTCATTGACAAGAAACTGACCAATTCTACTCAAGAAAGAGTCACTGTATCTACTGCTGTAGGAAGCCCAACTCCAGGAAACCAGAGATTGTCTCTAATGGTTTCTGAGAACAAGCACTATTTCCTACTTTCCCAAAAGCAGTTCCAATCACAAGTGTGTATGACTTCCCAGCTGTAAACAGCCCCTCTAACTGAGGACTGCTGTAAATCCTTTTATTCCTTCAGCGGACAGAACCCTCCCACGTACCTGAACAGTACAAGTGACAGGCAAGTTTCCAACAAACACCGTTCTTCTGTCTGCTGTTTCATCAGCCACCCTTTTTCTCTTCTGCTGTTTTGCAGTAGCACCCGTAGCTGAATTAACAACATTTTTGGTGAAGGCTTGAGAAGCCTTTTTCTTTTGCTTCACTTTGTTTTGAAACCATTTTTGATCCTCCTCTTCATCTGCCTGCTCCAAAGCATTCTCTCTGACCAGAAACAAAGAGGCAGGTTACAACTGATAAGAAAAAACCAGGGGGTTTGGGGTCAAAGAACTTAAACCTCTGAGATACTTTAACTTACATTTGAAATTATGATGTTCAACTTAAAATTTCAAACATTATTTTGTTTATTCTGCATTAAACAAACGTATCTGACCATTCAGTAACATGAAAAACTATATGCTGTTCCCAGGACACTGCATTCACTCTTTACCAGGAGTAATACAGAAATACGTCAAAATTAAATAATTTGATAGCCTCCAAAATTGTAGGGGGAAAAAAAAAAAAATCTTTGCACGTTGGACCTAAGAACAGACTTAATCCTTCTCAGTATGCAGGAGACTCAGACCAAACCTCTGGAATACTGCCATGCACTAACAAATCACTTGCTATCCAAACCTGCCATAAGAGCATGAACAACGAGCAGATCTGAAGGAGCCTCTGGAAGGCTACAGACATAAACACAGCAAACATGTTCCACGGGCCCAGTGCCAGGGACAAGATGAGGTGTTAGCCTTGTGCTACAATCAAGTTCACTTTATTATCCAAACTGCATTGTAGCGTGATCAGCTTCCAATCTGCTCTGAAGTACCTCGCTCCAAGTATTTAAGAGAACAGAGTCACAGAGAGGTTCTGTGTCACTGCAGAGGCCCACAGGGATACAGACAGCTCCTGCTGAAACCACCTCTGCTGGATAAAGCCAAGTACAGCTAGAAAGCATCTCCCTGTGCCAGAGAGAACTAGATCCATGTGTTTTCGTCTCCAACTCTTGGATCTGATGGCTCTCTAGCAGGGCATTTGCACCTCATGGACCTAGTGTTTCAAGAAGCTACACTACTTTCTCCTTCGGGGGAAAACTACCGAAGTTTGCACAATCTTAAAAATAATCTTAAACACCAAGTTGAAGATGAGTAGTAGACAAGAACTTGTTTCATCGAACTCATATTACGATTAATGTAGATGCTGGGGGGCTTAACTTTACCACAAAATGGTGTCACCTACTCACCTCTCTGACAGTTTTTTCTCTGCTTCTGGACGTTCTTTTTTTCTGGCCTTCTTTGCTTTTACCGGAAGTTCTTGTGTGATGGATGAGCTCTGGTCTTCTGACACTTTCTCCCCATCTTCTGTACGCTTCCTTTTCTTATTTCCCTTTAAAAAAATGGTAAGAGAAACAGACTCGAAGGACAAAATTCCAGGAAAACCCTGCAGTTACTTCACATACTGCGACTTATTTGGAGCGCCACTGCCTGAAGCCCACCGCTGCGGGAAGCAGTGCTGCCGCCCTGCCGGGCTCACACACCCCCAGCCCCCACCCGCCCCGCCAGCCGGGAGCGCTGCCGCGGCCCTCGCTCACTCACCCCCGGCACGGCCACCAGCACCGGCGGGGCGGCGGCGCGGAAGAGGCGAGCGAGGGGCGCAACGGGCGCCGCAGCCGCCCCGAGGCTGCCCGACACCTGCCCCACCACGTACTGCTCCTCCTGCTGCTGCTCCTCGGCCGCCGGTGGGTGCCGCGCCCCCGCGCCGCCCCGGCGGACCCGCATGGTGGCACCGAGCGCGGCGGGAACACGCTCAGCCCGCGTCACTTCCGACGCGCGGGGCCGGGAGCTGCTCCCGGGACCGCCCCCGCTCCCTCCTCACCGCCCGCCGCAGCCCTGCCCCGCGGCCGGCCGCAGCCGCGGGCTGCGAGCTGCTCCCGGCCACCACGGGGCCGTGCCGCGCGTGGGCGGAGTGGGACCCTGGAAACATCCAACATCAGGACGAGATGGACAGAGTCTTAAGCGGTGCCAGGGGAGGTTCAGGTTGGGCATGAGGAGGAATTTCTTCACAGAGAGGATGATTAGATAGTGGAATGGATTTCCAAGGAGGTGATGGAGTTACCATGCCTCGAGGGGTTTAAGGAAAGACTGGACGTGGCCCTTAGTGCCATGGTCTAGTTGACATGGTGGTATTTGGTCATAGATAGGACTCAACCTCAGAGGTCTTTTCCAACCTAATTGATTCTGTGATGAGCGTGTGATGGGGCTCTCATTGATTTCCCTTGACCCTCAGATCCAAGGGGAGCTGAAGCAAACCTGACAGCGCTTTGGCTGTCATACTTTTCATACTTTTTGAGCTGCCACTGTAAGCAGCTGGGTTGGCACCAGCATCCAACTGAAGGCAAAACAAGTAACCCAGGTACTGAATAAAGGGCAAGTCTTGGTCTTGACACATGCACCAGGTATCCCTCCTGCCTTGCCTGCTGCATGCCAGGAAAGCTAGTGACCCTCATGGATGGGATCAGCCCAAGAGAATACACAAATCCTTGAAAAGGGGCAGGTGGCTGCTGCGTGACTTGTAGTAGGTTTTCCAATCTGCCTTCACACAGAAGAGCAGCTCTGTAGTGACACAGGAGGGGCAGAACAGGCTCCAAGCATCATCCAGCCCATTACAGAGACCCGTGGCCACTGAAACTCTGCTAGAGGCATATAGCCTCCAGGATCTCTGCCTAAGAGCAAGTTCAATCCCTGTGCCAGCAGGAAAAGTCCATAGCGTGATGGGAACTACCCAGTTGTACGTATGTAGAGGTCTCAGTGGAGACTGCAAATAAAGGGAGGTGGGAGCACTGCAGAGCCTTCAAGTAAGGCGTGTTTTCCCTTGGCATATGCCGATCTCAGCTATTCCCAACATGATCAATTGTGAGGCAGACAAACTCGAGTCTGTTGCTCAGCCAAGGTGTAGAGAATACAGCAGGGGTTGTTTGCCTTGCTTTGCCTTTCAGATTATGGTCCACACAAGTGTTCAGCAGTATGGGCACAGTCCAGCAGGCACTGCTAGTGGCAAACTTCCTCAGCTGCAAGCAGAGTGCACGTGCCAGGCAGGGAACTCACCCACGTGTAAAGCTGCGTACAGTACATACCCTGGAAAGCAGCTCAGATTTGACCCACTGGAACATGGGATAAAACTGCCTGGCTAACAGCTTGCCAAAGGTATCTTCCTTTGTTACTTACTGGGAGACAGGTGGTTTCCATGAATCTGGAGAGCACCATTTACAGACATATTTCACAGAAGAGGTGCGATGTAACACATTCAGACAAATGTTTGAGTACCCACTAAACTGAATCAGAAATACGATGAAAATTAAATAATCTCTGTATTAAGGAAAAGCAAAAATCCTATTTATGCAAAAATTTGACTTGGGAGCAGGGAGGTGACTAAAGATCCCTGTTTTAAACAAGTAAACAAATCCCACCCCCCAGATCACAAAGTCAGTAACTGTCACATCAAAGCACATATGCTGGCACTAAAACTGAGAGCTGATCAAGAACCAGCAGTGAATGAAGAGCTGAATTTGAATCTTTCTTGCCCAGATGTAGTTCCCAGTTACATCCATACCCCTTATGCCTACTGAGACTTAAAAGCAGAACTGAACTACTATGACTCTGATACCACTAAACTTAAACAGAGGAAAATATCCTCTGAGTAGCTTCACTGAAAATATTAAAATCACCCCTGTCAGTCTCAGATCACCGTAATTCTTAACACAGTCAACGTTTCCAAAGCTTATTATTCATGGTCTGTTACTGTCAGTCTCATCAGTAATCTGTCACTTTGCAGGTGTAGCAGTATTTTGGTCACCTGAACTACAGCCAGTAGTTTGTTTCAACTGGCTCTGCCTTAATGCTGAAAAAGAGGAAAGATTTGAATTAATCACTAAGAGGAAAATTAGGCAAACACACCTGCTCTTGCTTACCTTTATATGCCCATTACAGCACATCAAAGATCATTTGCTAAACTGATTCTGTAGCTTGACATAATTTTCATGAACACACTACAGTTGCTTAATTAAACTGTTAGAAACAAAATCAGGGATTCACAAACTATGGCATTTTATTTCAGAGGCCTTTGCTTACATTTGTACAATATATTACATAACTCTCCATTTTCTGCAGAACCTAATATATATTTTATAGCTTTTTTCTATAAGCTTTTCCTTCAATGTCTGTCAACAAATTTTTACAGTCCTGTACAATTCTGAATACTTTGAAACCATTTTCAATAAAATCAGTTATAACCTTAAGCGCACACTACGAAGACTGAAAATGCTTTTCTTAGAAAAGTCAAATGAAAAGGATTCTGACACTCTAGCATCTACAAACAAAATGCTTCAAATTCTTACATGTTGTATTGCCAGAAAACAAAGAAAAACATGCCAGCCCCTATTTCCCCAGGCAAAAGAAGTACACAGAACTACAATTAAAACAGTAAAACAATCTGTACAATAAAGTACTGTGTATTAACAGTGCCAGGTATTAAATAGCTTGAATGAACACTTCCGCAATATACAAATGTCTTACAAAGGTATAGAATTAACAGGAGAGAGCTTGGGATCCATTCAACATAAAATCAATACAAGTGAAAACATTTTGAAGTTGGTTTTGGAATTTGTACAAGGCATTTAAAAAATTAAACGTCTACCACTCGGTTAGCTAGTTATTTTAAAAACAACTACCCTTTTGTGGCAGTGTTGGTATCAGCAACCACAAATTATAACCTCACACCTTACTCCCTCTTGAAGTCCTCTCCTTGAAGCTCGTAATAAAATAAGCATTACAAATGAAATATTTGTTGCTTTAAGGGGAAAAGAAACATTTACAAGAAAACACAAAAATATACCTGTTATAATCCATTATGAATAAATATACACTTTAAACTGGCTGAATACAATCTTTATACATTAAGATTTAATACAGTTTGTTAGCCATTTTCTTTCTTTTTCATAATGTATTTTATCAAAATTAAAAAAAAATACTGTTTTATAGAAAAATGGCAAAGTACAGTAGTTTCATTCCAATTAACGGGTTCTTAAAACCCAGAGTAACCTATTTAAGCCTAATTCAAACCTGTAAACATTAGTCAGTCTTTTTTTTTTTTTTTTCTCTAAAGGAATCCTCATATTTGGTTATCAGGACTGATGTCAGACATCCTACTAACTGCAGGTTTTGAATAGATGTGCTTGACGTATACAATTAAAGCCACTATAAGGTGACTTAGCAGTTAAAAAACAATTAGCTTGTACAAATGAAAATATTTTCAATATTTGTCATAAATAAATGGAAAAATATCAAATGTTCCAGCTTTAACAAAATACCAGGGAATACAGTAAGCCTTACCACATTGATTTAAGATCACCCCAACAACTATATACTTATTGTCCTGTCTCTACAGGCAGTGAACAGCCTCCATTTGCCACAGTGGAAGGCCTTCGAGTCACTAGACTTACAATTCCCAGACAAGTTGGAAACAATTATTGCTTGAGGAAAAGCAGTTTGTTGTACTTTTTCTTCATAAAAGTGCACTTAAGTGCCAAGTTAGCTTGTCAAGAAACAACTTTAAATACAAAATAGTGCTTGTCTGAATTTTGTGCCACTGTGCAGTATAAAAAAAAAAAAAAAAGAAAAAAAAAAGAGTGGCCCTCAGCAGCCAATAAGTGCAAAGTGCTTTGGCAAGTCCTGCTGTCACCTGCACTCAACTGACATTCCATTCTGTGATGAACTTGACATAGATGGTTCTGCTAACGTTAACATAACTGCAGCCGTAATGGAACTAGAGGAAGGTGATGAGGAGGAAGATGATGTAGTAGCAGCACCTGCACAGGAAAAGGAAAACACAGGTTATAGAGATGCATAAATCAAGCAATAAAAATGTTTTCCTGTTCAGCAACAAGGACTGGTACATACTGACTCCAGTAACTACTGCCTAGCAATGGACAAGAAACAAGCCTCCATCGCCTGGTTTGTGTAGGAAACACTGACAGAAACATGCAGTCGTGTGCAAGGCAGTGCAGCACCATCACCCCTTGTGGCCCTGGGTCATCGACCACCCAGATCAAGGGCCCAGCCAAAGGAGGCCAGAGCTCGTTCCTGACCCACCAGCACAGTCAACTGTTCCCTTTCATTCCCGCGGGAATCCGCACGGCGCCTTGTCCTGGCACTGAATCTGCGCATTCGCTCTGCTCTGGCAACCAAGCAGCAACTGCAATTCCTACCCACAACCCATGGCCATGACCCACATCATGGCTGCGGCCATAAAATCCTACTACACGGGGCATTTCTCACACAGAGAAAATGATCCTTTTAGCATTCCTAGAAGCAAGCACACTAGAACATTCCTTACAGCAACAGGTGCAGCAGCTTCTGAAAGATGAGAAATTTAATTGGTCTCCCTTAAAGTCATGGAATAAACCCGTTATCCTAAGGGGAAAGCACTAACTAGGCCCACAAGCAATACTACAGTAAATTTATCCATAATTTGAAGAAAAGTTAAAAGTTATTAACACCCTTTGCTCTCTGCTTAGCTAAGTTTATTTTCTGTATATTTTTTCCTGTACGAAGTAGTTGTGCCTCAAGAGCATGAAACAGATTGCACACCTAGGTAATGCTCTTCCCCTTCCACAGTCACTGGGTATCTGATCCCCTGCCCTCTAACGGTCATAAAATAACTGCACACAGCATTTCCCAAAACCCAAACAAAACCACACTCCTAATGACACACATCTCCCTACACATGATCCAATTCTTATCAGGACTTTAATATAACATGCAATTAAGCCCTCTAAAAGTAGAATTTAGTTTCCAGTGCTTACTTTCCCGCTCTTTTTTCTTTAAGCGCTTTCTTCTTCGGTCAATGGAAGCCACCTCAGATTTCAAGGACAGGTAATGTTTTCTGATTTCTTGCAATTTTTCTTGGAGAACTGTTATGCGCTCAGCACTAGTCAGGTTTTCCAAGTCAGCTGCAAGTTAAACCATCTCTGTTAATTATTGTGTTGAAGCATTTCCAAACACTTCTGAATGTCAGTGAAGTGGGAAGTACTCAAATCTTAGTGATGTGCTTTGAGGTAGCAGACAGCAAAGCTAAGAAACACAACAGCAGCAGCTGCTCCTTATCACCACAATTTGTTTATTTCTTATTATTCTTTAGAAGATACCGCCATACACTCTTTGGGGACTTTTTAAGGAATTGGGAGAGGAAAAAATATGCATTCCCTTCCCCATAAGGAGGAAAAGGAAAAAAAAATTAGGACAACTGATGAAAACATAAGGGCCAAAAAAACTAGCTTTGAGCCTGCTGCTTTCAGTCCTTGCTGGAGCTCATTTTGGCCCCTGACACCAGAAAGGTCAGCCTTGCCTGACTTGTCTTGGTTGTTACAAAACAAGCAGGTTACAACAGGAATCTGCACAGCTTTGGGGTGGTTCTGATAGACTCCATGGCACATGTGCCGTAAGGAATAACCATACAGGACCTCCTTGCTGGACATGGCCAGCAGAGGAGCTGCTCCTCTGGCTGTTTCCAGCTGGGAGCTCTCCACAGCATGGCACACAGCAGTGGGTGGCACAGGCAGGAGAAACTCTCAGTTCAGTCCAGGGAAGCCACAGGGAAGCCACACTGGAGACACTCCATTCAAAAGCATTTAAGAATCATTTAAACTACTGTGGGGTGCAAAATGCTCTGTATCAACCTATAATGAAGGCAGCACCAAAAGACCAGAAGCCACAGCTATATTAGGCTGTGAGAAAATGACAAAAGCTCGGAGACATTCCAAATGTCTGACTCTGCAGCAGCAGGAAATGTGTCAAACAGCACTCCATAGACCTACTTCGGCAAAACAACTTTAGCATGAGGAGCGTAGCCAAGGCAAAAAGAAAGGAAGGAGCAAAAGCCCTTTAAATCTGTTGCAACAGGAAAGTGTTCAATGAATCTCAACAGGGCAGTAAGTGACAATGAAGACCTTTTACATTACATACTCCTGAAGAGCACCAGAATGTAACTTGTGAAGAACTACTGGGAAAAAATACTTTTAAAAGTAGAGTAATGCTGAGATTCAGCGTTGGGGAGGAAATTAAAAAAAACAACCCAGCAAAGTCAGATTCAATTGGTAAGTTGCACTAATACGAGGGAATTAATAAGCCACTGATCTGTTTTTCAGATAGGCAAATGCAGAACCTTTTCCACGCTGCTCACCCCTAGCCAGACCAGTAGCTTGACTGAAACAAACACAGTGGAAGATCTTAATATTAGAAATAGTAAACATGTCCTGGTTCACTAATGCAAAATGGAAGGGGAAAAAGTTACAAATCAATCACCTAAGTGTCTGAACAAGAACTAGGGGATGAGGAATAAAACAGCAAGGAAGTATCAACAGAAGAAGCACACAGAGCAAATAATGTTCATGCCAGAATGACAGGTATGCACAGGACAACAAGAACAGCAAGTCAGCTCAGGAGCCATATCTAAAAACAGTCCTGGAAGAGTGTGACATAGGCAGTTCCCTCTGCTACTGCTGCAAAAAAAAAAAAAACCAAACCCCACACTTTTTTTTTTTTTTTAAATGAGTATGTACCACAAACTCAAGCAAATTCAGGATGAAAACAAGAAAGCCAAAATACAGAACATTCAAAAAGCCTTTTTACACTATGCCACAAGATGACACTAGGTGTGTTTTCAAGAAAATACTTACACATTTGAAAACTCCATTTGTAAACTTTGGGCAAACGATTATTCTGCTCTTTGAGATCAGACTCCTTCTCTCCATTTTTACCACATTTTCCTGGAGATTGTGTTCTTGTGAGTGATTTGGTTTGGTGAGATTTCATGCCAGTAGAAACCGATTTCGCTGACTGAGACTTGGACACACTTTCACCAGCAGACAGTTCGTCACTGTCGCTGCTGTTTGCTGAAGAAACAAGAAGACGTTGTTACACAACAAATCCCAAACTAAAGCTTGTCAGAAGCAACCCCTTTGCTGATTTTCATACAATGGGAATTTACCTGACACAAGTCCTCGAGTACTTTAAAACAACAGAATCCGCCGTGGTGTAGCAGCTTGGCTTGATGCTCTCTGCATCACTGAAGCACAAACCAGGTATATAATGGGGCCAAAATGAACCACATCTGCCTGCTCATGGGGCTGTACCTTTTCTAAGAGTTCGCAAGACTGACTGTTATGTTCCATCTCCTGTTCACCTTTTTTTAATATCAATTTCTAATGCAATATTCAGTATATATAAACCTCTATCCCATTTTAGTGCTAACAGTTACAGACAAACCTTTGACTGTATTTTTAGGACATGTATAGCAGAAATCAGAGCAAGCACAGCCTTTTCTTAGCCTTATGTCACCTTTATTTTAATTTTCCTCTACTAAAATCACTATCAGTAATCTGAATATGTGTGACATACTCTACAAATTCCTCAGACATCATGATGAAATCTTTTAATTTTGGAAAAAGGTCTTTAGCTGACCCAAAACAGAAGAATTTCACCTCATGCTGAAAAAACTTTTACTATAAAGCAACAGGCTGAGCTGAACGCAGGTTTTTCCATCAAACCACTCAAAAGAGAGTAACAAAATAATCTATCTAAAAGACAAGATTTATGAGTAATGATTGAAAGGATGAAGTTTCTTCAGCATTATTAAAATAAAACTGGGGTGGAAGCAGGCGTAAGAGACTGTAATGCAACCCAAGTCTAGCAAAGCAGTGGAATAAAATGCCCTAGGAAATCTGCAGAAACTCCATTGTTAAAAGAGTTGTTTTTAAAAACATGTTGTATTTGTATTTATTAAGAAAAATATATGCCTCAGTTGTACCTGCCCCAGGTGTTGACAAAATGAGCCCTGAACCTTTTGGCCTTTATGATCTGGTGATCTGCACAAGAGAAACTGAATACCCAAGACACGTAGTGTGAAAGAGCTTGGCCAGCTGCTTGTTGGTGTTGGCTGGTTTAATGCAAAGGCAAGAGCTGAAGCTGCCACAAAAGCAGTTTAACAGATACATCTGAATTTTGCCAGAAGTTTTTTGGGGTTTTTTTTTTTGCTTACAGCTGACTCACATTTTATCTATTTATTTTCTTTATTACATCCAGTAGTGCCTGAAGCCTAACAAAAAGAGCACACACTAAGGACTATGTGGTAGTAGCTTCGAAGTTTCACATCCTGATGAAGACACAGGTTGAGAAAAAGGGGTAAATTCATCAAATTCAGGGGAATAATGGCACGACTAAAAATGGTGTATTTGTTCTGCAAATTCAGTTTGTTTTGTTACTTTAATTTCTGAGGTGAGAGTAGGAATAAAGATTATGAAAGGAGGAGACCGGTGAAATGAAATTAAAAAGGATGAGAAAATATAAAAGGAGATCAATGAACACGAAGGACACATGGGGTGAAAGCAAATACCAGACCAGCAAGTACAGACTTTTAGTAAAAGCTGTTAATAGAAAGCGGGGAGGGAAGCTGGGGGAGAAAGAGCAAAAAAGGCATGGCATATGCTTTTTATCCTTGCTTTAACTGCATTTTTTACAGTTATCCTCCAGGCTTCAGTCTCTAGCTGCTTCCCAGTATTTTTTTATTAACAATGAAATGAAGCAGTAATTGATCCTGTTGTCTCCCAAACACGTGGGCATACGACCCCTAACATACCTCTGCTTTTATTAAGCTTCCCTTACCCAGTACCGTGGTTTCTATTCCAATTAGCTTCCACAACTACAAACAACTGGAAAAGCTGCATTATTTATTGCAGATATAACAGACAGCACAGGAAGAAAAGAATCTATATTCTTTTGGAATTATTCTCATATTTGCTACAGGGTAGAGATATTAACCTCTAAAAACTCATCTTGCGAGAAAATACAGAGTATAATTTCCTTCAGGTCCCAGTCTCCCCTCTGAAACAGGCAGCTATCATGGTACAGAGACACCTGTCCCAATTCTGTCATGTGTGAAATACTCACTCTTCTCGGTCCTCCTGAATTACAAAATATTAAGGACCTCTAAGAAATAGGCCTAGAAATAATACAAGACATTTAAAAACACTTCAGTGTTTAGGTAGAGCAGTTTCTTCATTTAAACACTGTTAAGAATTCCGTGATGAGAACATTTTGTCCTAATACATTTTTTATTAACAGACTTCATCTCCTACAATCAGTCAAACAAATGACACAGTACTTTCACACCTTTTATTTCACACTAAGCTGCTGTACTTACTAGTTTTACTCTTCTTTTTGCTGTTCACAGATGTTTTGTGGCTTCTTTTCTGCTTTTTTGAAGAGCTGCCTCCTCCCTGAGCATCTTTAAGTCTTTTTTGGCCTGTACAGACTATAATTGGGAAAAGAAAAAAAAAGAAACTGAAATTAAATAAATGCTTGCACTCCTGTGTGTTTTTTCTCAGTCTCAAAAAAACCCACAAAACACTTCAGAGCTTAAGTTTGTAGACAACAATGCAACTGTTCCTGCCTATCCTTAATGCAACTCAGTTTTCTACTTCTATTGACAAGAGGAGATGAAAGACAATGGAAAGCAGGCAAAGTTTCTTTGCACAGAGTGCACATGTGCAATGATTACGAATGACTTTCCCATAACAGAATTTCTCTTGAACCACATGGATTTACTATCTTTTTAATACTGTTAATTAAATATGAATACATTTATTAAAAAAGTTATCAAGACCTACTGGGACTAAAAAATGTTTTTAAAAGTTTGCGGTACTTAGAAGCTGTGAGAAAAAAAACAAAGCCATAACCTGTGATCAGTAATTTCATTAACTGAAGGTATTAAAAGAAAAATCTTACATAATGTTAAAAAAAAACAAGAAAAGAAAGGCAAAAAAAACCAAGGGAAAAATTCTACTGGTATTTGGGACTACAAGGGGAAAAAGTAGAAAAGGAAGATGGAAGAATTCTAGTACACCTGCTAAAACAGAGTGTTTTAGGAGTTCTTCAAACGTTGTTTCATAACCACATGAGTTAGAGATTAAAAATGACCCCTGGAATAAATTTAAATTAAGGAACCCAATTTTCTGAAATGGCTAACACGCTGACAAAATCAGAGAGGAAATTAAAGTCTAATGCATGTAAAAGTAATCCTTTACAACAGTGTAAAACTTCTTTCAAGTGGCAATAAACTACTTTCATATAAAAAACCCCTAACAACTTAAATCTACACAGCTCTAATTAGCAAAGCAATACAGGTGTATTTATCAAGGGGTACACATTCACCTCTTCCAAACTCTCTCCTTTTTAAGGAAACACATCCTGTTGTATACTTTCAGAAGAACATTTCCAGCAGAATGCTGAAGGTAACATACCTTGAAGGGCATTTTGAAAAAAATTAGCTTATTATTAGCCAAAATCTACTGAGATTAAAAAAACACCACTTTTTTCTCAGAATGAAAGCCAAAACATATTTTCCTCCTTTGTGTTCATAAACTTTAACCACTACAACACAGTGAAAGTAGCTGTACTTTTGAGGAACTGCAAAACAGCCAATCACTTTCAGAAAAAAGCTTTTCGATCTAGCCTGGCCAGCAGTTAAAAAGCAGGCAGCAGTACAGCAACAACATGTGTACAAGTGTTTATTATCCCTGTTATCTAGTGGTTTCAGGAAAGGAACTTCAATCTGAAAAATCACATATCAAAGTGAAACATACCTACAGAGGTCAATGCTTTTATCAGCTTGACTTGAATCTTATGAAGTTTATGTTCTACAAAAATACAGATTAGAAATGACTGCCTAAGCACCCTAGCAGCAGGAGGGCTTTCTCCCCTCAAACAAACAACTTATAGAGAATCAAATTTTATGCAAGGAAAGCATCTTCTGCTTCTAAGGAGGGTGCTTTAAATGCTTCCATCTTGCTACAATAAATATTCCTTATACAAGCTATTACAGTTTGCTTTGGGTTTTTTTGCCATATCCAGTATAAACTTCATCCTTTTATCCTTTATTCCTCATTGAAACCACCACAATTTTTAATGAAAGGCCAATAAACTTGCTGGCAGATTATCTTTTACTCACGAAATGATTATGCCATTTCCACACATCTAAAATGGACAGCAGGCTACTACTTCCTGCAACAGCTAACTTCCCTGCACCGTAACCATGACAGAATGAAAACACATCAGCAATGTTAGAAATTAAGAGC
The DNA here is from genome assembly GCA_013397775.1 of Eulacestoma nigropectus. NCBI lineage: Eukaryota > Metazoa > Chordata > Aves > Passeriformes > Eulacestoma > Eulacestoma nigropectus. The sequence continues at coordinate 576,499 of VZTE01002845.1, forward strand.
TGGTTAGGGTGGAGACAGCTCTGTTTACCCTTTCCTTTACCTTTCTCAGCATGCTCTGGCTCTGGTTGATTACTACTACTGGAGCTGACGCTGGCATCAAAACCTGTTGGAGAAATGTTTCCCTCAGACTGGAGGTCTTGCAGCTCCCCTGCCACACTGTCCACCTCTATTGTGCTATCTGTTTCACTTTTGATGCTTCGTATCTCTTCTTGATTTGGTGGCAGTGTCTCAGAGACAGTGACACTGGACTGATGTCTGCTGGACTCTGTCACAGTTACAGAGGAAGGTGACTCAGGAGTTGTAGGAGGAGTATTTAGCACTGAATTGCTGCCGCTGCTTGGAAATTCAACTTTCTTCTCACCCACTTCAGTCGCTTTCTCCTCAACAGGTTTGACATCCACACTTGCTGGCAAAGATTTTTCAAGTTCACAGTTCGGCAAAGAAATACCTTCTTCTGTAAGAGTCTGAAGCTGCTCCTCTGCTGCAGCATCCTCAGGAGCAGCGTGTGGAGGAGAGGCAGCAGCCTCAGTATCAGAGTCTGAGAACAGCTCCTTCAGTGTTTTCTTCGGCCACTGTCCTTGGATACTTGACCACACATCTTTTCGATCCTTCGCTCTGGTGTTCTGAAGTCTTTCATCAGAGTTATTTAGAAGCTTTATTCTTTTCTCTCCCACTTCAGAAAATCCAGAGTAGAAAGTACTTGTCCGTAAAGATTTCCTTTTCTCCTCTAGTCCATTGTACTTTTTTGTTGGAGTGATTTTCAGTTTAGCTTTGTCTTCCTCATCTTCATCCGAGGAGCTGTTACTGCTGTTTTCTAAACTAAGGGAGTCTTTGTTTTTGGACTTCTCATCCTTTCTATTAGGTGACACTGTCTTTAAGGACTCCTCTGCAACACAGTGTCTTCGTTTACCACGTTTCACTTGTGGTTTTGCTGTTTTATCCACGATCTCCTTTTTTCCGTCCTTTCTCTTCTTTGTGGCTTCATCTTCTCCATCGGAGTCACTATCTTCAGATAACTCTTCCATCTCTTTCCGCAATCTTTCAGGAGACTTGGATACAGACTTGGGCACTACTGCATCTGTAAGAGCTTTAGTTTCTTCTGGGAGGGATGAACCACTCTGTTCTTTTAGACGGAGTTCATTTTTATCTTGGCTTACAGCTTCGGGCTGAGATTCCTCTTTGCCATCAGCAGGTACATTCGGGGCACTTTGGTCATCTTCTTGCTCACTATCATCAGAACTTTCAGAAGCTAATTAAAAATAAATCCAAACAAAACAAAAACAAAACAAGAAAAGTTTGTCTTGATTCTGGTTACAAAGGATATTAAAAAAAACCAAACCCAACTAAAGAAAACCTTACAGATATGAAGACATGCTACAGGGATCTTTAGCAGTCTCCCTCTTAAATGGTACCTCCTGAAGAGTTCAAAAACTCATGGTATAATGGCTAGATTAGAAACCAGGAAGATTCTCTGTTATACAGTACATCTCCAGGAAATTCTGAAGAGGTAGAGAAAGCATTAATCCATAAAATACAAACTTCTGCATAATTACCCAAACCAGAAACTGAAAGATTCTGGTTACATCTTTCTTATGGGTTACAAATACTACCATTATCTGCCTTTTTTCCAATGCTCATAAACAGAGACATCATTTTCCCTGGAAAACCCAGTGTCTAAAGGACAGAACAACAACACACACATAGGATACCCTCTAACAAACCAACCTGATGATCAGCCTGGAAAAAGGAAGTGAAAGCAATAAAGAAAGGTACTTAGGGAAACAAACGGACAAAAAGAATGTAGGACAACTGCAAGAAAATTGATATGAATAACGGGTCCTATAGCTTAGGTAAATAAAAAATTAGGAATTTAGAAATTAGATGGGAAGGAAAACCACTTTGCTCTATATCAAACAAAAAAAAAAAAAGGATGGCAACACAAAATGTAATTGACTGTTAACACACTGAATCCACAGAAACTGCCGACACTGCTTTTGTGCAAGGGTTATTTCTGAAGATGATGTTATAATTAGCCAGACAGACTCAAGCATTTAATTACAGCAGTTGCTCTATATTTTTATTTACTCCTGTTTAAAGGCCATTTACAGAATTAGAAAAAGCTTTTAAGTACAATACCTTGTAGCCCATTAATGATAGAAGTAATTTCTATTGATTTAACTGGAGCTTGTTCAGTATTTTTGGCTTCAGTGCTGTCAAGTTTGGACCCAGACTCTGGTGATGTGCTGGTGTGAAAGGGGGGTTTTGACAAACGTCGCAATTTGCAGGGTTTAGGAGAATACTTATCTTCCTTCTCTCTGTCAGTTTTATTCTAGGTAAGAAAAAAGATACAAAAACTCTTCTCATTTGAGCACACATCTTATCATGGATTACAATTACACAATGCATACAGTTATCTTAAACATTCAACCTGCAGAGGAAAGCTCTCCTCTTTGTTTACAGGACTACAAATACCTTTCTACACTCCATGCCAAGACCTTTCTACTGAAGACAGGGACTTTGTCAGCACTAAAACAAATGGGAAAACAAACACGATTGGTGCTCTAGGAGTAGTGGCACTGCAGAATATGCCAGGCTCAGCAGAGGAAGAAGGAAAAACTTTCTTGCAGACCACTGTCCAAGATATATGTCATCTAAGCATAAATATCAGTTGTAGAAGAATCAATTTTGAAAGAAATGCTTGGCGATAAAATTACAGAGTTCCATGCACATGAACTAGTCCATAGGTTTGCTCTGCAGAATCAGGGAGCTCTCAAATTTCACTCCCCCCTCAAGTTGGCTCCCAACACTGACAATAACCTGTATCCTTCTCATTTGTTTTCTGTAAATTACTACATACATTTAATTTAAAAATTCAGGAAAGAAGGAAAGAGAAGCTTCCCTTCCTTACCTCAAACCCAAAACTATGATGAAAAGAGTATCCATGTTTAAAAGGCTATGAAGTTGCTTTTCCTGACAAGCATTTGTAGGCCAATCAAAAGGTGAGGAAGGGAGGAGGGATGACATAAGTATGTATCAAACCAACGCTGGGGGCAACAAGAGAAAAAAGAGAGAAAAACTACCTTTATTTTCTTTCGATGCTTAATTTTTGGTACATTTTTATCAGCTGGTCTCACTATCTTGTCTGCCTTTATCCATTCATCATACCTAAACAGAAGAAGAAATTGTACACATTTATGGTTTTAAGCAGATAATCACATCACAACAGAAATTTAACTGAGGAAAAAGAGAATTAGTAGCCATGTAAAAACAGCACTGGAATTTGAATCAAGTAATTTGTGTAATTCTCAAGTCTGTGAAGTTTCAGCTAAGGTTCAGATGATTAAAGTCCTTTTACACTGAAGGCTAAATGCAAAATCTTCTATTTTCCAGTCTGCACAGAACAGCAGAAATCCACGTATGCAGGTAAAACAAACTACCTAAATGAGAAATCTGTACAGACCTGTAATAGGTATACTTCCTATTTTACACTGTAAAACCTTAACAATAAAATAAATTCTTTCAACTACATAAAATGTGACCAGTTAATAAAAATAAACTCTTTCCACCCTGAGTGACTGCAAAGAGCTATCTGGAGTGAATAACCCCTCAGAGTCACCAACTTTGAGTCACTGGCTTCAGAGTGACATTTTTCAGTTCCTTTTCTGTTAAAGGTTTCCATTTTGTATCAGAGCGATACAAGACAAAAACATACTAAATAACACCAAGATACTAACAACAGGCATCTTCTATTCAAGACTGGACCTGTTAAGTACAAATCCAAGACCAAAGAAGTACGTTCTTAGTAACAATATACTGTCCCTATGGTACTGTGCTTGCCAGATTCTTTGTGTATTTCTGAAAAAACTCAGGAATCATTTAAACCAATTTTTTCCCTCCCAATAGGAATAAGCTGCTTTACTACTTAAACTGTAAATTCAAGAACCATCTGCATAAGAAACAGTTCAGTTAAAAATTAGTTTGTATTAACTTTGGCCTGAATGTACATGCAAACAAATTCTCATCCTCCTAGGTAAACCTGAAAATAGAGGGGAAAAAATCAACTTTAAAAAACCCAAAACCCCAAACTACACTCTCCAAAAAAACACTGATACAAGATGGAGTTGAGCACAATCACCATGCTGGTTTCCAGCTGGCCTTACTTGATTTTACTTTGATACATGCAATGACTACTGATACAGTCCTATTCAGCTTCTTTGCAACCACTGCCAATTACATCCATAAATACTGACATAATTTAAAAACATTTAAGGAAAAACATTCAAGTTTCCAACTTGCTTTCCTATGTATCATAAGTTATGATCTATACAAGGGATTTCAGAAGATAAATATTGTATTCTTTTAACTTAAATCTATAGCAGCAGTCTGAAAAATAGCTTTCCAAAACAATTTATTCTGGTTTTTTCCCCTCCATGTGACAATAAAAATCACAAAATCTCACAGCAGACCATGCAGACTATGATATACCAAGACTGCCTATACTGCTGCAGATACCACTGTCATTGTACTATTACACTCTCATTACCAGGTGAAATGTCAGTAAACGGGTTCAAAACTGAAATGTAACTCTGCAGAGTACTTGCTCAGTATGGAAAAATCCCATATTATCTGAGACTGTGGGAAACCCTATCTGAAGCAATCTTTCTTCAAGACAAAGACATGTTTTGCATAAGGAATACCATGAAGTGCCTGCCAAATGGACTTTGTGACCCAGAGAAATGTAGGAGTATTTTATTAGATCTAAATACATGCAGGAAAACAGCATAGGACCTGACAAACACATGGTGAAAAGCGATGATTCTGACAGTGCCCTTTCTGCCTCAACTACATTGCTAGAATACCAAATTTGTATCCACTCATTCTTATGCATCTCCAATAAGAAAATAATCTTCCTCCTATGCAAAGTCTGTGCAGAGCCCACACTGTCTGAGATTCACAGCAACTGCAGTGCCTGTTGGGGCAAGAGCTGATAGACGTGGGGGCACGTTGAACCAAAGCAGAGAAGTGCAGAATCTGAAGGGAATACCTGTACATACCACAGAGACTTAAACATTATGCACGAGAAGCAGTGGTCACGCAAGCCCTCATCTCAGGGAGCACAAACTGAAATGCTAACGTGTGACAGTCACAGTTCCTGGCCAGAGCGTATCCTGCTTTCCTCCTGACTGCACCGAAAACAGCAGACAGACCCTTCGAGGAGGCCACAGAAATCTCACATCTTCTCCAGGCAATCAGCTGCCCACACTTCACACCTTTGCAACACACAGATCCTTTCACTACTCACACATCAGATGCATATGGTTTGCCTAAACCTGGGACAACTGGACCCCAGGCTGAAACAGATCCTGTAAAAAAGATACATTCCAAGCCACAGTTGACAACCTGACCCTAAATTACATTTTCCTCCACTGCAAGACAGAGAAGCACCCTGAAAGCTGCATCTAAAATGGGGTGTGTGACTCAGACTAGAGCCTCTTTCTAGAATTGCACCTGCTAACATATGAAAACTTACTTCATCACTAATCTTGCTTTAGAAGTCTGTTTGCAGAAAAAAAATAAACCAAAAAATATTATCAAAAAAGTTCTTCAGCTCTCATTACAAGAAGCATGTACTTTCAGAAGACATGGGCTGTTTTACTGAAGTGCTGTCTTTCACATGTACTTGCTTCACCACCCTAAAGTGAGTAGATGAGTGCAGAGAAGAAAGAGATAATATGGGGAGCTGCTCTTCAAAGAGTTTATTCAGATTTCTTTGGAAATCAAGAGGGAGGATTTAAAAAGAATTTTTTTTTTAAAATCAGGTTTCATACGAAAACCTGGAATGCTTTCATAAAGAAAATCCCCTTGCCTTACCAAAATGAAGACCAAGAAGAGCACCTTGCACCAGAGTATGTACTGATTCTGTTACACCCACAGACCCTACTTGCAAGCTAAAATGCACCGTAACACACTCTCAGAGATTGCACAGATGATCTTCCACAGAAGTACTAGAGGAGAAACAAGGAAGAAAGCGTACTTTTCTGGACTAGATTTATACTAGCAAAGGTACCACTTTCTCAGGAGGACAAGTGACCTCAAGGAGCTAACAAGCCTTAGCAAATTCACTGAAAAGTTTCAGTATACTATCTGCAGCTGCTAAAAAGGGAGAATCAAGTAATTTTTTTGGCTGTGATCAACGAAAGGAGAAAAACTAGTCTGATACCCAAATACTGGAATATTAGATGGGGATTCTGGTTTGTTTACTATCATTTTTGTTTTTTAAATAATCCCTCCCCTGCCCCCTCATGACATACATTAGTCTCCAGAGCCCGAAAGTTTGCTAAACGTTTAATTTCAGTGGTTGACTGTTAAGTATAAAATTTATATATGATGTTTCAACGAACTTAGACAGAAATTAGCACTCTCACATGCAGATTTCTGAAGGAAAGAAGTGTTGAAAATAGTAAGTCTTAGCTTTAAACATTTGAAACATTCAAGAATAACATATCTTGTGATGTTGTACCATAATGACACACAGTTTCAACAACCTAAATGCTTTTTAAATATGCACCCTCTAATTACTGGGAATACACTGCAGAAGAAAGTCACCTCAAACACTTACACAATGCACTTTTCTTTGCACTGGCAGCTGAAGATTAAAATTACAACAAAAGGAACTGGCACTGTAGGCCCCAAAGAAGTTTTAGTTACATATAAAGCATACATAATTCAGAACATTACTGGTCTGTGACACAAAGTACAGTTTCTCTGTATTTCTCTGCTTTTTCTGGCTAACACGTGGTAACATAAGCAGGTCCCTCTAACAGGGTAGAGATTTCTACCATTCCCTATCACTACAAGTGAGGCTCCACGGAACACTACCATTCAGAGAGCTTTATCAGAGACACACATCACCTGAATCTCAGGAGCTAACAACAAGAACCTTTCGCATAATGCTGTACAGCTTCTGCACTATCTAATTACTCTTAAAAAAAAAAACCAACTTCAACAGTTCTTAGTGTCACTGGTTCCAAAGCATTTAAAAAAAGCCCAACTAATGTAGATGAGTATAAAGTTTACCAAACTTCATTCCAAGTACTCTAAAGCATGTGAGCACACCCACACACACAGTTATTCTGAATTCCAGACTGATACTGAAATTAACTTGTGATAAGAAACATTAGTAGTTATTTAGGATTTCTGCTCAAACTTATGAGTTTAAAGAACAGGCCGTTAAATGGCATACTTGACCAAAAGGGGAAAAACAGGAAAGTCAACTTTAAGGAGCAGAAGAATGACAGAATTAAAAAAACCCTGGATGATTAGAAAATCCTAGCTCAGTTCATCCCCTGTACTGTACATACAGTATTCGTGCCTGCTAAGTAAGTTACAATGACTAAGGACAGGAGGGAATTGCTTCCTACCCAACTAAGGCATTACAGCATACAAGCTATTACACCATACAAGACTAGTCTTCACAATACTAAACTATCAAAGTGTTTAGATGCTGGCTAAAGCTGAGGCTTATACACTCTTTTGTCAAATCCAAAAATTTAAGTAATTTTACACAAATGAAAAAAATTAGCCACATTTAGCAGAGTCCACACACAGTCCCACAGCTAAATCTCAATTCACTGATGTATTTTTTAGTAAAGAATCCTACTCCCCTCCCACCAACCTTTTCAGAGGGCTCTTTTAAAACAACAGGTAAAAATATAAACCCAACTCCTGCTGGCAGAAAGACCAAACAACCAACACTCCTTACTTCTCAAATGAATGCAAGTTAACTAAAAATGCTTTTATTATCAAACATATCCTAGTCACAGAAATAATGCTTCAGACATCAATCTGCAGATTTGTTTAAAATGCAGAGTTAAAAATTTAGAATCTTGATTTCTCCTTTAAGAACTGGGGTGCTGGAATCTCCAAGGTGAAGAAGACTCATTTTTGACTTCTCATTTCTTCAGATTTGAAGTGGCACTGCTCAAATAAAAATCTGATCATCTCACCTCACAGCACAGATAACAGCATGATTATTTGCTCAAAAAGAAAAATAACTTCTATGTTTACATGTGAATTTCAAAACAAAGAGTTTAAAAGCAAGAAACCTCTTGGAATGGTACACACAGTAATCTTCAGTGAGTAGGAAAAAAATTTCAGCAACTTGCACTCCAAGGGAGTCCTCTTCAATAAGGACCAGACCAAAACGCAAGTCACACCCCAGCTCCCACCTTGAGCAGGCTCCATCTCCCCTCGTATCTTGACTTCACAGCCCACTATGCTTACAGATGTTGCCTGAAGACAGTTTATGTCAGATCCTATTCCTGTAGATCAATGTAGATCAAAATTCTACAGAAGACTGGTATCAAAACTGGCAAGAGCGAGACTTCTCCTCGGCAGCAGCTTAGGTGCGCCTGGAAATCACCAGGCCTCGATGCAAAGAGGTGAATTCAATGGAGCAAGAGAAGCATCACATTTCTCTATTACCTTTGCTAGCAGATCTTGCTAAAACTGAATAAATGACATTTGTCCTGCCCTCTTGGTCAGAGGCACGATGCCCAGATGACAGATGAAGGTTACAAGAACCTCAGCTTTCCCAGAGAAGGAAATATAAGTAAAGAAAAAAGTACATCAGACACTTGTCTCAGACTTGGGGGTGGGTGGGTTTACAGTTCTTTTAGAGACAGTAATAAAGCTAAAAAGATAATAGTTAAGGACAATGAGCAGTTACGTTGAAAATGAGGAAGGAAGCAGACATGCTTATAAGCTGCTCAAAACTTTTAGTTTTCTCTGTTTTCAAAGTTGCTTCAAGTTTTAAATGGCAAAAAAGAGGTCTGAAATGGCAAGAGAAATACTTCAACTTATTTCTATTAATGCTAGACTAAAGACAACAAAAAGGACATGCTCCTCCTTATATTAAAGAAAGCATAAGAAGCCACTATGCTAAGAAGAGTCTTGCTTGGAAGTTTAGGGCAGCCTTGTGGAGGGTGGGGTAGGGAGGATAGGTATCAGATCAGATGAAATGCAGTTATTTGCTGTGCACTTATTTGCCACTAGGAACCTTGTTGTTTTCCAGTTAAATACCATACTGCTGGTGTACTTTGTGCTTCACTGACAAGAGTGAGTTCACAGCCTCAGCTAAATGCACTACTCAAATACTGCATGAGACAAAACTGGCTTAAGAGAGCCAGAGGAGGAACCTGAAAAGAGTGAGGTGTCACTCGTATGGGAAGATCAGCAAATAAGATAAGGAACAAATGAAGCCTTCTTTGAACAAGTAATTTTAAGATGGTTTTCAAAGTAACTAAAGCCCTGCATTTATATAGTGTCAAAAATCTAAGTTTCATACAGTACAATGACCTTCCCAGAACACCAATACTGAAAGTTTAGGACTCCAGATGTCTCTTAATTTAGTTTTTAAAATTCATAAGTGTATTTGAGAAGTAATTCAAGAAGTAATCACTAACTAAAACTCAAGTTACCTCACATTCCATCCACAGTAGTGCACCAAGTAAAGGACTTCTCCACCTTCGATGTCAGAATCTTTAATACTAGCTTCATACATTTTTTGATTTTTCCCTCTTCCATACCGCACTTGGACTTTCATGCCTGGTGGATAGCATTCAAACTCTTCTTCCTCATTGTTATTGTTGTCTTCTTCCTCCTCCTCCTCCTCTTCCTCCTCCTCTGCTTCTTCTTCATCTTCATCTTCTTCCTTATTGGTGTCATCTCTTGAAAGGTTTAAAAAATTGTAGAGTTAATATGAGATACTTCATAAGCTTTTCAGTTCCAAACCACATATATTGATAAATATTGTGGATGCATTAGAGACTGGGAAACAGGAGGCTCCAAATATCTGAAACTGTACTACAGCTGAGTAATATCAGCAAAATAGGTTATAGCAACACACACAAAATCCAGTGACTGTAAGGTGCAAAAGTGACTAAAAGAAAAAAAAAATCCATCAAAATCTGTATGAGTAGAAGTTGTTCAAACTCATCTTATATGATTCTTGCATGCAGTCTCATTGTTTAAACATAATTTTCTCACTTAAAATTAATTCTTTTCAATATAGAGAAAATTTCCTAAATTCCATTTTTCAACCTACAAGTTTTACAAATGCTTCTTGAAACTTGCTTCTCAAAAAAATCCTTGCTTTATTACAATAAATAAACTCTATCTCAACAGCTTGAAATTACTGCAACCACAACCAGATTTTGGACAAAAAAATTGCCAACAGCTTATGTGACTGTATTAGCAAATTAAACAACCTGTGCTAATTTACGACCTTGTCACTCCTTGCCAATTACACCGAAAATATTCTAAATATGTCAACTTGCATTTAATTACTATATAAATACACAAGCCACAAGCAGGTGTTCACTGCTTTCAAAAGTGAGCTAATTTTGAACACATCTTTAGATACTTTGGACCAATTTTCAGAAGCAGTAAGAAGCCACAAATCTTGCTTGTTCAGTCAATGGTAGCTATGGGCTGCTCAGTTACCTGAAAATTATCTGCAATCAGCCTAAAGAGGCAGACTACACTACAAAAGTTAATGGGGGAAAGTATCTTTTAATCTTAATTAGACTTATAAAGCAGTATTATTTGCCCTCATATCATTCTAACTCCACACTCTGTGCAATACAGAACAGATTTAGCTGCTGACTAAATTCACAACAACTGCAGACTGCCAATAATCCAAAAACCTGATACATGGAACAGGTATGTTTGGATGTCTGGATAAGAGAATGTAAGTACTGCTCCAAGTCTGATTCACACCAATATTTAAATTAACCTCACAAATACGAAAGTCTGTATTAATAATCTAAACCTTTCCGTAACATTTTCAGTAGAAAATACTCAGATCAACCAAGCTACTTTCTCTCTGCAAAAGGATGCTCCTTTGCAGTTACTGTCTAATTAGCTGGCAAAAGGTAGTTCAGAACAATAAGCTAAATTCAACTGTAGTATAACCACACTGATTTAATAAAACTACTTCAGAAATGAATGTTGTCACATATATATATATGCACAGGCACACTAAATATATAGACAGATATATGTATATACACACAAGTGCATACACAATGAGAAAAAGGCTAAAAAATCCCTCTTTGTCTATTAAGTACACCAAGTCACAGACGACATATCTATTCAGGTATATATGGCATGGACCATACAGTTTAATTCTGGAAAGCAAAGATTTTAATTTTTTATATATATATATATATATACACACATACATGAAGTCTTAGCCTTCCAGGAGACAGATAGATAAACTATATAGTTTCAGTGAACTACTTTGCTAGTGAAGTTAAAACCACCAGAGTTAAAAATGCAACATGAATAAACGAGCATTGAAACCTCACTTATGGCAAAATTTACTTCCCAAGGAAATCAGGAGACAAGGTGCCCAAAGACTCAGATGAAAAATTCCTGACTAAAATTCCACAGCTAACAACAAAAAGCACCAAACAGTAATTTAAAGGATTTTAAGTTATACTCTCTGCTGCACTGAACAAAAACTCCTAGCTAATTTCAGTTCAACAGGTATTATCATACAAAAGCTAAAATAAATCGGGATCAGAAGCAGAGCCACCACTGCTCTGAGAACAAGATGAGCTTATGATTTTCCATTACTAAGTACGCTTCAAAACTGCAATGAGCCAAATTTTGCCTTTTTTTTTTTTTTTTCTCTCCAAGATCTAGGGGCACAATCCTTGAACGCTGTCTGCAAAGTAAAGTATGCCTAAGCCAGAGATTCAGGATTTTCCAGACACTGGCAATTATGGTGCCAGTGGCTCTTCGAAAGCTGAATAAATTTGGAGTCTCTCTCATCTTAATCACCCTATGGCTTTCTTGGTGTCCCAACAGATATCCTACAAAGACTCCATGAAAATACCAGAAATTGGTACCCTCTGGAAGAGATGTGTGAAACCATCATTGTGAAGTTGAGTAACTTGGATGGTCAAGGAGATGTGAACAGCAGGCTGTACATAGGTCGAGGGCATGTCAGGAAGCAAAAGCAAAATGGAAGCAGCGATGGCTGCAATTAAAAAGTGTTCTAAGGAGTGACTTGGTTAGCGATCATAAGCTCAAGATTCTAGGAAACCGAACAGAAGCAAAGAACATTCATCATTTTGGAGCAGAAAAAGACCAACACACTCATATAGCTCCTGGAACAAAAAACCAACCAAACCCAAAAAAACAACAAAACCCCCCCAACACAAAACCCAAGAACATATACCAACGGTTGCAAGGAAGATATTGTCTTATAATGCCATAAATAGTTCAAACCTGGCAGTGCAGACAAAGGAGAAGCCATGACTGCCACAAAACAGAGGTTTCTAAGAGGAAATCGTGATTGTAGGCATCCAGTATGCACAGTCATACTTCATTAGTCCATGTATGTATGCATGAGATCAGTGGATTTTCTTCAATGCTGTTTAGTCAAAATCCCATTGCGGGGAGGGCATGGGGAAAAGGTAAAAAAAAAAAAAAAGAAACCAACCTCTTGGCAGCAGACAGTAACTGTCAATTTAAAACCAGTATCAAGCAGTATCTACCACAAAGCTGCAACAATCTGAACAACCAAGCAGCAGCTGATGAAACAAGGCAGCAGCAGATGTGCATACACAGTATACAGGAGACACAACAATACAAGTGTAACACTGTTCCAGAATCCAAAGTATTACCAGAAAGCTTATCAGGGCTCCAAAGCATTTCAAACTACAACCACAAACTAAAAAGAATACCCCCACCCCATCTTACAAATACATAAACCTTCAGAAGCAAGAAATTAATGACTTAAAATGCAAAACTATTTGTTAATAAAGTAAAACCATTAAAATGTTTAGGTCATACAAATACTGCTTATCATTAGTTCCAAAGGACAATGCAAAATCTTCAAAAGGCTAAAACCACACACACAGGTCATTCTCAGCCAATATAAAGATTTAACACCAACAAGCCCATAACTAAGTGTATTAAAAAACAGATGCAGTTAATAGATGAAACACTGCTGCTCTTAGAACACTCAAGAAAATGCAGCATCATGCAAACCTCTTTCAACCCACATTCCCTGTTACTAAACAGTAGCTGTAACAAAGCCCAGGTGAAACCTATGAGACAAAGCGTGATTTGGAACATTATATCTGCCTCCTAGGATCCCAGTTTTGCAGCAAACCTAACCCTACTCCAGTACACTTCCCCTGATACACCAAACTGGTATACACAGCAGGTGAGATGGCATATGCAAGATTATTTTATTCAGGGGTTATTCTAAAATTTGAGGAAGCAAGATTATTTCAATTATTGGCTCAATTAAGTCATTACAGCTAATTGAACCACTAGCAGAAATAAACTTCCATGTAATTGACACTTCAAGTTTAAGAATTAGCTTCTATTTTTGTTTCCTGCTTATTTTTTTCCTTTTTCTCATCCTAGAGCATAATTTAATCTCTACTTCTCATAATACAGAACTGAAAGATGTTCAGTCTCTCTTCATATTCTCAATCACAGATGTATTAAAGTGACCTTAAGTTTTAAGGCAGAGAGGCCATTAAGACCTTTACTTGCGCCGTGACAATGGAATCTCATCTTTAATCACACAAAATAACAAACCTCCCCAAAAATCACCAGTATTTGTCTTCCCTCTTGTCCTGGTTTTGGCTGGGATAGAGTTTATTTCTCCTTCGCAGCACAGTACTCTGTTTTGGAGGTGGGGAGAAAGTGAGCCAGTGGTTACATGGTACACAGTTGCCAGCTGAGTTAAACCACAACACTTCTGAAGCTACAAAGAAAATCTGAAAACAAAAGCCCCAGGGACTTCTGTCTGCACACAGAAAAATGGAATAAATGCAGTCAGGGTCCCTTGTCCCAAGGGAAGGGGAAGGCACTACCTTGATCTGAATCACACCTGAGTGTAGCGCAGCACACTTCAATCATGCGAGCAGGTAGTCTGTAACCAGCGTGTTCCTCTGCTGCCACAGACAGGTGAGAGGACCTCACGTTATCGCTTATCGTCATTCAGCCACGTGTTTTGAAACATTACTCAAAAATATAATGGGTGGTTCCAAAGTCTGACTGAAGAGTACAGCCCTTCCTAGTTTTACAGCACTGGCTCACATTCAGCTTGAAAGCATTCAGTATTTGATGAATGTGTAAGGACTCCCCAAGCCTCACGAAAGTCTCGGTGACAGCTACCGTGGTTAAAAACCTGCACAGTGACCACTTGTTATGTAAGATGTGATGGCACAACCACTTTTTCCAAATCAAAGATGTCTCCCCTCCATTCAATACACAGAGCCAGTACATTTACACTGCTACTCTACACTTTATTATTGTGTCATTTGCAGCTTATTGCTGTATCAAAAGCAATCATTTGTATGTATGTATCAGTCTGTATTCTACATTAAGGAAAAAAAAAACAATTAGCGTGTTTCTGAAAACATGACTAGGCAAAAACTTCTTTCCTTATACAAAGACAGCTGAAATACATAAATAGAACACACATCACAAATAAGAACATAGAAATATATTCCTACTAAGTATGGTTCTTAGAAGCATTTTTTTGCATACACACCAACCATCTAAGATTCTGAGCATATGTTTACACTACACATGCATTGAACACGACACATTGTTCTCCTTTTTCCCCAAGCTAATCAATTCCACATAAACCTGAATCAAACTGGAGAAAGTTATCCCAAAAGAGTTCTCAACTCTTCAGAAGCTAAGATATATGCCTTTTATATCAAATATTCTACACTCCAAAATATTCTAACCTCCTCACTACCATTTTAGATTCGCCATCACAAAGCTCTGATGTGTCATTTTAACAGATAAGGAACTGAAGAAAACATTGCCTTTAACAATGTCTTTCTCTCATATGTAAAATGGAGCTTCTGACTATTGTAAAATCCCATTGTAAACTGCTTTCAGAAAATCCCTAATAGGTGTTACCAGAAAATTTAACTCTTGTACAAAAAATTCCAGCAGCAGCACAGGCACAGCAGGTAGCTCTCTCACCCACAAGGGCAATAAGCCTTAGTAAAATCCTTCACATGAAACACTGCCCATCTTCACTTAGTTCTCAATTACTGCTTTTACTAATCCTAGTTCCCTCCTACTGCTTACAGGAGGGGAAATGCTATTACTGCATGAAAGATGCATGTAACAGCTCTAGGATTAAGATTTTTCCCTTGCATGTGTGTCTTAGGTTACAATGTAAGATGTAACCAAAAGTATGTATTCTATCACCATCTGTTAAAACCAGGTAGGGCAGTGTTCTTTAACTCTTCCATGACACATCCCTGATAACTCCCTCTGGAGAGATATTTTTCTGTTTATGAGCCATCCAGCCTCACTGCGTGACTCATAAAATTACACCAGCCCACTGTGAGGTGCTCCGCCCAGCGGGGAGGAACCAAGCATTCCTGCCTGGATACAATCTGAGGTTTGGAACACCAACACTCAGCCCTACCTACTGGATTCCCAGAGGACAAGAGCTACATAACCACCACTGGACCTTCAGAGGAAGACCAGACCCTTTTACAGGATCACTCCTTAAACAGAACCACATCTCTCACCTCAAGAGGACTGCAGCCACCATTTAACTGGACTGCTACCACCACCCTGCGCGATAGGGTGTCAGGTCATATCCTGACTCTGTCAGTATTTCTGCACTAATGCATTTATTTTTAATTTTCCTATTAAATTGTAGTTCTGATTTCACGTCTCTCACTGGTTTGCTTTCAAACTAGTACAACGTAAATGAATGGCTGATAGTCTAGAACAGAACTGAACCAAAGAGTAAATGTTTAGCATGTTTGCCTTGTGATATTGTCAAAACATGACAGTACCAACTGCCAGAAAACCACACCATAAAGATCTAAACCATCAGTATCAGACAACCCGAGGTGTTATGGTTTCTAAAGCATTAAGGACATCTGTTCATGCATTCCTTGGAAAAAATAAAAAAATTAGACAGTTTTCAATAACAAGAAACAAATAAATTCAAGAAGATTCATAAGACCAAAGAAGGACTTGAAAGTCTGATGAGCAAGAAAAAACAAGGTAAGACCCAGAGATGGCAGCCCTTCCTGGTGCTGTCAGACAGCACCTCAGTAACAAGAAGGAAAATACAAGAACAAAACCTCTTGCAATGTCTATGTACTGTAACTGGGATTCTTAAAAGAATTTTGCCTGGGCATCTCAAAAATTCAAATACTACCCATATACAAGTCGGATGCCAATTTTTATTGAGAAGCAAAAATTACCCAGATTCTTAGCATTTAACATTTCATTTCAGTATAAAGTTCTTGACAGTGGTCTGTCCCAGGTGCTTTAGAGCAAAGTGTTAAAACCAATATAAAACACAAAACCAACCAAAAAAAAATTTCTCAATAAAAACTCCCAAACCAACAAAGAAACATGGAGTTGAATTAACTATCTGGGTAAAAAAAAATAAATTCTTACTAATAGAGATTAGATAGCAATTAACCTACTCTTCAGTTTCCAAACTGCATCTACTATGAAATTTTTTAAGACTTACCTTTCACTTTATTAGCTTCTATTAAAAAACCCACACCTTCTAAAAACTCCACTAGGCCCCTGGCCTCTGGAACATATTCAATTGTCGACATTGTTCATTATGTAGAAAAACACCTTGGGTCTCAATTTGTGGACGTTGACTCAAGTGTTCAACAAGTTAAAATAGTTAATGTTAGATGCTACAAAGGAAACAGCACACCAACTATGCAATGCTACATTTGAAGATCATTACTCCCACAACATGAAGTTTGCAGGAACTTGTGAAGAAGAAGGATTTTAAACTTTCTTGTTTATTCAGTGGCCAAGTGTAAGTACTTTTTTTAATGTTATGGAAAAGGATGATTTATAAAAGTCAGTCTTGTAAAGGACCCTCTAGGACTGACACATGGAAAGTAAAACATTACAGGCCTTTTTTTAAACTTGTTTTAATGACCACAAGTTGCACGACCTGTATCTAGCACAGGTATCTTCCACTAGCCACAGGAAAACAAAACAAAGCAAAAAGCAAACAAGAAAAGCATGTATAGAGTAAAGGGCAAGGTGCCCTTTGAATCTCCACTCTCAGTGTTCACAGATACACAAGCAGGCAAGAAACTGGCACTCCGGGGAAGAAAGGAAGAGAAAGTTGAGTCTTTCTTCCTCTTCATCATATTGTTAAAGTCTGCATAGATGGGACCATACAATTCAAGTAGTAGCAATCTCAAAGGTTTGAGACACATGGGATTGCACAGAGAAACAAAACACGTAGAAAATAAACAACTCTGGCTTCCAGTAGTATTTCCTGAGATCTGGAAGCTGGGAGCTGCATCCAGTCCTCCCAAAAGAAAGTCAGCAAGAAGAAATGCAGAAGTTTTTCTGTCCCCACAGTTCCTTGTGTCTATAGACAAATAAGCTACATGAGGATGTCTGAGGTCCTACAAACATAAATGCAAATAGAAAACTCTACAAGTCTGCCTTACATGACATTAGATTTAATTTGTTTAGCTATTTTTTTAGGACTGTGAAGGACAGATGGTCCATAACTTTAAAAAAGTTCCAGGAAGACATTTAAAATACACCAAATAACAAAATTTCGGTCTGAATTTCACACTGATCTATTTTGATCACATTTCAGGTAGTGGTGTGTGTGATTAGTTTTCTACTTACAAAAATGCCTATTTTCATTTTGCATTTCAGTTCAACAAAGAACTCCAACCACAGCATTTCCACCTTTGTATAAGTTCTGCCACTTCTAATCCAGGAAGTTGGGTATAGGGAAGTACAACATCTAATACAATGCCCCACAAAATTCCTTTAAGCCTTTATGGTATAAATGCTGAAAACTGTTTAGCATTTAAGATGACAGTGACTTTTTTAAAAGCTCTTTAAAGCTGATACAAGTGCATTTTGTGCTCCCTATCAATCTGAGAGGGTAGAAGGGAAAAGTAATCATGCTAACAGTGCTACTACAGTACCACTGCTTATAAATACTTACAATTAACTGCTGTAAGTGTTCCATTTTTGTAATTTAATTATTCGTTGAAACATAGCATACCTCCCAGCAATGACCACATCACCACCTACATCTCTTTTTAGGGTTATGCTTTCTATTCTAAGCAACTTATTACAATCTTCCATGAGTCATAATAGCAAAATACTACTTAGAAGAGTTTTCCACTGGGATGAGTAAAGAGGAGCAGAGGGAAAAGAATTCATTCAATTACTATCAGGTGAATTGGGAAAACTTAAAAGGAAATAAGTATTTTCTATAGATTTTTGTTGTTTTCATAAATAAAAAACTAGGAATATTCATAACATTTTTTGATGTCATAAATAATGCAAATCAACACGAATCAGGATTAAAAACACCCAAACTTAAAAAAATAAAGGATTACTGAAAAGGAACTGCAGCTTCTAATTTTTCATGTACCATTTACTACAGCAGCATGGTAAGCATCAAGCCACTGTACTTTTCAGGTATATAAATAAATATAAAGTAACATCACAGACATGCAAACACACCATTTAGGGAACTTTAAAAAAGTTTTCCATCTATTTAGTTCTACATTTTGAAAGCAGCATTGTAAAATCAGTCATTAATAATTCTGAAAATCTTGCAGATCTGTTACAGTACAACTCACCTAGTTCACCTTAAAAATAGAAAATGCAACAAAGTTCAGCAATTAGTCTTTTAAAAAAGTAAAGTTTACATAGGATACAAATGAAATCACATCCATAGAGAAAAGGCTCTTTAACTGAGTTTAGGTAAATTTTATTTTTCTGTATTCTGCATTTCTGAGTTACAGAAATTGCCAATGAAATCTCATTGAAAATATTCAGGAGGACAAAAACATTTTACAAAAGGATCATTCCAGAATCCACTAAAAACATCAAAATCCTTAATAAAATTTTAAAAAAAAAAGCTACTACCAATGAATCAGAAATCAATATGCTAAACTATGACATTCTGGCCACAAATTTTAATGGGCCAGAAAAAGCATTAAGAGCTAATGATATTTAGATAGAAGATCAAGACAGTTGATCTACTAAACAACAAAAGAGCTGGAATGAACAAGGGAATTACTGGTCAGGCAACAGATGGTATTAACTACAAAAAAACCCAACAAAACCCAACACATTCCTGATATACTGAGTGCTGTGAAAGTATAAGGAGGTGTCATTATCTGCCTTTCCTCTTGTAACAGCTTCTCCTTTAAGCATCTGTTGCTGGGTTTTATTGAAGACAAATACTGTATTAAAAGAGATCTTCCATCTGACCTCTAAGGGCAATTTTTGTGATCTTAACACCTGAAATCATACTGTATGAGGGTTTTTATCATAAGAATACAAATTGTTAACACACTGGGGATTAACGAGGACTATATTCTGGTTGTATTTTTTTTGTGTGGCTGCTGAAAAACACTTGTGAGATTTTTCTGCATTGAAATAGGAAAACCTGCCCATTCCATAAACCAAATGATTCTCACACATCCATTGATTAGATGGCCCTGAGCATCCCTATTATTTCAAACTCCTACTTTCAAAACACCTGTCTGAAAGTCTGCACAAGAGACTCCTGCCAGTACCAGGCCTATTCAACAGCAAGGCTGTTAACTGAGCGATGCAAGGTGCTTCCATCTTTTCCCATGTTACACACCAGTGTCCAAAGGCAAAAAGCAGGAAACCACAAGTTTGCCATATACTTGTACCAAAATCAAGTAGAAAAATACTGCTGGCAATGACTGCAATATTTTTGCATTAAATCAGATAGTCACCTATGCTTTGTATATTCTATTCTCACTCAGCTTGTATTTAGGCCTGGAACCTGTAAAACTTAAGCTGCCTTTTCTTTTAAAAACAGATTGATGAACTTCAACAACCTAACCATGACAAAGTTATAAACGTATCGGTCTCTGGAAGATAGAAGTCTAATTAACAACAGCATGTCTGATTTGAAGTTCAAACTACAAGAGTAAAATTTAAAAAACACGTATCGTATGTCTTATCTGATTAGAAACAGCATAACTTACCCTAATTTTTCTTTTTCTTCATCATCTGCATTTACTGGAGGATTTTCCATTTCTTTAATCTTCTCCTCCTCTTTATCTTCCAATTTGGTTTCATCTTCAGTTTTGATTACATTTAAGTCCTTTTCTTGATCAGGCTGAGTAAACACAGAATCTGGCAGGTTTTTTTTGTTTCCCTAGGATAACAAAACCTTTAGTTAACTCACAAGGTGCAAACAAAGGATTTAAGAAAAGGGAGACAAAACACGCTGAAGTTATAAGAGCAAAACAATGCTACAGTGTGGGGCTTGTCCTAAAATTACAGCACCTCTGCTGTTTTTCCTTTTGAAAATCTTAGGCTAAACCTAACAGAGTTCAAAGTCGCAGCCAGTGTCCTAGCCTGTTTTATCACAATGTTACAGGCATGCAGCTCTTAGACCTGGACTGCAAAGCAACCCCCAAGGCAAACATTTCACAAAGCATGTTTTCACTTGGGATGCAGAAATACCAGTACTGGCCCATCTGGCATTCCTCCCAGAGAATATCAGCGGACAGACCAGGGCTGGCTGCCACCTACATGCAGCAGCATTACAGTTATGTTGCACACTGACTTGAGGAGCCAAACTGCTTCCACAGCAAAATGCGAGGCCTGTACAGAGCAGCGCATCAGTTTATTGCCCTGAAGTTCCTTTGCTAAAGCCACTGAATCAACACTGGATTTTTAAAAGCTATAAACATTTGTCTCTCTGGATCACTAAACTACATTAGACCATGTGTACATCATATGGCCCAGGTCTTTGTAGAGCTTCACTGGTTTCACTGGAACACAGAATTAACAGCAGTATTTATGAGGGCTTACAAACATAGCTAAATGCATAATGAAATTATCAGCAATGTAGTTAGCTGTGAGCATGCATTACCCAGATAAAGATAAAGCTGGACACTAATTAGTCTCCATTTCACCCAGGAGGCTCCCAAACAAGTGGAGCTTGTTGAAGCTGCGTTCCAACAAGTCAGACATTTTGACATCATGACCCCCTAAAACAGGCACCTAGGGTAAATACAGCTCAAATGTCTTGTTCTGAATTAGGTTTACAATGAGTTTTTGTCTTATTTTAAATCTATCATAGAGATTTCAATCTTTATCTTAATTCATGGTTACTAACACACCAACTGACTTTATAAGCAAGATATAAGACAAACTTCAAAATATATTACCAGAACAGAGGGCTTATCATTTTCTTTACTTTCATTATCATTCTCAGCTAATTTTTTTTCTTCTTGTTGTACTACTGCTACTTCCTCCTGCTTGCGCTCATCCTTGTCCACTTTTATCTCTTTTGCATCCTGCTCTGGTTCTTCCCGCATCTTCAATTCTTTTTCTTTTTCACAGTCTTTACAAGGCTTGTTTGTCACTTTCTCTGGCAATGCCATTTGAAATTCAATGTTAGCTGATGTGCAATACTCTTCAAAACCATAGAGATATCTAAAAAAAAAGAATTGTTTGTGATAAACAAGTTTGACTCAAGAAGGAAATACTACCTAGAGAAGCTAAACATGGACAGTAGGTTTAAAGCCTAAAAAATTGTATTATAACCAAAGAGTTATGGATTTTATATATATTACCCCTAGCACCGGATCACTTCAGTTCATTGGAGTTTTAGCATAAACTTCATAGCTTTATTACTTACTTTCTGTATGCACACTTAACATTATATCCTGCAGCTGAATTTAAAACAGGGATTCCAAGATCTTGATAAACTTGCTTCCACACCGCTCCACTTTCAATCTGTTAAAGACAATGAAGTCATTGTTTTTGAATTAACTCACTGACAAAAAAACTGAATTGACAAACTTTACAGCTTCAGAAAATAAATGTAAGTAATTTCCTCTGATCTATAAAATTACTATTTATCACTCACAGAGTATTTCACTGTAATGCAAACTGTAGTCTAATGTAATTACTTTAAGCAATTTAGCAATTCTGCAATGCAACAAGCCACAGCAGGCTTTCCTCTCCAGGTGGCAATAAAAGAGAGGAAAGAAAATATAACTATCAGAAAAATCAGTACATCATTTTTATTTTTCTTTTATTTTTAAAGTAATTCTTAACTATCAGAGCTAGAATTTTAATTAAATTGGGAAGAAAAAAATAATTCAAAGTATTAACAATACTCAGCCCTGGTAGTACTGCACCAGATGCAGTGCCTACCAGTCTTTCATTATGTCCTTAACATGCCCTTTGGTGACAAAGTTCCGTGATGTGCTCATTTCTAACCGTCTGTGAAGGTAAGGCAGATGTACTGCAATACCCAAGTACCACATCCTGTCTCGTGTATCAGAAAGGTGACACTGCACAAACATACCTCCTCAGCTGACAGGCTACATTCATGGGAAGCAGTACAAAGCACAAAGAGAATCTGCTTGGCCATGAATTCCATCTGTTTCAATTACTCCTCCCAAGACCAGTCTCACTAATCCCAGTCACTAAATTCTTCTTTATACTGCCCAGAATAAAGAAAAATTAAGGGTCTCACATCAGACCTTAAACAAAATTGCTCATCTTTGAGATTTTACTGAGCAGTGACTCGTTTCACTTAGAGGTAGCAACTTTATCAGACAAATGTTTCTTGAAATATTACAAAAACACACATGCTGGCCGATTTTATGCAGCAGTAATTAAAAATGCTGAGCAGATGTGTAGTTTATTTAGCATCTAACTAGTTTCTGGTTCATGTCAAAGCATGGTTTTTAGAGCTACAAGGTGTCTTACGCAGCCACAGCATAAAACTTTTATACATCTAAAGGTCCTGTGTTCTTTATCATTACTTCACACAGTAATAAATTATTTCACAATAATAAACAGCATCCTCAGGTTTTATGGCTCTGGAGTACTCATCATACTAATACTCACGTTATCAAATCCTCCAAGCTTGTGTACAAGTCTGAATAATTTGAAGAGATTCAAATTTCTATATCCTAATACAGGTCGTTTGTTAATAGGAGTCCCTGGGTAACAAAGACAGCTGTTAGGGTGTTTTGAAGTATTTTTTTCAGAATAACATGAAATTCACATCATATGCACCAAATACAGTATTGTAAACCTCACCTCCTGCACCTGGTACTTTCTTTTCATGGAACTAAAACTCAAGAGTCTTACTTACTGAACTAGAGGGAAAATGGGTTGTCTTATTTAATGCATATATATACATTCTTCCATACATTACTGAACATGCAGAAATGATGCAAATTTTCTTGCTAACTCTATTATACATATTTTTATTTCATCCACTGAAACAATTACATCTAAAAATACAATAGTCCTTTTACTGCAATAAAAAAAACCCCCAACCTAATCCTCACCAGGAGCAACCCCACAATGCTTCAAAAGCTGGAACTTCCTATGCTACTGTACTAGCAGTAGCTATCACACTGTCATCTCTTGTGAACAGTTTAACTCATTTCATATGGCATTAATAAAGATACTAATTTAAGCAGTTATAATCGTAACTTAAATACAAATACCCTCACTCCTGCCGCTACAGACACTGCACTTTTCTTGCAGTGTATAAAAACCTGGTAAAGATTTCACTTAATGAATGGTACTGGCTTTTAAAAACATCTCAATCTATGAATAATGTTTATGCACTTAAGCAATCAGAATTCACACAAGAAAATTAGTACAAAGTAAATGCATTTTTCCATGACCTAAAAGGTGTGTGTGTTGGTATTTTAAAGTTATTAAACTGAGAATATAAATTAATATGATTGAGAATATTAAATGTTTAATTATACACACTATAAGTACACAACAGAAAATACAGTACAATATGTGCAAAACATAAAAGGATATATATTTAGATATATCCATTTACTTCTGAAAGCAGAAATATGGGACTGCATTTTAGAAGATGAGTCAAGTGACAGACTCATCTTCTAAGCAGCAGAGAAGTGAGAAGGGATGAGCAGTTTCCCTGTTTCCAAAACTGTACTAGTTTACAGACTCAATTTTTCAAAGTACTGCTAATTAAAATGCCTACCTCTGTCTTCCATGAACTTGTACAATTGCTGAAGAAAGTTCTCTCGTTCTTCAGGAAACGGCTCTATTTCCTCCTATTGAAAGCAATGCAGGTAAGAAAATTGTCACCATTTTGAGCTATAGTCCTTCATTAAGAAACATAAGGTAGTGATAACTTAGGTTTAAATGTTTGTTTTACTGTAGTCAGCAACAGGATACTGTACAAAGAGATACATGCTCTCAGTGCTATGCCACATGAAACCAAGTTTTATAAACTACAGTGTTTCAAAATATATAAAAAATTGACTGTAAACATACATTGAAATTGGATTTTTGATTGATCACGGAAGTATCATAAGTGATACCATAAATCAAGATGTGTTCTCAATTTCGTCCATTTATGCAGAAAGTCTGGGAGACAGCACTATTAATGATCAAGAGATTATATCAGAAATCTCAGCTCTATTTCTACTGCAGTTAAGTGACTCCTGGGTTCCTGGACAGACTACGTCACTTTCAGAGATGAAGTCAAAGAGAAAATGGTGCTTGCACTTTCTTAGGAGTTCTAATCCACTGCACTGGCAAACCGCAGCCAATGGCACTGCATGCGAACTGCCATGGGGTACCAGCTGAACGCGTGCTGAGCAGGATCAATCCCAGAACTGAAATAATAATGGATATTTTCGAAGTTCAGTTCATTGCACTAATAAACCTTTGTATTAGATTTACTTAGATTAAGAACAGTGGAGTTTCATAACAAAGCAGTATGGCTTACTTTATAACACCTCATAATTTCCTTTGCAAATGGGGCTTGCCACAACTAGTAGCAGTAAGATATTAATATATCAAATTCTTAAGAAATTCTGATGTCTGAGCTACTGCAAAACAATATGCCAAATATGAGTTAATTTTTAATACTACTTGTAAAGTTTCCAAAAATAACTAGTTATTCAGTAATCTAAACTAAATTATTTTTCTTAGTGTATTTTCATTCCACGTTTATCATTTCCATTCTTCAATAGGCTCCTTGTACTAAATATTAAAGCTTCACCTACTCTGAAGCAAGGGGACAAAACATACTATCTGTAAAGTTATACCAAAACAGTTGAGAAAACAACAGAAACAGATCATCATTACTAAACAGAACTGGGAAAAACAAACACACACAAACAAAAACAAATCCCAAACCCTCCAGTATCTACTGAATCTATTTATTAAATAGATGGACAGCTGAAAATAAGGTCAGGAAAGGCTCTAACTACTATCAGGGAGTAAGGTTTTTTGTTATTCTATACTTCCTCTTATCCATTAAATGCACTTGGATGACATCAGAGCAAACAGGCAAAAAAACTAAGAACCAGTATTCACTATATGCTGAAACAGTTGCCCTTCAGGTATAATTATCAACAGAAATGCAGTGAAAATATTCCAGTCTTGCAAAGGCAATGCAAGAGGAAAGTCTCTGCGAGGGGCATTACATGATGGGCATTTGACACCCAGTGTACCAGCAGAGCTCAGAGCAGGCTGCTTTGACACGCTGGGTAGAGAAGTGCAACCAAAATACTAGAGATCCTTCTTACAGGGCAGGGGCATCAAAAATCAGGCACATCTAGCCCAATTCTTCACTGACAGGTACAACGTGATGCTGCAGCCCTGCATGTAGTACAGATAAAAGCCTAGTTAAGAACCTTCATATTTCATGGGCCACGGAGAACAAATTACTTGAGCGGAATAAAACTCCAAAACGGTGTAATTGGGTTTTTTTTTAATTTTAATCTCCCATTGCAGGTACTTGGAAAGGACTTTTACCAGCACCTGCTGAATCTTGGAAAAGAGATCATGAGCAGCTACTTGGGTTTCTCATGTTCCTCACCAACAAGAAAAAACTTGCCATAAGACATTAGTCCCACAGAGCATTTAGGGGAGGAGTGAGGGGTGTCACTGTACAAAACCCTCAGGAAACTCAATAAAGTTTTGAAGAAGGAATGTATTCTTTTTAAATACAGGGAAAAACAAGGCAAAGGTGATGAAGAGGTTAAATAAAACACTCCTTTCCCACTATACAGTCCAATGCCTGAAGGGTACTCCTTTGCTTCTAATGTGATATTTCACAGAGGTGCCAGAATGGCAAGTGAATGGATACTCCTTATTAATTTTTCTAATACAGAACAAAGGAACTTTCTAAGAAAGTGTGCTAACGGGGAAAGCTTAAGACCCTGCATGCCTCTGAAAAGCATTTACACTTTCTCAGAATCTCTACAGAGTCAGTATATATTATACTATACTAATAATATCTGTTAATAATCTTCAAACACATACAAGAGTCTCTTAATCAAGTTAGACAACAAGGTTTCCTAGAAAATGGTATGAAGCAGGCATGTCACACTGTCATATTTGCTTATTTTCAAGTTAGACAACCAGAGTGCTAGCTGGTCACTCTGCAGTCTCTAATGAATCTGTCTATGCTACAAGGTAAAATTAAGTGGCTTCTACATAAGATAATGAAATCCAGGAAAACATGGTTTTTGCAACACAAAATTCACACAGTATTATAGCACAGAGGGTCTCTGACAACTCTTTTACCTACCGTCAGATTTCATAAAATAAAGGAAGGCCATTTTCCAGTCTCTTCCATTAGGAAAAAAAAAAGGCAACTACTCTTCTTAGAAGATAAGTACAAAGGATTTGTATGTCATCTCCTATCCATATAGGATGGAAGCATGTATATAGATACGAGATACAGAAGAGCATCTCTGTATCTACAAAATTGGGAAACTGGGTGTGAATATATATATAGGATAAAAGTAACTATTTCTGAAGCCCATGGTGATATTTTTAAGAGTTTGGCTTTTCTGTTTTTTGTTCTGGTTTGTGGGTAGTAGGACCACATGGATGGCCTGAGTGCCACCAGTGAGAACTTTTCATGTCCTGGGAAGCAGTAGAACAACCTGCAGGTGGATGACAAAGTCTCAAGAGCAGGCCCACAGGTCCTGTTTGAGAAGAGACGCTGCTTGATAACCAGGAGGTTCTAGGCACAAAATAACAAAAACAAAAGGAAGCTGCAGAAACTGCTCAAATATGGGTAAAGAGAAGACACACATGCCATTGACCACCAAGGACAGAGAAGAAGAAAAAGAAGAAAAAAAAAAAAAAAAAAAAAAAAAAAAAAAAAAAGAAAAAAAAAATTTTTTTCCCTCTGTTTCAGAAACTTCCTAGTTCAACAAGTGACTGAAATCACTGTTTACTGGAAAAGATATTACCACAAGAGATGATACAGTAAATTCCAAAATATGTGTCTGAGATGAAGTCTGTATGTCTAGCACGTGGAAAGACTAGATCAAACAATCGCATGCAGCTAAGAGCTCAAGAGAAGGTGTCCCAAGGATACAAAGTCAAATGTTTACAAATGCTGTAACTAAAGGCGCTATATTTTTCACCGAAAAGTAGCGTGGGAATGATCACTATACAAACATTATGTGCCATTCTGCATAGATACAAACCTATCTATGTGCATCATGTTCATAGCTGGACATGAACCTACTGTGAAAGTCCAGAAATTGTACTGAGCCCAAGGAACTATTCCTTGCTTCTCAAAATACTAAGCAGAGCAGAGCCCCTCGCAAATTTTTGATCAGAGATGGATAATCTTCTGAGAGCTTAAAGAGGAGGCAGAAAGAAATTATGACCATGGAGAGGTGGCAAAGTCATAACTTCACAATTTGCAGTCTCCCAACACATTTTAAAGAAATGAATAACTGAAAGGTGAAAACACTATCTTCTGGTATGCCAGAGCCACAATATTCAGGGAGGACGTACTGAGAGAAGGACCCTAACAACAACTGAAAACCCAAAACAGCTGTTTCTTCTTTACAATACCCCTACTAAAAGGAAATTAAGTCTCTTGCATTACTGGCACTTGCTTAACAAATTAAGAGAACAGCTCTCAAACTCTTGTGAGAGAAAAAGTGATTATGGGCAGATACAGATTTAGAGTACCACAAGAAGGTACAAAGTAAAAGATTCAAAAGCCTCTCTTTCAGCCTCTTAGTCAGCTGTGAAATGAAATTCTTTCCACCAATTTTCTTCTTTTCTCATCTTTATGTTTTTTTTCTGGACAGGAGGCTGGGAGGAAAGAACAGATAAATAGAAAACCAAGCATGAGGTGGGGACTCCATATTTGCAGAACAAAAAAGAGAAGAAAGGTGGAAGTGGAGTGCATGGACTAACGCCTTGATTGAAAGTGCTTTTGCTTCTTTACATCAGGGTAGCCACAGAGACAGCTTGCAGTCAAGCAATTCTTCAGCAGATCAGGAAAAGAGAGAGTTACTCAATAATGCTTACGTTAACAGTGTTGCCTATGTTAACATGTTAAATGTCCCCTAATGTTAAAAAGGCCTACTTAAATATATACGGCCCTGCTAATTTTTATCAGCTGTGTATCTATGCCCTTTACCAACTTCACTTGCCTCTTCCTCACTGCTGTTATCCTCTTTTTCTTTTTCGTCCTCTTCCTCTTCTTCAGCTTCACTGCTGGAGCTGTCTTCTTTCAATTCTGTTTTCCAGTTACTAGGAACAGTTCTGTTTTTACGGAATTCAAGTGCTTGGTCAAAAGCTGTAAAAGAACCAGCCTTTGTTAGCACTGCAGGAAGTATCGGTTTGCACAGATATTTCAATTAAAAAACCAGTAATCAGAGGTGATGGGGAAGAGGAGAAGAAGGAAAGACTGCTAATTAACAATTCCACCCCAAATTCAAAGAACCTCAACAACCACTCCATGTTGTCCATCGTTCTTTGTCATATCCAGTCAAACTGGCCTAGTGTTCTCTGCATAGCAAGCCGCTCAGAGCTGTTACTACTATTTTTACCATGTTAGTGTCTACAAATACAAACAAGGATCTTGTGCATAGGGCATATATCAAAATTTAATTGAGACAACCCCTATCCAACAGGTTTACACTGCAGTTTATATCTATCAAAAAGGGTGGGCAAGGAGAAAGAAACAATCACAAGCTAATTCTAAGAGTTTCATCACACAAGCTTAAAACTTTCAAATGCACCCACAATTCCAGATTTTCAAAGTTCATAAAGGCAACTTGCTTACAACTATTAGGGGAACTATTGTGAGAATAATTCTGTAAAGTTCTAAAGCAAAAGGGAAAATATTAAAATAATGTATAGAACCAACGTGTGCATCCTTTGTTTGGCATGTCTACACTTAAAAGTCAGTGCAGAGCAGGTGCGGTGTTGTTTTGGGGCATTTTGTTTACTCAGGTTTTATTTGTTTAAAAAAAAAAGTTCCCCTAACTTTTCATTAAGTGTTCTCCTTCAAAATATTATTCTATAAGAAAAGATCCTATATTTTAGCATCTTTAAGACATGAATCAATCTGCCACAGATTTAGTTCAATTCATGTACCTAAGCAAATACATACGAGCGTTTTTTTCACAAAAAGTTATTTTTACCTTGTTTTAACAAAGCATCAGGCTTTGGTGAAGTTTCACTGATTTCCCGGACATCTTTTCTTGGCACAGAAACACTAGATAATTTAGAAAGTGTTGAAAAAAATGAAAATATTTTAAAGGTAAACTAACAGTACAATACAAAGCTACCATTAAGATTATAACATACTTACTAAACATAAATAAGAAGCATATGAAATGTATCTTGACAATTTTGTAGTGTTAGTCTGGTACAGTATTAGTCAGTGGATTAAAACCAAAACTTTTACATTAAATTGGTTGGACTATATGCATTCACTGCATCCTAAAGAAAGTACACTACTTCCACAAACAGGTAGTTTCTGGAATCTCCCATATATGTAATACATTAAACCCTCACATTAATTTGACATTACTTTAGAACCCCACCTGACTTAAAAAATAAATGAGTATTAGTGCAAATTGTCAATATGAAATTAAAGACTTCCAAATTGAAAGAACAAAGCACTTTCTATTTCTACTGTGTCTATAATCAAGGAAGCAAATCTGAACTGCAGCTCTGGATGACTGGGGGGTGGGTATGTGCTTGTGTGCACACATCTAATGTGTGTTCCTTCAGTGATGTGCACTGATGCCTGAAAGACTATCAGATGGTAAAACCATAGCCCAGACGTAGTAAGTAATTAAACCGCAACAAAACAGTTAAATATTTCCATATCCCATCTGCAAAACATTCTGTTAAAGTGAACCAAGCACAATAAATATCTGCAACTTTAAAAATAAAAACTAAAACCTAGGAAAATAATTCTATTGTTGTGAGTTTAAGAACACAAAGTTCTTTATTTTGTTGCAAATACCAGACAGTTTGATTTTCTATGTTTCTCTATCCTTTTTTCTACTTTGAGTAGCAATACAGCTCTTTGCAAGGAGCACAGTAAGATGCAGTTGCAGTCTAGACTGAGATAAACATATGCCTTACTACCTTCAAGCAAGAAAGAGGATTTCTGTGTGTGTGCACGTGGTCTATGTGCGGGCATGCACACATCCCCACCGACCCTTCTGTAGCTGGATAAGCTTACAGCCACATCTCTGAAAAGCAGTGCTCTATTCCAACCACAGCAGGAAAAGAGTTTCAGGCTATTCTTGAAGTCATGTAATACCGCTGTGTTTGCCACAATTTTAACAATGAAATTAGAACTAAGAGAGATTTATGCATCCCATTATTAATAATGACAAAGCCCAAGACTCATTTCATCGCAATGTAGGCTGTTAACAGTTTTTTAAACATTAGAAAAATCTTGGCAGGAACTTACTGAGCTTACTCATGTTATTAATACTTTACCCAACACATCTCATACTACATTTCACTTGACTGGTATAAATTTTGTTCAGTTATCAACCTCTACGTTCCTACTCACAATTTGCCATCCTTGAATGAGCGAACAAGAATATTGTCTTTTTTCACCGCAATATCATCACTACAATCTGGACAAACCACCTGCAAAGATATAACAATTGCAAAGTTTAGACAGAAAAAGCTAAAACAAGAGAGTAATAGTAAATACCAGTGCTTCTCTAAAAGCTTCGGTGCTCATTTCTCATTGGCAACTCTGAGATGAGAGCAAATGAGAGCCCTCAACACACAGGAGTGATGACCTCCTGAAATTACTGAATGCATGAGGTCATGCTTGCTCCTAGAGGAGCTGCCAGAATCCTGAATTGCTCCCAGAAACATTTCTGGCAAAAGGTAAGTATCTGTCGTGCCTCTACAGCTTATTCTACTCCTCATCCTAAAAGGACAGAAATTCCACCAAGTGCTGCCACCTGAGTTAGGGACTACTTCTGAAAACTTCTGGAAATGGCAAGGATGTAATCGCACAGTGTCAAAACCAAAAGCTAACAGGATTTATTAAATGCAATTTTATAAGGGAAGACTTTTAAGTAATCTGCCTAGGAGAGAAGAGCACCTCAAGTACAAGTATTATGATAGGTTCTTTAACTCAAGAAGTAGACTAATCAAGTCTAGCACTAAGACAACATATGAATTATTTGTTGCAATTTTAAAAGCTATTTAAGTTTTGTTAAACCAGTATACAAGTCACTAACCAAAAAGCTTCAAGAATTGAATAAAAAAAATTTTATATATATATATATATACACACACACACACACACATATCTATATACATAATTGCCAGAGATATAAAACAGAAAACCAATCCCTCTCCATCACTCATCTCTTGTCTCATAATGCGTATAGTTCCCTCAAAGTTAGGAAAATTCTGGCTGCTATAAAACCTCAAGGAGCAGCAAATGACTGTAGCCCTAAGTTAGCCCAGGTAAATACCTCTTCTCTCTCACATCAACTGTTGCCTTCAAGTTTTAATTTTCCACCAAATACAAAGATACTGCATGGCAAAAGTTGGGTTTTTTCCTCCTTACATAGGTCACCAGCCACGCAGCACTTTAGGAGCTAATGTAAAAACTCCAAGTGATTTGGAAATAGAGTTACGTATCACAAAGCATAGGCTAAATATGTTTCTCAAGAGAAATAAAATATAACAGACCATGTTTCAAAATTCAATGCATTCTACAGTCTACAGTGAAATTACTTTAGATAACTACAACTTTCTAACTGAAATTCAGCTTGAGATATAGTTTGCAATGTCAAGGCAAAAGACAATGATTATCAACCTCTGTTTTAAATTGACAAGTGCAAACTCCTAGCTCTTTTAAGATGGGGAAAGGCCCTTCAGGCTTTAGCTGCTGGTCTTCTAGAAGCATCAAGACCTTAGTAGTCAAAAATCCATTCAGAGGTTGGAAAACAGCTTACCACAACCTCTTCTAGTGCCTTTACATCAAGCAACATCACCTCAATTTTGCCTGAATCAAGTTTTCTCAATTTCCTTGCAAAACAAACTCCATTGGAGTCATAGGGGGATGAAAGAGATGATCCTATTTAAACTCAATTTTCTGAAAATGCTCCAGGCAGATTTCCTCACTGCACCTTTCAAAACCCTTTAAGTACACATTAAAACAAAGCAATGCTATAAGGCTTACTAAATCATACTCTGACATAAGCAGCAACTGTCAGACCCTTTCACAATTCCAATTAGTCACTCTACTCACCCCTTCCCCACAGAACTAATAAAAAACAAGCGAACAAACAAAGAAAAACCCCACCAACCCAAACATGTATGCTGGATTAAAACAATGTAGTCAATCACTGAGTCCTCAGAATAATTTTTACCAAATTTAGACCTCTACAGTTTTAAATTTGTAAATGAACATCTATCTGGTTATAGGCCTGATATCTAAAGTACTCAGTTTCCACTACTAAACTTAATTGTTACTTGCTGTAAAGGTTTAGACTAATTCCTGAACTTGTTTTCACATAGTAAACTTGCACAATGTCCTCTGTGCTTATACACAAAGTATCTCTACACAGTATCATTAATAAGAAGTAATGCTGAGATACACATTCTTCAGCACATTAAACCCGAATTTTCATTTCATTATTCATGCAGTTACAATTACTATAACACAAAGTTAATGCAAAATTTATCAGTAATAAGATGAGATTACTTTGTTGGTACAGTAGAGGTAACCTGCTCACAAGGTAAAAAATCCAAGAGGCATGGTTACTGGGGAGGGAATTATAACAAAGAAAACCAAACCAAACCAAACAAGGCAGCTATTTGGGGCATAAATCCATTCTTTGGCACGGCTTTTCTGGTTAAATGCAGTATGATGTTTATTTGCAGAGCTATAAACCTGATTACTAAAGTAAGAGTTAATCTAGGATAAGCTATTTCAGAGTTAACAAGCTTCACCCTCAAACTTTATCCCCCTGCTTTTCATTTGTTGCAGGAAGCTTTCCATGAAGAACAAGTTATTCCAGTCTTCAAAAGAAAGCCAAAGAAATAATTGTGTATCTTTAGTACATCTTTGGAGCAGAAGCAACAATTCAGCTACTCTTTAAGGTCTGACCCACAGCTACCCTGAGCATCACTACACGATTCACAAGCAAGCCCAACCCCTCTCAGAGAGTATGCCATGGAAACTGGTATCTGTCATGGGCATGACCAGAAAGGCAAACCCAACAGTGTGACATAAAACCTCTCAAGCCAGTTTCACTGACCACTTCTCTGAGTGAACTGTGAGGCACGTGATACTGCATCATCTTGATGACAGCTTTCAGCAAAGAAACATCTCAATTTTTCTTGTTTGTCACTTAAAACTTCTCTTAAAGCTATCTGCTGTAAACATGGTATCTCCTTGCTGTACATTCTGCCCTCTCCCTTCTAAAAAAGACTTCAGTGACTTCTTCTCTTCCACAAACTTCCCCAAAAGAATTCCTTCTGGAAAGCTGCTGGACTACATTACAAGACACAGCCGGTGACAAGCAGAAAGCTGCAACTGAGAGTCATTGCACACACTAAGAAGATACAAATGTTACTGTATGGTATCTTTTCAAAAGCAGAGCACAAGTCTCCCTGAAATTAGATAAACGTGCTAAGCTTTCATTGCCAGGGAGAAATTAATCCAACATTTACATTAAAAATTAAATAAAAATTAAAAAGCATGGTACTAGAAGGTACCACCTACAGAAATATATTAATTTCCAAACATATCCATCAGTGAGTCTACATGCAATCACTAGACTAGCTGTGATTTTTTTTTTAGAAGTTTATTTCTTAAAAAGTGTCTTTAAGACAGGATAAAGGAGGAGAAAAAATACTGGTACTGAAAGGCTACAATGTAATTTTAAAATAAATTTACTGTCAATTTTCCACTACATACTGTAGTGATCAAGAAAAAAACATTTGATTTTATTATCAAATGTGTTTATATTAAATGTTGAAAAATCATGTCTATGTAATCACTAAACTTTCCCTCTCTTTGTACTTTATATTTCCCTCCTCGATAAAACTCAGTAATTTGGAAAACTGACAAGCAATAGCCTAGGAAAAATTTTAGTCCAACAGTACTGAACACACTGCTGAGCTAGAATTAGGTCAACAAGCTCTGGCTGTTTGGAAAAACTGAGGCCATGTTAGCAGTTCCTTTTTATAAATAAACATACCTAGACACACTTCCTTTGACTATTATGGTACTGTTCAATTTGAAAAAACATACTAAGGTCTAAAAAAAATGTCAAAATGAAAAAAAATCCCATACCTTTCTTTGATGCCTAGAAAATGATAAAAGCTGTGCTAAATGATAATAAAGATGAAACTCTTACCAAGGCTGGAAACCACAGAGCTTTCTTCTTATCCACACTGAAGCAGTCCACGCACACAACTTTTCCTAATAACTCATCACTTTGTTTCCTATCATCTTCATCTTCATCGCTGGAAGAGGATGAAGATTCTTCTTCAGGACTAAACAACAGAAAGAGACTTGAAATTCAACTATTCAAAACTTGCGTATTACAATTACAGGAGATCCAAAGCTAATTGTCAAAGAGGCATAAATAACAGTGACTTGAATTGCCCGTTAGGTGTTCTGGCATAAAAATTAATAAATTATTTATAATTATATTATAGTAACAATTCAAAAATTACAAACTCAGAAATGCACATTTACTAGTAATACATGCAAAACCCAAATAAAACACCACCATGCATCCATATGGAGGAAAAGAAATGCACAGTCAGGGTGCATTCAAAGTGAAACCATTCTGCCCTGTAGAAACACTGTTCAAAAATACTGTTGCAGTTGTAGTTTTGGACCAATATTAAGCTAAACTGTTTTGGTTTTTCCTCTTAATCTTTCTATGCTTTTACTTTAACAATCACACAGAATGGAAAGCTTTTTTGAGAAAGGACAAATCTCTGAAGAAGAAAAATCAGATACAAAGATGAATAGCAAAGACAAAGTCTATTTAAACTATTTAAAGTCTATTTAAAATCTATTTAAAGAACGTAAACAGTTCTTTAAAGATGTGCAATGAAGCATTTCTATGGCTGTTTCAACTTCACATCGAATGAAGTGTTGGAATGTAAGAAGATGGGCCAAGGTGTAAATACATTTTCAGCTTCTGGCTCCTTGTTTTGACTGTTCAAGTACAAAGTTGCACCAGGTTTTAATCATATGAGGAGTCTAAATGTACAACACTACTCCAACTACAATTACTTGCAACTGATCAACAAAAAAAAGAAAAAAAAATC
This sequence comes from Eulacestoma nigropectus, assembly GCA_013397775.1. Classification (NCBI taxonomy): domain Eukaryota; kingdom Metazoa; phylum Chordata; class Aves; order Passeriformes; genus Eulacestoma; species Eulacestoma nigropectus. Next base: position 612,166 of record VZTE01002845.1, read on the forward strand.
ATCACTTCTGATGCTCTCTATATATCTTTTTTTAGTAGTCACAAAGGTTAATTCTCAGAGAATATACAGCATCTTCAACGAGCACAATCACCATTATTTTAAAAGCTATCTTCCATTTGTCACATAACTGCTTTTGAGTACAAAATTCAGTATTAACAAAAAACTCACAGTTACTATTTGTGTACCAGAAGGCAACTGAGGTACAGTCTAAGGAGAATTTTCTCTTCCCCACCTTAATTTTATGTTATTTCCAGTGATGATAATTGTTTTGGTTTAGCATTGTTTTGGTTTATTTTTTTTCCTTCAACATTTTTTTTTTTTTTTTAAGTAACGGTTTCTTTTAAAGTATATTAAACTCTTTCAGGCTGCTTTTTGGGGCTCAAGAATCTCTTGTAGGAAGGGAAAAAAGTCAAAGACTAAAAAAGCTAGAACTATTTTGGGAGAGACTACTTCCTAACTCAAATTGCACAGATACCGGCATAACTGTCTTTTAACTCAGTTAACTCAGTATTAATCATAAGATAAAAGTGTGTTGCTTCTGACATAATAATGTCCTGTACAACCCAGTCCGAGACACCAAGGATGCTCCAATCACATTCTCTGTGGTAATGCTAGCTTTTTTCAGCTTTGACTACCTCACAAATTAGTAACTCAACAATTTTCTGAGTAAATTTATAGCGCCTCTACATATACAGGGCAACATTTATTTCAAGCTATCAAAAAATGCAAGAAGACAACCCAAGCATGAAAACCATTACACCTAAAATTTTTAAGCTAACAAGCAAAAAACCCCACATAAACTCCCCCATAAACACACGAAAACGTCACAACCCACCCACAAACAACGAACAACAGGCACAGGATTACTTAACACTGGTTTATCAAGACCACAGCTACCAAGAATTTTGGCACCTAGGAAATCTTGAACTTTCTTTTTATATCAGTAAGCTTTGTTGCATACTATACTAGAAGCAGTGGGAAGAAACTGCTGCACAGGAAGTTCCACCTGGATATGAGGAAGAACTTCTTCACTGTGCAGGTGACAGCATTGGAACAGATTGTCCAGAGAGGTTGTGGAGTCTCCCTCACTGGAGATGTTCAAGAACCACCTGGACACAACCCTGTGCCAGGTGCTCTGGGATGACGCCGCTCAAGCAGGGAGCTTGGACCAGATGACCCCCATGGTCCTTTCCAACTTGACCCATTCTGTAATTCTGTTATATTGTACATCTATTTATAAAAGCCCTTCAGAGACCCTGTCTTGAGAAACCAAAGGTCTATAGGAGGATTCTGGGACCTTCCACAAAGCCTTCGTATCAGCTGGATAAAGAATACCAGCTGGACAAAGACTGCATTGCAATGATTTTAGCTCAAGTCCAACACATTTACAACACTACAGAGATGTCTGTCAATATAATTTAACATCACATTTCCATTTGAGATGCCACCTTTTTTTTTTTTTTTTTTTCACTTAATGAAACCAAGAAAAAGCTCTTGCCTACACCTGGCACTACTTTAAACACTGATTACATGAAGACTTGAAATGTTTGCATGCAACAATACACATGAACCTGATTTTCAAACTGAGTGCTAAACAATACTTTTCATCCAGCCTCCTGGTTTTTTTAATAAGAGAAGCCTGAACACACAAATAATAAAACTTGACACACACTGAAAACTTCGGAATTGCATACACACGGCACAGATATCAAAATATTTAACTTACATATGATTGGATCTCCTTCCCCTGTTTGTTTTCTTTCCTATAACAGGAGTCCCAAAGTGTTCAGGATTGGTGAGTGGAAGCTGATCTAATGTCTGTTGAAATTAAAAAATACATATGCATATACATAAGAAAAACCTGGCATAAGTTACTCCAAACCACTTGCTTCATTGAAGTCATTTTTGTCAATAGAGACCTTCTCATTACAAAAGAAATACAGAAGTACATCATACATGTCATGCTTAGATTTTAAAAAAGAAATATGTTTTGTTTTGCAGGTTTTTTTAACACTTTCTCTGCACCTCTGAATAATTAACTTTTGTGCAACATACACGGACAATTCTTCCCAGAAGTCCTGCCTTTGGACCATAAGAGACAGAGAAATAAGTATCAGGTGCTCTGCTCACCTGGGATATTCCATCTCTACCAGATTTTCTGCCTATCCTATCATTAGACTAAATACTGAATCATCTACTTAAAAATGAACAAAAGTCCCCTTTGAAACGAAACTGCAAGATCACTCAATAGCAGCAAACATGACAACTTAATTGTATTTTTTGTTAGTAATTCATACCTTGATATGTGAGAGAGATTCTAAAACAATATTAAAGAGGCTGCTATATTAATAATTGGGAGAGTGGTGCTAACTGATGCTTTATCAGCATCAAAACAAAAAGAAAGAGACAGAAAGAACTTTCCCTCTTCAGGGAGAGTGCTTCAACAGAAGGAATTCATGGACATGCAGTATCTTCTTTCCTTAAGCCTGCTGTTAACTGTTTAAATGACAACCATTCCAGATTTGAAGGCTCCTGGGACACAAGAATTTTTTGTACAGCCACATATTATTGTTCTTTGAAAGAAGGCAGAAAGCCTTCCAAATTAAATACAGTCCTCTGACTTCAACTTCTTTGTCATGTATGAATTTTTCAATGTGCAACACTGACAAGAATCTCAAAAGTATTCTGTCTCAGAAAGAATTGACTTAGGGACAATAAAACTGGCTTTTTAGAATCTAAAAACAAATGTATGACTACTTCCAAGTGTGGTGGACATCCTAAAAGATTCTACACCACACACTTGGGAAGCAGTATCAAAACAAGACAACTGTGAGGCACTGGCCTAATTACAAAAGAAATTTGAGATGCAATCTTCCCTGCTGAGTAGCTGTGCACTCACAGGGTAATTATTAGAAATGTACAACATGTTTCGTTCAGAGCTGGTGACAGTGAATTGCAAAACAGTGACTTCTGGCACAACATTAAAAGCTTAGATGATAAAAAAGATGATAAAATAAGAAGTAGCAGTCATCTGAATGTACGGTTTCTTTGAATCTGACAAAATAATCCCAATTACTCCCATTCGGCCAAAGAGGTCACAAAGCAATATATGCAGACCAAAATTTTCAACCCATGTACTCTAAGGTAATACTCCTGAAACCAAATTAAAACAGTATTTATGGAACAGAAGAAATCTAATCTTCAGTTGCACTGATCACTAGTAACAAAGAACTAACTGAAGGAATACCACAATCTTTAAAATAATAACATTTCTATCTGAATCTAGATTTAGGCATCTAATTAGGCTCCCACCTTCACATGTGTTTAATCCTGATTTAGGATTCTATAAGATAGCCGAATCTTCACAAGAATACAGTACGCAAACAACAGACTCAGCTGACTACAATAATAACAGCATACTTACATAGAGCAAAAAAACCCATCTTCAGTAGCTGTCCAATAAACAAACATGTTTACATAAAGCTGCCCATCCATCCAGATTGTCTTACATAATATGAAGGAATAACCTTCATTCTGAAATTCCAATTATTTGAAATGTGCTACAAATATTTGCATACTTTAATGTGCAAGTCATCTCTAAGACATGAGCCAGTTTCAAAATACTGACAGCTGTCATCAAATAAACAAGTAACAGCAACTTATTATTGGCCTTTTAAAAAAAAGGCATTTCTCTTTCATCAACGATTACAAATCGGATTTGACCATCAAAAATGCAGCAGAACTTAATTATGTGGAAAAATGTACATTTGGTTTTTATGTTATAATATATTGTGATTTTTTTCCAGACTAATACTCACAAATATTTTTTATGCAATATGAAGTAGTTGTATGATCGCAGGTTTTTTGTGTGATCTACAATCTATGAATTATCAATAATATAAAAATGAAAAAGATTAAATCCTGATTTTGTTTCTTAACTTACACAGTTCAGTGAAATCTAATTGTATTTCTTGATTTTAAAAAAGAATAAGCCAGGCCCTGTGGACCATACTTTGCATAACCCCCATTTTTAGTAGCGTGGATACACATAACAAACTAAAAACTGAGGCAATGAAAGTATCACTTTTAAATTTTTCTAAATAAAAAGTTGTAATATAAAAACTCTTCAATTACCTCACTTTCAGCAAAATGTCTTTCTCCTTTTAAACATAAGGAAGAGCGTCTCAGAGTCTTCTCATCACCATCATCAAATACTGTCACCGGGTAAGAAGTGAGGAAAGAAAACATTTCTTTTTAAATTAGGATATTAATAAGCAACTCATTTACATGTCAGAAAGAGTGGGATATATATTCCTGGAGTCAAGCCCTAGAACACACCTTTGCCCGAGTAACGCTGCACATCCAGTAAAGTATTTCACAGATTGACCAAATATATAAGCTGCTCTCTCACCATAGCTACTTCACGCTTGCCTATCTTAAAAGGAATCTTGAGTAATCAGTAGTCAAGCAGACAATTCATGGATTGGGACACAAAATTAAATTCAACACTCTAGAATTCAAAAACTATTCTTCTAACTTTTACAATTTTTAAAGAATTTAATTACACAACAAGAACTCCTGTGATATTCAAGTGGAAGCTCTGCATACCATGGAGAAACATAAATGGATATTTATAGAAAAAAGTTGCAATTTAATGTTGTATGGAAGTTCAATGTCTTTCTCTACTGACTTCATGCAACTACACTGCAAAAAAACAGTGATATCAGCCTAATGAAGATGACAATAGTCAAAGTGCTGACAATCATCAAAACCAGCTGTACTGACAGAACTGTGGAGCCCCCAGTTTCTAGACTTTTTGCTATCTCTGCTATCACTAGGTTAACTGGAAACAAGTTCATAATACAGTCCATTCACCTACATACATTATCCCTTAGAATTCTGAAATGCACTGCACACATTTAAGGTGGGGTCTTCAGAATCTGATAAACTGGTCATATAAAAAGTAAGCTTTTGTCAAGTCTTCTGCAGGTACCTAACAGAGGAAAACCTGGTGACAAATTTTGACTCTTAGGCTTTGCTTGCACTGTTCAGTGAGACAAGAATTGATATCTTCTCCCCTCTTGAGCAGTGATAATAATTATATTCTTGCTCCCAACACAGCGGTGATCTTGAAGACTTTTGTGGGCATAGAAATAACCCCAAGATAACATTAAAATATTACATTAAAAAATCAGAAGTTTCAGCAACTTAACATGTCTCTTCCACCTTCATTTAAACATCCTCCTCTGTCCATCAACAGATCAAAATAACAGTGTTAGGAGAATGGCTGTTGACCAGTAAGAATAGAGAGATTAATTTTAGCCATTTCCTTCTTTAAGATGGAGGGTGCTCTACTTTTCAACATTTTCTAATTTAAGTTAAAAAATACAAAAAGCAACAAGGTACATCAAAATTCTTGACTAGTATTTACTTGATATTAAAGAACCTTTTATCTAGCTCTGAGAATTTTTCATCGATATATAAAATTGAGTACTGTTGATGAAGAAACTTCCCCCTCTAACTACAATTCCCCATCTTGTATTACAGACTACAGTAATTGTTGAACACTGTTCAACTGTGATAAAGTATCACTTAGAGATACACATCTGTCACTTCAAAATTTGTTGAAAGGTATCAATGGCAAGAGCTGCACACAAACCACGTAGATTTGGAACTGCATCTCAAATGGTCAACACATAATTAAGCCCCCCTTTGGTTAAGGGAAGTAGAAGTCAGCAGGTTCCTAATCCAGTTTGTGTTAATTAACATAACAGTCTCCTTACATAAAGAGAGATAAAAAAAAATCGATCCACTTCAAGTGATAAGCTGACTACAGCAGAGGTAAACCTATTCAGAGCTAGGTAGGTAGCCACATAATGTGTCCTATGTGGTAATCTGCTTGCGGCCTCTTCCCTGCCAGAGGGAATCTTAATCTTGTTCTGTAACATGAATACTTTCACAGGAAAAGCTTGACCTCCCTGAAAGACTTATGTGGCCAGCAGAGTGCATATGGCTTAATGAGTATGACATTCTGATCTACTGGAACATCCTGAGAACAATCTATTGAGCAGGCATACAGCAGTGTAATGTATTTAAAACCACATATTCTGAAACAGCAAGAAAAAAGCCGGAGGGGGGGCGATGGGGAAGAAAAGAGACAACTTAATGCAACTGGAACCACTTTGAATTCTGTGAAAAGGCAATGTAATGACAAAAAAGTGCAGAAGGGGATAAGACTACTTTTGAACATGCATAGTTCTGCATTTTTAGTAAAGCAAATAAACCTGCAATTTTCTTGGCCCCCTCATAGTAAACACAGACTTTTAGACACATTTATATGAATGACAAAACAGTATCTAGTTACCAGGACTGAAGTACCTTGAGCTCTTTGAGGAATTTTTACAGGGCAGGCAAAACTAAGGACACTTATGTATGTATGTATGTACATGTGTGTGTGTGTACGTATGTGTGTGCGTGTATGTAGATATATTTATATATGCATGCCTATTACATTTACAAGTTTTATGCATATATATATACACACACAGTGCTATACTAATTTTAAAAGACTATACTAGTTGGATTTTTATAAAAATTTAATTTAGTTCTTGTTGTTCTTTGATAGGAAAGCAGTAGCACCGAAAAAAGCCATGTAAGCAAACTGATGTACAACTTCTATTCAGACAACATCTTATGAATACAAGACACACAGGGATGCTCAAAGCAACTTTGCCCGTACTTCAGTGTTAAAAGAGGTCTCAAGCAGCCCTCAAAAGGTTATTCCTCTCCAGATACTGCTGCAATGGCATATCTGGTCTTAAGCAACTTTTGGAGAGGTATTACTTTAGATTGATCTATGCCTTCACAAAGTTTTTGACCAAATCATAGTAATTTTATTCACAAAATCATTAACAGTGAAAATAATTAGATGCTTCTCAGCAAGTGCTAGGACAACATTAGGTAGCTGCTTGTTATGATGTGCCAATTTTGGAATCTGGTAAATGGCAACTATGTCTTACAGTAGGACTTTCACTCAGATCTGCAAAGTAATCACTGTCAGTGAAGGTGATTTCTATCTCATTCCACTCACCCTCCTGACAAAGATTATTCTAATCATCCACAGCTAGAGTCAATTCTCTATCAAAGTATGCTACACTGCAAGCAGCTGTGTTGCTTTTACCAATTCTGCAAGGCCAACATGCTTTTGTCTGCTTTTATCTACAAAATACAAGAGTTTAGAGTGAAGCCCATACTTCTTCCCATTTCCCAAGTTCAGGATTTTTGACAGACATCTACTTTGACTGCAACTCCATGACATCTACCTTCAAAATTTAATCTGCATGGATTCCTATCTTATTCTTCTTGCTGAACTGCTAACATCATGCTTTCTCAGAAACATAAACACAGACATACACCACAGTTCTAACACCAGCTATACAATTTGCTTCTTAAAAGCTCTCATATCTGATCCAGTTCTGTATTAATTACCAAAACACTATCTATAATGTTAATTCTTGTCTTTTTACCTCATGTTTCACCCCATCCTAAACCAGTCTCTCCTTTACTAATAGATTCTACTTCTCCAACAGGAAAACAGACATATTCTCTTCAACACTCATCTTTAAGGTCTTATCCAAATTTAGAGCCCTATTCCCTTCTGAAAGGACTATGACTAGGGAAAATAAAGTCTTTCCCTAGTTGTTCAACATCACTTCATTAACAACAACCCATATCTCAAAAGAACTAAGTCTTGGTTGAAGACCTAGTCTTCATCTTCCCATATCTACGCAGGAGAGGGTTATGTAGTTTCCCAAGAATCAATACATTTCCTGTGTATAAATTTTTAAAAATCCCCACTCTATACTTGCTATAGAGCATGTGGATATATTGTTTAACATCTGAAATATCACATTATAACAAGCTATGTGTATTTTAACAACAGCTGTTGTAAGGGCTGAGTCTGGAAGTAGGGAAAAGTAGGTGTTGCAGCTTGTCTTTTAAAAGCACTTCCTTGCTTTTTTTTTTAAGGACGTGTCACAGCATACTTTGCTTCAGAATATTTAACAGTATATTAAATATCTAAGAAGCAGTCATCAGTTATAGAGAAATTTGCTAGGTCTTTATTTGGTGTCCCAATTTCACACTGTAAGGCAGACAGTTTCTTATAAAAAACCAAAATAAGAAGTTTATCTTTAAGGGTTTTTCATAAAAACTCTGAATACCTACGCATCTCTCTCCAAAAAATCTCTCTCACCATGCTTAGGACATGTCCAAGTCACAGGCTTATTTTTAAGTCAAGAATTTTATTTAAATATATAAATATTTTTCTTACCTACAGTATACCAACTTGCATCTGTTAATTTGTTGATAACTGCTTCCTGGTATGTTCCATCTGGATTCTTCACTTCCACAACAGTTCCTACCTAAAATACAGAACTCACTTAGCACTGGAGAGTTTCTAAAACAGGCGATGAAATCAACACTTTTGTATTAGCAAACAGAGATAATTTCTAACCTATTCCATGTGAAATATAACATGTTTTTCCAGTTTCACTTGAATATACTTGTATCCCTCAAACTTCTTTTTTCACCCCTTTAAAATAAGCCAACTAACTGAGCTGATTATTTCCTGCCAGCAGGTGGGGAAAAAGAACCAATCTGAGTGATGTCATTCTCTTGTATAAGAGCTTTCCCATCAAATCCTCCAGCCGAGTTCTCCAAAGGAACGGTGACTAAAAATCAGCACCAGCCATACTTCTTAGCTTTAAGGCAAAAAGAACAGAGGCTTGCACCAGCCTGTGCTGCATCCCCTTTAACTACAAAGAAAAAAGCTAACATGAAGAGTATACTGTCTCTAACTTTGCAGCACTACCTTTTATGCTCTGTGATCCTATCTAGCCTGTGTAATAATTTGAACCTTCTACTCTCACCCCATACCGTATATGCACATTTATGTCAAATACTGAAAAAAAAAAAAAGTTTTTCAAAGCATTAACAAGATATAAACCAGATTTATTACCTTTAAGGGACCCTTTATGTGGTCATCTTGCACTTCCACTGTTGAAGAATCATGCCTAAAGGTTACCTAAAAAATATAATTCAACTGACAATCACTTGATACAATTGAGCAACATAAGCACATGCAAACGTCAATAGCCCTTCTCTTACTCTCATTTTACAATTAGTCACCATAACCATTCCACTTGCTGAAAGCTGTTTTATTCACATATTTTAGAAACATGAGGGTCCAATTTCCTAGTTATCAAAACTTCTAAAATATTTTTTATCTCTCACAATAGAATCACTGTCTCTAAAGGAAAAAACAGAAAAGAGTATAACAAAATTGTCTAATGGTTCAAAATCATCTCTGCAGTTCTCTCAAATGATTTGAACTTCTCTAGTACCACAGCAAGAAAGGAGAAAGTTTCAAGACTTCTGAGTACAGCTTTAAAGAAACACTTATATTTCAATGCTTTGAAATCAAACAGTTTCAGCACCTTTATCTTTTGCTGATAAAAGTGCATTTTTCACCTCATGGCTGAAAGACTCACACAAGTACAGGACACTGCTGTGGACTAAACAAAATGAATGACTCAAACAGGCCTTCCGTTAATGTCAGTCTAGCCTACACACAGAGTTAACTGGAAGGAAATGTAAAAACAGCTAACTTCAGTCCTTCAAAACTGGAGTAAGTAAATCCTGTAAATATTTCCAAGGTATTTCCCTCTGTCATTCCCATAAAGATTCAAAGGCTGTTGTCTTTAATCTACACACTCTTCCCTCAGAAAAAAAAAATTAGTCTGGAAATTCAAATGTATGATTAAGTTATCGATACCAGGTGCTATAGACATTCAACTTTCATTTCGCTCACAATTAACTTGGTTACACTGAAAGTCATAGGATCAATTACCTCTGAAGTTTTATTTCCACTCTGGTTTTAAAATTATAAGAAACTGAGAAAATCCTGGCATTACGTTTTATGTACCTATATATATTTATTAACACACACAATGATGTTCTGATGTTCCCCAGAACACACTCTCTTTCTGTAAGTACATGATGTTTTACTGAGTATTTGAAATAAGTAAGAATGTAACACAAGATTCAGCTGTGTAACAGTAACTCTCAACTACAGCAATCCTACATCAAATCTCAGGACTTGTTTCACAAGCGTACCCGAGATCATGTTCTCACTGTTGTTGACAGCTTCACTGTAGCACACAGCAACAGCAAAATTTCCTTCAGAACCACAGTGTTCTTTAACACCAACTCTCCTACTACAGCCTTCTCAGGGAGGACATTTTAAGGAGTTTTGCCAAGAACAGCACCTACAACCAAGACTAAGGATAATCTGTCTTGACTGTTTGATTAGAAAACAAATGTACTAAAAAGCTACACTGCCTTCCAGGTGCTTCAATGAAAGAGTCATCTTGTCTATCTTCTGTCAGAACTACAGCAACACACACAGTTGTGAGAGTCAGTTCTTTTTAGACCTGCACCTACCGATGGCAAATACTTTCTGTCCACCACACAGACAACATCATACTGTGTAACCAAAAGGCAGACAAAGGATACACGCTAGGAATCAGCTGAGCAAAGACTACTCTTCTGAACTTCATCATGACAGATAAAAGTATTTAATTCTCCCTTTGGGGGAATTTATCTAGAAAGCTAAAGTTTAGTTAAGATGCAAAATAATCTGAAACCTAGGGTCACTAGTGGCTCGTATGAAAATATCCAGTCTATCAATTCTGATTTAGAGACATCTGTTTTTTATTTCTGATGAAAGGTGAACAAAGCAAATTGCTATTGTGTATTCCACAATAGTTTGTCTTTTTAAACACATCTTGGGGCTTTGACTCTTTGTGGGGGAGAGTTTTGATATGAACAGGTTTTGCTTCTTGAGATATTCATATGTGCTCAAAAAATACTGGTTATTAACAGAAATATTCAAACTCCAAACTCAGCGTGACACTGCCAGCCTTTCTTGAAGCTGAGAAAAGCGATGCCAGTATTTACTAGTTGTGGGTTTTAATTCCCGCAGTATTTAGCAGTGTGGAACCTTTCTGTCTCAGGCAAAAGATTAAGACATTCAGCACATCATCAACTTGGTTAATCTCAGCTGGAATTTCTTTTTTCTTCACCATCCTGAAAAGCCAGTACTAGTAAGTCCTGTTACAGCAGAAGCTTTTCTTATTTCTGTTTAATAAAGACCTACGCAGAAAACAGTTTCTTCTGAAACTTCTGTGCAGGGTGCCCAAATGCAAGTGGTGGTGGATGATGCTGCTAATTGTTTTAGGAAACACTGGCAAAATAAACTGGCTTAAATAACTCTCTAAAAAAAGCTGTAACAGATCTGATAAAGTAGACTAACACTCTTGTAACACCCAAAGTCTTGCCCTTGAGTCAAATTTGTATTGCCTTCAAAACTTTTGAAAAGTCGAGGCAAATCTGAAGTTTTAATGCTTTCCATGACCACATGTGCAATGCTGTTACACATTACTGTAGAATTCCACACCATGTAGAGAATTTGCCAAAAACTGCTGAACTGTGAAATACAGTATCTATTGATACTGAAATTATAAGTACATAGCACTCCCATTAAATTGACTGAAGTTATTAAATTATGCTGGTGATGGGAAGGTTATAATGAAAGTATCTCCTCAAAATATTCTAGGAAGCAGAATTCAACAGAAGAAGAAAGCGAGTAAAAGGAGACACAATTAACGTATTTTACTTGTCTGAGGATTACAATACTCCATATCAAAAGAATTTTGTTGCCATCCTACTTTCTCAGCAGAACATCTAGCTATAAAACTTAAATGAATGCTTTACACTAAAACTGACAGTATGAAGTTAATTGACTTTCCTTCTTCTCTAGTAGTTCTAGAAGACTAAGGCATAAAATATATACTGAGGCCAAAAGAAACCCATTCAGCAAGTGAAAAAAATAATGCAGCAGATGACCAAAATTCAAGACAAAGCACACCTGGATAATGAGAATCTTTGTTAGAGCTAATATTGGGGAAAGTATGCTTGTGCCAGAAAGAGCTAAACAGATTTTCAGAGAAAATCAGAGGGCCACTGTTAAGTTTAAGGAATACACATTCCTGGTGGAGAAAAAACAATGTAAACAGATACTGTTATAGCACTTACACCCAAAAATCTCAACCACAAATCACATTACTCTACAAAGCAAAAACAGAACTGGGGCTGAACTGCCCTAAGCGATACAATAACAGTGAACACACCCCCACACACACCCCCCCACACACCTGAATCCAGCGGGCTTTGTACAAAATCTCCACAACCATTCCAGAAAACTCCATTTCATGTCAAGATCTTTCTGCAAACCTTGCAGTGACCAAACTTCAAGTTAAAAACCCGTAAGAAAATATTTAGCACTGAATAATAAATAGCAAGTGGCCATCTAAGGAGGTGGACTGAAAGTCCCCCAAAGAACTGAAATGAGTTAAGATTTCACTGATCTAGGCACAACACAATTCCTGTACTCAAATACTGATGCTTAACAGCTTAAAGAGTAATACTTAACCATTTAAACCCAATGGCATTGTAAAACATAGACCAGTTGATGCTGTTAAGAGTTTTGACTAATGAAATGAAAAGACCACTAACTGACTCTTCCATCAGATTTAAGACTAAAATCTTCTTGTTGTACTTAACATTATTATCAAATAAGAAACAATAGTCCTTCCCCCTGGGGTTTATGGAGAATGTCTGCTCTCTCCCTCAGACACACTATAGGCAAAAATCAGCCACAACGTGAGGGCAGAGTCAAATAAAGCACAATAGTTTATAGCGCGCCAAAGTCTTCATAAAATGTTATCACCACTCACATTCCACACGTTTGTCACTTAAATTTACAGTAGATATAAGAAAAATATTCTGCCACTATAACTCTTGCAGAGCAACAATCTAATTTGTATTTTCTAGGTGGTTTTGATCCTTGCTCTGTAATATATCTGTATGAGGTTAAGAGGCAAAGCAGAAAAATAGTACCTCCTCCCAAATCAGAAGTGTTTAGGGCAACATTATCCCAAGAGAAATATACCGCCATTTTGCAGTGTATCGTTCTATTTCTAGAAATGATACTTTAAATTTTCAAGGAATGTTAAAATGTATCTCTTGCAATTCCTTTTCAGAATTGTTATTTGTACTGCATGTGGCTTATATTGATTCAGTCATTAACCAGTTATCATAAAGCTTAGGTGAAATCCCCTGCTTGCTATTCTGTAGGACTCAATATGCTAAGTGTTTTTTGGAAGGCAGAAGGGTTTCACCTTGTTCCTGAAGCATTATCTAGTTGCCACTGCTAAATGGCAGTGACCTGTGCTCCTCAAGTAAAAGAAACCATATTAAGCCTACTTTGAGTAGTCTTAGCTATTTTCTGGTAATATTCTCCCATACATAAGCCTACATTTGTCACATTTTAATCAATTACTTTAAGGTCAGCCTATGACACTGAAGGTCAAAAACATATAGATGACAAAGTAGTGACAGAAACAGAACATAGTTATTTGTGTGGGAGTGGGGGAATCCCGCCCTTCCCAACAATAATAAGCTTACTGTTATTTCAAAGACCATACTGTCAGCCTCCAAGGACAGGACAGCCTTTTAGCTGTCCTGAGACTAAGAAGTTTCACACTGTGCCATTTTGAACATTAATCACTTTTTTAACCCCCCTCAAAAAAAGTGTTTGCAGGAAAACCACATACCTTGACTTTGACAAGCCTTTTTGCTGTCTTGATCTTGGCTTCACAGAAGGCTCCTCTATACTTCGCACTCACATCAGTGCCCACTGTGAGATAGGGAGGCTCATCAATTGCCTGGAACAGAAAGGGAAACAATTGCTTTTTAATTACTGACCACTGGCAACACAGCCACCGTAGTCCCACCAGTTTTTGTGGACAAAGCATTACAAAACAGCCCAATGAAACTTAAATTGACAGCATATGTGTATCACAGCAGTAGAAACATAGAACACAATACTAAGCTAATACAATGAACATAATTACAATCTCATAATATACATATATCTCGTGATATAAGATCATAAACATACAAACTGAGGCCACAGTTATCTACAACAAGCATCACATAGACTTCCAGCCTCTGCACCACCCGAAGACATAGCAGGAGATCAATTCTGTTGCAATGGTGAAGGCCAACCAAGCATTCTACCTTCTCCTTTAATTGCCTCAAGACCTGGTAAGTCGCATGAAGACACTGATGTTTATCTCCCCCAAATACTTAAGTTTCATTTCTTGTTAGTGAATAGAACAACTCTGAAGAGATTTTGCTTTTCCACTTTTGAATAAAGTAATGATAAAGGTGACGCTCATAGGGAGAGCAGGCCACAGGCAAGGTACAGTAGGAGACTGACAGAGTCTCAACACACGATGAAGGTGAAGGGTCCAGACAAAAGACAAGGTTCTGTGACATGAAACATAGAACAGGTGACACCCAAACAGGGAAACAAGAAATAGAAGAGGTTGGAAATAAGATGGTTTGGGAGTAGGAGGAGAACATAGGTCAAATCAGTACACTGAGTGAGTCATGAAGGCACAGTTCCTTCAAAGGAAGTCCATCTCTCACACCACCTCTCCTAATGTAATCTGGGCGAGGAGATTCCAGGTAACTGAACCACCTCAGTATCACTTCACAGACTCTGGGTCAGAAGAGGGAAGGCAGAGGGTGACACGCAAGAGGAGCGAGGCTTGTTTTCAAGAGCTGCAAGCCTCCATGGAGACCCAGACAAGAGCAGAGCAAAGAGATCTAAGCCCTTGTCGAAGCCACATCGTGTTTCTGTGCCCCTACAGATTCAAACACAGCTTACAAGAGGCATCTCTGGCACATCCAGGTTCTCCACGGGAAGAATATACAGATAAATCTTCACAGGCATCAGAGACTGATACTATTTGAGACTGAGGTGCTTGGACTCAGCATCAGATAATTCTCGCTAGCTGCTTCCAGCTGCAATACACCAGAAGTAAAGGCATAGAAGTGTGTACCTGAATGCTTCAATGCACAATTTCTCAGAAATTTAGGTTTTACAAAACTTGAAATTGAGAAACATAAGACGCTACAGTTTTAACTCCTTATTAATGACGTTTTTTACATTTACTCTGTTCCAGTCTCTCTCTCTCATTGGCAGGCAATAGAATATATTTCTGAGTACTATAAAATCGTTATCAATCTGCACTTTCTAAGATCATCAGACATGAATATGCTAATGAACCCCTTGCTCTCTCCCCCTGCATGTGTGGTACGTGATTGCATGCAGAGTAGTAGGATATACTACGCTGGTGGTAGTATATCCATGAACACCTATCCTTTCCTAATCCGGGTTTAACAGCAATAAAACTCCACTGAGATTAGCAAGGAATCGGTTAAGAGTGTTGAGATTCTGAAATTCATTCCCTCCTTGCTTGTCCAACAGTACTCGCCTTTGAGGCAGGCTGCAATGCTTTTCTCTTGCTGCACTTGGATGGATGCTCAAAGAGAGACTCAGATGGTGATAAATTTGGTTTTGGTCAGTACTCCCACTGAAGTGAACCAAGTGGCTGTTTCACACTATGAATCTGAGCAGAGGAAAACAGCAATGTATTCTCTTGCAAAGACAGTAAAGCTCTAAAAGGGGAGCATCCCTCCTGCTCCACTGCATTCTTTAGTGAAGAAACTCATTCACCACTAGAATGGTGATAGCATTTCATACCAGTTCATTTTCCAAGGTTAAATGAAAGCGTGGAGTACTGAGATTACTTTAACAAGAGTGACAGATCCCAGATGGGTTCACACAGATGCACATTGCTACGATTCTCCCAAAAACAAAACTTAAAGAGCTGGTTGTATCGGTGTCAGTCTATACTTCCCTATACAGCCAAAAGAATAATCACAAAGACCAATCCATATTATAAAGGCGAACTTACAGAAAAACACAGAACACTTCTTCTTCACTGCTATGACACTAACTAAAAAAAAAAAATTTGAGCACCAAGGTAATCTGAAGCTCTAGTCTTTGACTGTTAGAAAATTGATGGCAGAGAAACAGGCAAGTCAACAACCAAACTTTAAGCAGGACTTTAAATTCTTATAAAGATCGTAATTACCAGTACTGTGATTACTTTATCACTACTCTTATTCTTAACAACCTCTTCCAGAAAGAATATTCATTCACAAAATGACATCTGTAAGAACTGTTACTAACACACAAGGTAATTTCAATCTCTAGCCTAAATCCTTTGAAATTACTCTTCCTCCTTTCACTGGAACTAGTTAATATTTACTACTATAAAGAATTTCAAAGAATAGCGAACGTATGGACTATTTGATTACCAATGTAGGTATGTCTACTAGAAATACAGTATTGGAGCGGCTTTTGAGAGAAAAATTATGAAATTAATTTCTTTAACTACCACTTTAAACTATTATATACTTTAAAACAGTATTTGAAATCTTCTGGATACATACTGGCTTTTTTCCTGCAATTTTATTATTCCATTGAAAGACAAATTACATGGGCTTTCTCCCTCCACAAATCACTTAACTGAAATTTTCAAGATACTTCCCTCATTCTGACAGAGTAACAGCTGAAAGTGGCAAGTTAAAATAATTAGCAAAATGTGATGCATCATAGAGAATGCAAACTAGAAAAATAAAGAGTAATTATCAGAGTCTGGCATTAATTTCAGATAATTCTTACCATGACTGTGTCATTTCTACCAACTCTGAGTCACTTGTTCTCAAGCAGGTTTTATTCAATTCCACGAACATTAAAGAGATTAAAAATTAGTATACAGCTATTTTTACCTTTCTGTTATCCCTTCCCTGCTTTGGGCTTAAGTCATTTATTAGATGTCCCTATACTCAGGCTGAATGCATTTTTGCCTATTTAATGTTGACACGTTTTATCAGGATTTGGCTTTATTCTTTTTTTTTAGGCTTTTCAGAGCAGGTTACCAGAAAAAAAAAAAACAGTATACTAAAATGCAGCTGGAATCTGGTAGTTCAGTAATCTCGGAAAAGGCATTGCAAGCATACTGAAAATATCATAACAAGAATCATTGCAGTGGTCTTTAAAGGGAAGGGGGACTACCCTATAATAAAAAAAGTTCTGTGCTTCCTAAAATTACTGAAGGCCTCTCAAAACAAAACTGTACGAGTCTCATACATTGCTGTGTCAGCATTCGTTTTATTTTAAAAGATAATGTGAATTGGCATTCACATTTTATATGTAAACATAATCATCCGCACTTTATAAAGATAAGAATCGCCTTTTCAGTAGCGTATCATAAAACCATCAGTAAACTTTTGTCAACAGCAAAACTGAAAAGTATGCCCAGCACACGCCATCATTCATTTATAATGAGATCATTGACTTCTTTCATTCAGAGCAGCTTCAATACACACCCCAGGATATCCTGTCAATGTTTCTATGTTTCTATATGTACTCTTCCGAAAATCTCTGAGTTCACACTGGAAGGAGAAAAGCGAATCTGATAGTAGTATCTCGGCTTGTTCGTTTGGTTGTTTTACTATTGCCAGAAAATTGGCATTGAAGATCTTCACGGAAATCTCTCACCAAGCGGGCGGTTCCAAGAGGAATTACTATTTTGTCGGCATGAATGACGGAGGCCAGGCTACCGAAGGGGGCCGGCTCTGCGGAGTGACACCGGGAGACGGACATCCGTCCGCACACGGATACCAGGAGATATCCCCTGTACCCCGCGGGAGCCTGCGGCCGCAGCCAGGCGGGGGCTGCGGAGGGGCTGTTTTGGAAAGAGATCGGGATGAGCTCTCCCCTTCCCCAGCATTCGCTGCAGAGGGGTGCTGAGCGCTACCAGAGCGGTTCGAGCAGCGCCCCGAGGAGCTGCGGACAGCCGGGCCGACGCTCCGGCTTCGGCAGGGCCGCCGGAGGAAGACGGCGCCCGGATGACTTGTTCCGCTCATGGGGGTGGGCAGACGAGCACCAGCGATTCTCCGGGGACCTGCCGCTTTAAGGGGAGGGGCCGGAGCCGGGAAGCTGCCAGAAGTTTCTGGCTGCCCGCGCCAGCCCCGA
The DNA here is from genome assembly GCA_013397775.1 of Eulacestoma nigropectus. NCBI lineage: Eukaryota > Metazoa > Chordata > Aves > Passeriformes > Eulacestoma > Eulacestoma nigropectus. The sequence continues at coordinate 630,245 of VZTE01002845.1, forward strand.
GCGCAGCCGCCCGCTCGCGCCCTCTCTCCGAAGGCGCCCAGGGCTCCGGCAGATTAAGCACGGATTGCCGTAAACTAAATTTGTCCCCTTAAGGCGATTGCCGGGTAAATCTGCACGCAGGGCTTCCCGGGAGCCTGCCGCTGCTGGAGTCGGGCACGGAGCACCGGCAGCGCCAACTCCCGGGATCCAGCCGGGAAAACGTGCGAGCGCTGCCCGCGCCCCTGCAGTGCAGCTCCTCCGGAACGCCGCTGGAATGCGCCTGGTGTTGAATATCCTAAATCATCGGCCAAATTACTGTAAAAAAAAGTTCCGGCGCTGTCTTGGGTGAGCAAGAAGGGATAAAAAGAAAAGCATTTCCTGCAGTTTTGCACTTTCCATCAGGAAATCCAAACTAATGGACAACCGCCATGCTACTACTAGTACTTAATTTTGTTTTATTCATAGGAGTAGGATGAATAGTTTCTCTGCTATCTCAATTCACAACTGCTGTGTGCGCACAGGAGCTGCAGCATAGGCTGCCGCAGCTGAAAAGCTGGTTTACCACTTAAATAAGAAGCAGTCTCTAGGTGACCAGTCAGCAATTTCCACCAATTCAATGGCGGAATTTTCTTTGGCAGGAAAAGCAGGCTGCTGGAAGGGTTCTGCTCCAGCCTTCGAGCTGATTATACCTGGAAGGATTGATAAATTGCTAGATGCCCACATCATAAACCAACCTGCACATCTTCTGAATTTGGATATTTACATCGGTATTAATAGTTCTGGTCTTCCGTGTATGAGGGAGAAAACACACAGAGACCTCTCCAGAGCACTGTAGAATACACATTTAAACACTGCAATCTAAAATAGTAGCATCACGCTTTTACATGCATTTTAAAGCTGTTAAAGAAGTTGGTTTTCCAGCTTTTTTTTTTTTTTTTACACACATATATTTTTCCATCTACGTGGGATGAAATCCTCCTCACATCTCTTCTTTCAACTGTGCTGCATTACTATATTCAAATTCCTTTGTGAAGTCTCTCATGCCATACAGCAGCTGATAAAACTGCTTTACATTGTTCTCTACCCATAAGCACCTCTAATACGGTGTGTGTGAATGTATTATTTCTATCTCCTAATCTGTATTCTTCTGCACCATGCACAGGATGTTCCAAGTAAACCACATGAAAACAAGATTAAGTATTCAATCTAGAAACAGAGCAGACATGGTTACTAGGAAAGCCTGCAGGACTGCTTTTGGAGTAATACACAAAGAGAAAAATCTTCCCTCAGTCTTTCATGTATATGAAGTTTGAAGAGCCAAGATTTCAGTTTGCATTAAACATTCAGAATTCAGCATTTATCTACTCTACAAGACTCTTGAATCAAGAAACTAGTGATACATTTTCAACAAGCAAAAACCACTCCAACTATCCCACAACTTGTGAAGAGAAAGGACTGGTTTTGAAAACTTTTTAATTTGTTTAATTTCAATAACCAAGGTTCAGGAAAAGCTTGTTCAAGATTCAAGACTCTCTCCCCCTGATCCCACATGGCATCCAAATTATTACTGAGTTTCAAAAAGAAACATCATAAGGCTCAAAATGTGATTCCTTTTTTTATCCATAGTAAGCATGAGGAGCAGTGGCAAAACCTTTTTCCTACTGCCTATGGTATTTTGAAGTTATTTTTCCAAAGGAAGTGTTTTCCCATTGTTTGCCTATCATCCATAATTTAAGATGGAAACACAGTTTGCAAATGGAATCATTACACACATACTTGACTATTCCATCTACAGTCCTCCCGCAATTTAGTGGGAAAGCACACCAATAATACTCCACTACTTCAATCCAAAACCAAGCCAAATCTTAAAAGTCTTCTAACAAAGGGCAAAAATTTCACATGGCTGGTAACTTAAACTCCTTTTCCATCCTGCAGAATTAGCAGCCTCAAAAGTAATACAATGGGCTTTCAGGAACTTTTGGGGCAATAAGTCTTAAAAGGACTTCAATTTTCCAAAACAGCATCTTTTTTTGGTTTGTTTTGTTTTAAACCCGAGTAAATCCAACATCTCCTAGACAAGTTCTGAAATAACATTATCACAAACACAGGTGAAAAAAGACACAAACCCATTAAAAACTTTCTTCCCAAATACTAATGCATTTAACTTACAGATTATTACCTTAAATACTTTCAAACTGCAGTAAGTTCCACCCAATAGCAGAGATCTGCCTACACACTGCAGAATCAATCTTTTAATAGGCAAAATCACAGTGTAATTAAGAGTGCAAGATTTTGCTTACAGCTCAACCTGCTGTAATTCGGAGGATGTTCAACTTTATAGCAAGAGCAGACATCTTCAGGAAAAACTATTATTATAACACTTTAATAAACTCAAATTTGCAGATAATATCTTTATAGTTGATTTCAAATACATTCCTCATGTATTTTCAGAGTGACAAAGCTAAGAAACTTCTAAAATCTTCCTAGAAACCGTATCACCAAGGCACACAACTCCTCAAAGGCAAATGAAGTATCTGAAAAAAAGAGTGAAGCACAGAAAATAAAAAAATTCCTTTTTTAAAAGTAAATCCATTGGCCCATCATCCACCTCCCAGAAATGAAAACACCACAACAGGAAACAGGAGAAATTTTTCTGAAACCTGCAAACTACAAAATAGAATAAAAGGCAGTGATGTTTTCCATATGAAAAGGCTATTACATGGAAGCCCAAGAGAAAGACTGTGCTTTGAGCAAATTTTCTTCTGGCTGAAAAATCAGATTTTGACTTGATATTTTGGTTTTGTTACTGTTGTACATTTCATAGAAAGGCAGAACTATTAATTTTGAAATTTATGAAGGAAAATGGTTCCATTTTATCAATATTTGCCCACAAATCAAAATCAGGGTAGGAAACATCCTGACCAAACCAAACATTTACAAGTTATAAAGGGGGTGAGGGGAGCTTCTTGTAATGAAAACTATTTCCAGTTTCAATTTAAAATCTACAGGAAGTTTCAAGTAACGCCTCACCAATCTTGTAAGCAAACATTATACAGCACATAACTGTGGCAAAATGTCATTGTTGTCCATCCCGTCGACCAAGTTACCAGAAGTTACCAGAGCTTAGTGCACTGATGTCTGGAAGGAAGCATTAAACCAACTTCTGACAGCTTTAGCCTTCTCTACAGATGCAAAGCGGGTATTTTCTTTATTTCAAATTATTCAGTTATATCAGTCCAGTGCCAAGCTTATTTAAAGTTCTTAAAGACTTGAAAGGGTTCAAAAGCTGATTTTCCTCTCCAAATAAAAGTGAGCTGTGGAAAGGATTTACAGGTTCTAAGATCATGAAGGACCAGGAAACCCAAAACAAGAAATTCAATTCAGTAATCACAAGTAACACTTCCTTTATTTATTATATCTGTATTAAATGTAAAATGGATTTTCATTCTTTTTACTTATCCATGTAAAGTTTAATTTTTATGGAACTAATTCCTTTTTTTTTCTTGGAACTGTAAATTGATGAATAAAATTATAAAAATATTTTAACTCCACTAAGAAAATGAGAATAATTCAAAGATTTTAAAAGTTAGTCTATCCCAATCATTGCCAAAGAGAACCCCATTCTCCATTCAGAAATTTATCAAGTAGGGTAATTTCCAAACATCTAAACTGTAATTACCTCATTTCCTATTCAAAAGAGCAAATCCAGAAAGGTGACTATGTTTTAAAAAATTACAGCATTTAGCATTTATCTTTTCCCCTACCATACTGAATAAAACCCACTGAATTCTGATTCTGTTCCTAATTTGGTCACAGACTTGCTGCACCATGATGTGGCCCAGCAGGCTTGTACCAACTTTCAAGTCTGCAGAATGGGGGTAATGCACACCTTACTCAAAGGCAAGTAGGCATTTGATGTTTCTTTCCAGTACTTTCAGTCCTAAGAATGGAAATCTGTATTCTTTCTATCAGTATAGCATTTCACTCTATAAAATGTTTTATTTAATAAAAACACTCCAGAACTGCTGATCAAGCTCTCTAAAAATAATGCCAATTCTTTACAATTCCTTCTGTAGGTCTCTTGTTCTGTATTGCTGAAAGACCACAGGAAGAAAAGATATTTTGAATGCCTACTCCTGCTGTTTATCCCCCTAAATATAAAATCTTTCTTGAAGTCAATTATTGCCATAGCTACCAGATTGCAATTTTTTTCCTGTAAGGTTTAGCTAAATATTCAAACTATTTAACATTATAGCTTAGTACTGTAAAATGGTGCAACTTCATTAATTTTGGCCAGACTTTTTTGTACGTTTCAAGTCCGAACATTGTTTCTACATACACACAGATAAAAAAGTAACAATTAATTTGAAATAAGGAGCTTCTCAATGAAGACTTGTAATCACAAATATTTTAAAGACTTCTTTCACATTTCCTGTGTTTCATGCAAGAACCAAAATTCATTCTAGTATGGAGAACTGTAAGTCAAAAAAAGGAAGCAATCAGTAAAGCATTTGTTATTAGAGGGTAAAATAATTCAGCAAAAAGTATGTTCTTGATACCTGTTTAGCACTTTAACTAAGTTAAGTTCAATTTTTACATTGACAAACACTCTTTTTCCAACTAAAAGCTTCAGATATTGCTTAGAAGCATTATTTGAATTATTAGGTCTGGAAAACTTGCCCCATTTTAAAAAATGTGACACAGTTCTGTCTAGAGATGCTGCTATGAAGAACTTGGGATATTTCAAAGCACTGAAAAGAATGATATAAAAATGGTATAAAAATGATATGCTTGCATTCCAAATGGATTGGAACAAAGATAATTTGATAGTTTAATCAAAGAAACCAGTCCAGGCTGTTCCTGAGCAAAATGATGAAGAGACTAAGACTATGTAAAGTCTGAAAAATCAAAAGTCAATGAAATCTCAAGAGGAAAAAAAACCAAACAAACCTATTTTTGAAACAATTTGGTAATTCTTTGGCATTATTTCTATTCCTAGTCAAGGGCAATTTAATGATTGTTTTCTTTTTAAGAAGTTAGTTGCACAGTAAATTCAGTATAACAGTATACAGAACAGGAAAATCTCTGTATGTGAAACGACTTGTCTGTATTCTAGCTAACCGATAATACTAGTAATTTAGTTGACAGAAATATATAACAATATTTTTAGATAGTAAAACTGATAGCAAGAGCAGGAACAGCCAACAGATACTAACATCAGATAATTATCTAAGAACATTGGGATTTTTTACACTGAAACTGCGTATTAGGATTCTGTTTTCATCGATTTAAAAAACTATTTCCTATTGTGTAAAATTTTAGAAGCCAATTAATGCTAAATTGAAAAACAAAACCTTAAAAAAACTACCACCAATACTCAAAACCAACACCCAAAAAATCCAACCATAAACCATGACTCCCCTTTTTCTGCAGATACAAAATAAAATTTCTTGCCTTGGTTTACTTCCATTCTTTGTACAACACTTTCTAAACTGACCATGAGGAAGGAAAAGAGGGGAGGAGTTATTTTTGTTCCTAGGTTAGAACTGAAAGGGAAAGCTGAAGGAATGACATACAATGCAAAATACCCCAGGAGAATGAGATTTCTCAAACGCTAACCCAAGTCAATTCACTAAATACAGCTATGATTTTATTAGTCTGACAATGTTTACATATGTACTGATAAAATAAAATTCCAAAATTCTAAGCATTTAAGATGTTATTTTGTGTATTTGTATGAAATCATGACTGTAGTTGATCTGTAATTTAATATAAAGTACTTTTTAGAATACCACATTAAAATTATAGCAGAATAACACATTAAATCACATCATTATTCTGGTAAAAAAATCACCTGTAGCCTCTGGATTTGTTTTTTGCCATTGTTGCTGGCTAGGAGAATGATGGGGGAGTACGAAAAGTAATGTCAAACCTACACACAACTGTCAAACAATGCAAAACAAAAAATGCAAATACAAAACAAAGTGAAAAGCCAGAAGTTTTCTTACTGAGAAACAATCCTTCCTAAAGACACATTATTTAGTAAGTTAAGCACAACCAATATGCACATGAAGGCTATGCACAAATCCAAGCATTCAGGAACTAAGAACATGTGCACTGTGGTTCTGGAGACAAAATTAATTTGTAGCAGAGAGCCAACTGTACACAAGAGTGTACCAAAAGCATGGTAGTATAAAATGTCTAGTGTCATACAGCAACACAAAAAATTTTAGACGAGAGAGGATTTTAAATCTGCCATGTTCCCTCCATTGCTGCATAGTAATTCAGTGTAGAACTGCTGGCCAGGGACAAGACACTGAGAAAGAACTATGAACATTAGTTTAGAAAATACCTACAAAGAGACTGAAACAAGTTAATCTAACCACTTTATCAAATATTAAATTACAATGGATGAGATTCCTGTGAAAAACAAACAAAAACTTAATTACACATAAAAGGTTATCAAAGTCATTCCTCTCAGCAGGATCATTTTAGCTGTTTTATTAAAAACAGGTGTCTGTAATATCTATTCTTACATTTAGGACTGAATATCCCACACTTTCTGCAGTGCTTACAGGCTTACAGTAGCTCCTTGCTACTGTTATTTCTTGTCTTATCAATACTGCAAATGGAGACAAGTGTACGTCTACCTTGCAGCTTTAAAGAGATGCAACTCCTTAGAGTAATCCCATCTCTGAAAGAAAAAAACCCCAACTTATTGTGTAAATTTTATCAATAGGTAAATTTTTATACATATATATATATGTATTTACCTATAGGCCCTGTAGTTTTAACTGTCCCTCTGGAGTTTGATTTAATTACCTCAAATATTTCTTCTAGTTGGTGCCTAAAATCGGACACAGGTATGGCCTAATTAATTGCAAGAGAAGCAAATATAATTTCACATTATTTTCAAGTAATACTTTAACATTCCAGTACAGCATTTGCCTTTTTGGCAGAAGTATGACATTGCCTCATGTTCCATTTATTTTTTGGCTATTTTTCCAAGATCTGCCGCCTCAGGAGGCGGGGATAGCATGCAGCATGTTCCATTTTCAAAGGCAGTGAACTACTGATGTGGCACGTACCATACCATGAAACTCTCCCAAGTGTTGCCTGCTGATGGCTCCCCAGCTCAGCCTGCTGGCTGCCTTCAGCCCCAGACACTAAAACCTTAGATGAGCAGGCAGCAAAGTTCTCGATTCAATGTGCTGGGAGTCTTGGCTCATTGAATAAAGCACCAGCCTCACTCCTCCAGAGGATCTGGACTACTGCAAATCCGCTACATAAAGCACGTTAAAGGAAATGAGATGCGCCTGAACAAGTCCTAAGTGCTTGCAGATAGGTTCTGAGCTAACCATCCAACAGAATGCACCCTACTTTATAAAGCACTCTTACCAAATTCTTTCTGCCCAGCGGACAGAGCACCCCCAGTGCCACATGTGCACGTTTATAATACAAAGGAGACTTCCACAGTGCCATCACTAGCACTGAGAAGTATCACAAACACCCACAGGTTAGCTACAGTCCTTCATTGGATTTGGCCTATAGTGTCAGACTCAAGTGCTCTTTCATTGCAAAGGAATAAAGCAATATTGCAGGGACTTTTCATCTTACAGTCTAGGGCATTAGAAATCCCATAGCTCCAGGATGAACACAGTTTTTAGGTTTTAAAAAAAAGGATGTTAATATGCTACCTGCTTGAAGAGATCATAAGAGCGATTAAAATACTCCATCACTTAAAAGCTTTAAATCAACAGTCTTACTAAATACACATTAAAAGGATGATCAAGCAGCTTTTGAGGTAGCAGTTCAAACTAAGCCTAATATGGCTATAGGTATTCACACTCAAATGCTGAATCAACAAGGAACTCCCACAGTTAAAACAAAATATTTTGATAAAAGGCAGCTACAGAACATGAAGCCTTCTAAACAATTACCTGTGCTTTTCAAGATTCTGTGAATTGCCCCATACACAAAACAGCCTATCAAAGTAATCAGAAAAATCACTCATTCAAAGAAATACCAGCTTTACCACTTCTGATTTGTGCTGATGTATGTCAAAACTCATTTTGCCACCCCCAGGCACTTGTGCGATGTCTCAGACAGACAGGAAGTATGCACATGGTTTCATCTCTGGTTAGAGCTCGATTTACTTACCATAATACTAATTTTAAAAACACGCTGTACACAACTCCACTCAGCAACAATCTGTTCACTTCTTTAGTTTTAAAAGCTCAACTGCTGCAGTCAGTCCCCACTTCCTCTCAACAAATTATGTAGGCCAAAGCTGGCTGCCTTGTGCTTATATTCATTGCTCTGAAATCCTGCAATCTTGTGGCTATTATAGCTGTGGGGTTTTTAGCCTCGAAGACATCCCATTATAATGGATTAGAATTTCATAATGCATTTTTCTTAGTGCTTACAAAAAATCTGGTAACATAGCTTGTATTTAATACAGTTGCTTATTAGATTTCTGAAATGGCAATAGTCGTAATGCTTTACCTCTGCAAAGGAACAGATGGCATAGGCCTTTTCATTAAATTCAGGAGGGGAACAAGAAAAATCGGGACTACTAAAAGAAAAAAAAAAACTTATTTTAAGTGAGAAATTACTAACACAGTTTCCGCTGTATTTGCAACCAAAACACACAACTACCTGGGTAAAAATCAAAATATGAACGTTTTGTGTAGAACTATGAGCTGACAAGTGGCAAGAAGCAAAACATCACAACAGCCTGAATGCTACAGAACTGACAGGAAACTTCTAAAAATATAAATGCTTTAAAACCTAACTAGTGCAAAAGTATATAATAGCTTCTTTATGGTAGAAATCTAATCAAACAGAACTGTTCTAATTGCAAGTCACACTCATTTATTTGTTTTTTCCTGGTTCCTTTGAATAATCAGCAGGATGGAGTTTTGATCATTATGCAAAGTTAGAACATCAGTCTAGTAAAAAGTGTTGAACCTATTCACTCCTCTAAGAAAGCCAGGAATGCTAAGATAAATATTCTAAAATCTCGGTCTACCTGCAGAAAACAACCAAAAAAAAGTAGTGATCAAAAATAAATCCAATAAAATGGGTTTAAACAATCAAAGTTGGTGACAAACACCACCTACTGCCAACAGTAGTTTCTTAATTTCTGAAACTGGGAAAGGTGGGGGGGGAGGTGTGTACTGCTAGATGCTCACCACGAGCAGTTAAAACAGATGGTGTGTTCTTTCATATTTCTTTTGTGAGTTAAATTAACAACTCAAGTGTAAAAGGGGAAAGCCTTGGCCCTCCAAACTCAAATCCATATGAATGATGCCTCTCCCTGTCCATCCTTCCTTTTGCATCTGTTCTGATACACCTTTGAATAAGGGCTAAAGTGCTTGAACTCTTCAACAACCAATTCACTTGTTTCTGCTACTTTTGCTAAATTACTATTCTTTCACTTCAGTATGTTGTATCATTTCACTGTAAGATCCCACAGCAGAGTTAACAAAGTAGAAGAGGATAAATCCATGGGCAAATTGGCAGCCTGCCTCAAACTACAAGATGAAGTAGTACTCCACAATAATTAGAACTTGTAAGGTTCTTGCAAAAACACCACAGAAATTTCAAAACTTAGAAAACAATCCTCTTCTTTTCCCCACCATTTCCTGTGGGTGTTTGATAGCATTTTCTATATTTACCTTTTCATTGCACTCTCTAGCTCTTTAATTTCTTTTTTTTCCAAATTCCAAAAACTGAATGTAGGAGACCCTTAGCTGGATGAGAAAGATTACATTTACCATGCTACTTTTTTTTCTTTAATTACCTGATAGTCAAGGTAACTGTTTCTTCTTCAAATTATCTGGCTGTCAAACAAACAGCTTTCAGTCAAACATCTCCACTAAAACCCTGAAGTGGCTTTAAACTGGCTGAAAGCACTTCAGCACTGGAGTATATGCAAGGTCAAACACAAGTTTGTATTCAAAGTCTAATCTACTTGAATAGCACTCAAAAAACCAGTTAATGCTGAGTTTTATATCCAGCACACATTATTTGCAAACAAAGCAGGTATTAGTGATTTAACTGAGCATTCTATAGGAATAGACTAAGTTTTGATTTTTATAGAGAACTAGCAAAATACCATTATCACTAGATCACAGAAGAAAACATTTTTAAATTAATCTGATTTTGTAAAATAAGAAGTCCAACTGTAAACTGAGAACTAATTTCAAGATTAATTTCAAAAATTTCAGAATTTACCACAAAAGAGACACTTTGCTTAATTCAATTTCTAAATGGGATCAGTCCTGTCAAAAAACACTGCTTGGTTTGACTTTCCTGAAAAATGCGATATTTAACGTGACTGGACTACAGATAACTTGTACCAAGATGATAATCCAGGGCTGAGGCAGTCTTTAAAAGTCCTTCAAGGAGCAGAGATCTACAGTAGAACAAGAAAATTAACCAGGACCATAGAGCTGGACAAGCGAGATTGCTGACAAGTCACTGCTTTGCACAGGGTAACTCCATTGAGTTTAACAGCAGTAACAGACACTAAAGCATACTTGAATCCCGAAAACCTGTTTGGGGTTACACCATACAGGCAAAGAGACCAAAATATGAGAAAACATTCTTTCAGTGGTCTCATGGTCTTGCATGGATTTAACCCAGGGATCCCATTAGCACTGTTTGACACAGCACATGCACTCAGATGCACTACAGTTACAGGAATATGAATATGCAGACTTTCTCCCCCTTCACAGAGCCTGACATCGCGATTAAAAACATCAACTGAAGGAAGGTTCAATACCACTGCAAAGATAATTTCATTCAATTACACCTCTGGCATCCAGTTTCTTCTGATAAATTCAGACTTGGTGGAGATACAGTCATCTAAGTCTCCATTTCAGACTATATTAAATTAATAGCATGTAGCACAAAGACACCTTACCTACAGAAAAAACTCCTGTTCTCTCTACCAACTTGCCTTTTGCTTTTCTCCTGGCTTTTCCAAACAGGTTGTTTTCATCTTATCAGACAGGTTGTTTTCATCAGACAAAATGCAAGGCTCAGATTCACTAAGATATAAACACAAGTAGAAGAACCTGAAGATGCACTTTAGAACAGGCAAACCAGGCTCTCCTCTGCTTTCCAGTGACTTGCTCTGAAAAACTATCCTCAAATTTCTCCACTGGCTTCAGGAGATTTAGCATACACAGACCAACAGTCTGTCTTCCTTTCTAGGTCAGTGCCAGCAATAACTTTTAAGACTCTCATTTTGCAAACTAGCCAAACTAAAAATACTTTTCACTTGTTTTGGGTTTTGACCATGTTTGATTTCAACTAGATACACACTAATCCCTACACTTTTCCTTAGGTTTTAGCGTTAAGCAAATCCTTCTTTGGAACATTTTGACAAGATCTTCACTCCTGGTCTAAACTAGCCATTTATTTCTCACCAGCAACCTGCTATGCTATTCTTGAGTCTCCAAAGGAAACATTACACAAGAGCTAACAAAACACATCTCAATTGGATAAAACAACTAATACACCAGGAGTGCAATATTTTGGCTTAAAAATAGCAAGCCCTTATATTTGGCTTTCCTGGAATTCCCTATGCCACAATTATGCATTTGAAACATCTAATAGAATGTAATTGTAATGAAATTCAAATGCAAGCTAGCCAACAAATTGAACCTTTTAAAGAGCTATAGGTAATTTCTAGATATTAAAATATATACCTATATGTTCATGTGTATGTATATGAGTACGTGTAAACTTGACCACCATTATGTTCGCTGCATAAATTTTTGGAAGTAAAAATTACAAGTATTACCCTTTACAGGTATATCTATCCTGGTCTCTTTGCAATGTCTTCAGTGTGATACATTCTAGATATATTTTTCAGTGTCCTGATGATAATCCTTTCATATGTTTTTTTTTCCCCTTTTACACTTATCAAATATTCATTTTTTTCTCCAAGCTTCCTGTGAAGAAGATTCTTCTTCCTAATAAGAAATTATTTTACATTACATTAGCTAAGATACAAATAGCATACAATAACTACATGCATGCAAAGTATCAACAGTACTTCAGCCTTAGTCCATGCAGAGGCTGTATTTTCTAACATCTAGAGTACAGTCTTACAATCTTTGAACTGCCAATAAATTATACTGCAATACAAACATCTATCTCCATACTATCTTTCTTCTATGGAAATATGGAGATCTATCTTTACAGAAAGATATAACACCTTTCAAAATAGTCAAAAAATTCTTCAGCTTCCTCTCCCAGTAAAAAAAAAGGAAAAAAACTCCCATAAAAATTTAAAGTAACCAGAACTATTGCATGTGCAAAGAAAAAGTTGACTATATATACGCAAATAAATAAAATTACATAAGAAGAGTTGCATTAGCTAAAGTTTTTCAATGTTCTGATTTCCCCCTCATATTCTAAAGGAGCTATAGGTCCCTGAATAATGAATAGGCCTATTAACAACAAGATTGCTTACTTGTATCTTCAAATCTCCTTAGAAACAGGCTACAGAACCCATGGCACTACATTAAAGACAATGAGAAGGCAGTTTTTGGAGACAAGACACAAATAAGGTTAAAGAGAAGTGAAGTATTAGCATTACTGTACACACACTTGCACTGTGTAGAAGCATCCAAGCAGCACAAAAACCAATTCAAATTAAGTTTGGTCTGCCTCTACAATAAAATGGTTGGTTAAGAGCACAGATAGCTTCCAGTCAAGAAGAGCAGAGAGTGGACTGGTTAAGATTTTAGCTATATAACCAATTACAATCACATAACCAATTATCTAGGTCTAAAAGAGAAAGAAAATCTACATTATTTTTTGTTAAAACTCAGGTTTCCTACCAGCACCTACTGGGCCACTGCTGTCAGGTAAAATATACACATCCTTGCAGAACACAGATGTCTTAACTAAGCTGGACACAGGTTAGCTAGGGCAGCAAAGAAATTAGTACCACAAATAATTTACCCAGGAAAACCACAGTAAATTATAATCATGCTCACAAGCAGACTACTTCTACTACTGAATAAACTTGATTTTCACTAATGTAATCCTCTTCCAGAAAAATACAAACATTATTTTCCACAATACACTTTTCTTTCAAACGGACAGTTCCTCAAACTATTAAATAAATTGTAAATCCTTCCCTCACTCTCCAAGCTGAAAAACCCAACAACCTATTTGTATATCCCACTTTGCCCAGAATAACAGAAATAAATGCCTCTTCTGGAGTAAGGCATATGTAACTCAGTACAATTGCACGTGAGTTAAGAAAAAAGAGAGGACTAAAATTTCAAGTCCACAGTTTCTATTTTTTAATCTTTTTTCATCATAAAAACTACAGTGTTTCTTTAATAATATTCTTCTATGAGCTAGTTTTACAAGCGTCCTAACTTGTAGAAACACAATTCCTAACTTACAGAAATTTAACAAACATAAGCACACATACAAACTTCTCTCCCATCTCAATTCATTTTTAGAGAATACTACTGGCCAAATACTCTTGCATGGTCAGCAGCAAGGGTATTAAAAGAAAATTAATCATTTCTCTTTCTTATTCCTCTCCACAACAGCATTCATCTTGCAGAGTTCTTCTCTACCTATATGTAAGAGTTCAGTATTTAAGTTTGTGAAAGGAGGTTTGGGGGGGCAACAGGCAAAATGTAGTCAGTGTGGTAACTGCTCAGAACAGTGATGTAAGATTTTCCTGTTCAAGTAACTTCTACTTTTCCATCAGAAAATACCCACAGCCAACCAAGCATGCAACCATTAAAAATAAAACAGATATTAAGAAAATAGAAATACTCATCTGAAGACAAGTTTGGAGGAGATTTGTCAAGTGCTGCATAATTATGAAGACATATTTTAGATACAAGCTACACAGAAAGTGTAAGTGCCACTGCAGTAATATAGGGAATAAGAACAATATATAAGCAGTTAATATTCAGCTAGGTTACCTTTCAGAATTTAAGGAATTAAAGAACCTAAACTACTTGTTTCATACCTTTTATCCAATTTATCCACCCAGAATACTTTGGTTTCTTTGGCTACACATTGCTGCACCTGTTTCCAAAACATCTTCAGCTGGCTTAGCCTGTGACTAGTGGCAGCCATTTCCAGGGAGTGACTATTTAAAGAAAGATCCTTGCTCAGATTCCACAAAACTCTTCAACATATTAAAGAACAGAGAATAAAATTTTTGAAGTTGCATAGGTAGAATAAGAGTCTGTTAACTGCTTTCAAGTGTGCTGAAGCTATTACGTAAAGCCCAGTTTTTTTCTTAAAAGTCTTTAAGCCTCTTATACTAAAACCTTCATTTTTTTAGCCTCTTTTCAAAAAGTAACATCTAGGATTACTAAAGTGAAAGAAAAAAAGGCTACTTTAAGTTTTCCTTGATAGTCTTTTGTATGTCAACAATTCCATTATGACTTTCCACATGAAACCTTGTTCTGTTCTCAAAAGTTTAACAAGAGGCACCTCAAGAGGTCTTTGGTCCCAAGACATGATGCAGGATTGTCACAATGCCTATCAATAAAATATCAGTGTCTCCATCAAATCACCAGGTTACAGTATCAACTTCATATGCCATTGAAATTCTAATTAATTATATATTTATGATCAATGTTTTTCCCCTAAGCCTAAGAAGACAATTGAAATACATGGCTTAAAGGATAAACCTAATCTTCCATTACTACCGTATGACTAATCAGCCTAATGTAATATTTATTTTCACAGAAATACTGTGCATCGCCCTGCTAGAAGAGGAATACCCAGTTAAAGCATTCACACTGGTCTTACTAAGCAACTCATGTGTGCCCACATACTACTTGGCTGGAATGTTGTCTCAGTGGACACAAAAGCTGTTTGAAGAGAAACTGTCAGGAAAAAAAAAAAAAGGAAAGATGGTGTGGTTCCTTTAAGACTAAGGAGTTTTCTTGTAAACACAAGTCCCATCTGCACATCGCATTCAAGTATTGCAGTGGTTTGGGGTTTTCCCCCAAGTTTAATTCTGAGCAAACATAATAAGGATAGCCAACTACAGCAGTAAGATAGCAAAGTTCTGGAATTGTATCTTGATTTATCTGGAATCAAGTACCTGAAGTTTACCGTTTCCTTTTGGGGTTTTTTCTTTGTTTTTACATATATATATATATATATTTCTATGAAGACCTTAAAAGCTGATTTGTTTCCTCAAAACTCTAACTAAGTAAATACAATATACATAACTAGAGAAACTTGATGAGGCCAGCTTAAGTATCATGGTGCATTTTTATTCCACATAATAAGTGCTATGTTTAATATTTATTGTCAGACCATAATTAGGATTTCATTACACCATTTCAAATGTTCACATAAGTGCTGTTGCATAGCAAGTTAGTCCAGTGACAGAAAGGAAGACTGTTCTCTATTTTAATGTAAAAAAGAGTTAAGTATAATTTCACTGAACTGAAACCAATGCTACTTGAGACACAAATAAAAACATTCCACTAATTTAAAGTTTACCTACTACCACTTGAGTTGCTATCTAGATGCTACCAATGCCACAGTCATAGCAGGACATACACCTATCTCTCTCATATATATTATTTTTATTAGCGCCAAAAGAGTTTGTCTTACTATATAGAATGCAACAAAAGCAGCTCATTTGCTTTACTTGCATCTAAAAACCTAAATCACCCTACCTTGGCAAGTGTACACATAAATATGTACTTTGTATTATGTACAATGTATGAAATAGAAGATGACTTTTTCTAATAAAATGAAATATGTTTACCTTATCAATCCAACATTTTGGCTTGCATCAGGCAAAGTAAAATTATATCAGAATATTAGCTCAACAGCCAAAGAACTACTAGCAAAGAAAAACTAAATTAGTGTAGACAGGCATCTAATATACATACTAATACTTTCTGGAACTTCATGTTAAATTATTCCAGGGAACACACTTGGCAGGAGCCTTGGCAGTCCAGTTCTAAAATGGATCAAGCATATCAGAATATATTTGAAGAGTGACTTTGCAGGTTTCAACCCATGTATCCAATACTGTATGTCATCAGGTGACCCAATCTTTTGTACTACTTGATTTTTAGGAATGTAAAAACTGCGCTAGTAATTTGTGAGTAAAGGAATGAATCAAAGATTTAATGTATTTTAAATTGTCCAACATTGCAGGAAAATAGGCATGAAATTCTGCAAAGAAGACAAAGACACCATGCAGTTACCCAGATCATGTTCTATGTGTAAAGGTATGTGGATTGTCATTGCAAAGTTTTGGAAGAGCACCTCAGAACGAATCATTTACAAAACAGAAATGACTCAAAGTTGAATTATTGTCTCCATTTTTGTCTCTGTTCCAGGCAGCAAGGTATTGGTACATATCGAACTCTAATTTTCAAACAGTATTGCAGTCTTACTTATGCTTAAGAATTTCACTATCTCCCTTGATGCCCATCTAGCAGGACAACCTTCTGAAGAAACTGAAGGGGAAATTTCTATTGATATGTTTTCAAAAATGCATTTATATTTATGGAAGCACAAATATTAAAACATATATATAAATTTATTTCTAAGTTTAGTAATGTAATTTGAAGTAACATTCATTTAATATTACAGCAACATCTATCTTTCAATAAGCAGTCAAGTAAGTTAAAAAGTGAAAACACATATTCCATTACAAATTCCTGAATTCTGAAATGTTGGTATAACATGTACTCATTTTAAAAAAAAGTCTCAATCCCTTATTATTTCTCCCAGGAAAAGAAGTTACACCAACCTTAGATTAAGTTAACGCTCTTTCATTTAAATAATCATACAGGATATTGGAAAGTCTCTTCCACCATTTTAAATTAATTTAAAGTATTCTTTGTAATCTTAGAAGAATGTATTCCACATTTATTTTTAAGAAAATGCAGACTGGACCATTTTAAATGTACAAACGAGGTTTAGTGCTTGCAATCTGCTGTTGAGAGGACAGCTGAAAATAGGAAGGAAAAAAATTATCACAGTGGATCAGGTTGCCCTGCCACAAACTGAAACTTTTTTTTTCAGATCAGAAGAGAATGTGAAAAAACAAATTACTCCCTACTACATTATTTATTACTAGCTGAAACCTTGCATCGGATACACTTGGATCTGAATTTTGCAAAGTCAAATCCCATTTCCCAAAGCCCATTTAGAAGGATTGTCTAAACGACGAGGAATACTAAGTTAGAAAGACACTTGAGAGGGAAAAGGGAAAGGATCACAGATAAAAGCTCAGCGAGAACGCCGGTCCTTGGAAAGGAAGATAATCTATCACCCAAATATCTGTGTTACGTTTGTGGTAATCAGCAGAAAATGTCACACACCTCACTCTACCATCTCCAACTGGCATTATACCCAACTGTCACCAAGTCTCCACTTGTCTACCCATAAATATATGGGCCTTCTTAACACATACAAAAAAACCTGCAAGTTTGACTTCTATTCCCTTCAATTTCCTTATCAAAGAGTGATGTAATTTCTCCCAAATTTTCATTTCCTATTGTTCTAATTTGGAATAAAGGTAGCACAATTGCTTACATCTTCCATCACTGGTAAAAATACCTATTGTCAGAACATATTATTAATGTAAATATTAGGTATATAGAGATTGTCACCTTTATAGGTTAGAAATCTAATATTCATAAATATTTTTCTGCAGAAAATTATAATACCAACTGTTTCTCTAATTTAAGTAGAGACATAATTGTTATTAATGGTATTCTTCTCAAATATTGAATAAGAACTTGAAGGAAGAGGGAAAGCAAAGATTATATTGGCCTCCTTAAAAAATGGGGTTTTTCATCTGATACCATCTCTTCTTTAAGACCGCTCCATTTTTTTAAATCAATGTTTATCATATTGAAAATTAAATTTTATTCATTCCCTTCAAGACACAGCATCAATTCAATTAAATCTTTTCACTCAACATCTTCTAGAAAACATGGACTTCAAACCTATAAAGAAGTCTGGTGTTCTAGGTAGCAAGCAAGCAAAAAAAGCAAGCAAACAGCCTCTACAGCAATTTCACCTGAAGAGAGTTTACAAAATGTTTAGCCTAATGACTGTAAACTGCTAAATTGGCAGAGAGATGGGGAAGAATGTGTGTTCACATGCAGTTTAAACCAATCCTAATCAGTCTTGGTGCACTTCTGCTTTTGTGTCCTTTCTTCCTCTACCAGGAATCAGCCAGGACAGGGACAGTCTGCAAGTGAAGAGTATACTTATCTGATTGTTCTTAATTTCAGCTTAGTTCCGTGTACTCTGGCACCACACAAATGGACTGCTAGCACAGAAGACAACAAGAATAAACAGCCAGGAGTGGACGAAGGAGACAAGACTGCATTCTTCCCCAGGACCGTACAAGCTTCATTTGACAAACTACTTATGAAACAAAATCCTTTGCTACAGGTTGTTGGGGGACAAACCAGCAGATTAAACAGTAAGAACAGCAAACTCCTCTGCCCAAGAACAGTGTTATTCACATTAGTCCAACGTGGGTGATCTGCTCTGCAACAAAGCTCTATGGATGTTTGCATTCAGACTTAGCTAAAATGACAACTGATAAATGCTGTCGTTAAACAGTTACTCCTTAAAGTGATCTGCATAAGTCACAATCAAAGACTACTTAATCTGGGAGTTCTGGATGCTAAAAAGTCTTTTCTTTGGTGTACTGACTACCATCTTCACTCTAGAGCAAATACAGGCTCAAAGACAACAGCAAGGAGAGCAAGTAACTCCATGTTAACTGGAGAGGACTACTGCTTTTGCTCACAGTAAGGAAAATGCCTTTTCATAGTTCAGTACAATCTTCTTCATAGTGAAGACAGGTTCAGGAACCCCCAAAATAGTACTCCACATTCCATTAATAAATATACACTCACTCAGGAAGTCACCGTCACACAGTGGTCGCACATAACGCAGCTGGCTCATCTCAGTCCTAGTTTTCTACAGGTAACTCAGCAACACCCTCCACCACCCTGCTCTGACATTCTCATAACTGGCTTTCCAGAGCTTGCTTACAAATGCTTCTTGCTAAACAGGTCATGACTGCTTTATAGTCTGCCAAGCAGAGGAGGAAAAAAAAAAAAAAAAAAAAAAAAAAAAAGAAAAACAAAAAGTGCCTCT